>MU006238.1:467051-658039 GCA_010093685.1 Ophiobolus disseminans | reverse complement strand
AGGAATGGCCCTCCAGCGTGCTGCGACAGGTCCCTGTGGCCGCCTCCCACAGCCGTACGGTATTGTTATAGGATGCCAACGCGACCAGCTGCCCGTCTGGCAAGAAGGCCACCGCGCTAACATAGGAGGAATGGCCCTCCAGCATGCTGCGACAAGCGTCCCATTCAGCTTCTTTCATTGACAGCATCTCAAACTTCTTTGGTACCTGGTCCACAAAAGTTCGTCATACCAGACTTCTCTCTAGTGCGAACACAAGTGCAGAATAATATATCTGCAGCGGCGCATCTACAAGCACAGACTGGAACCGTAGCACAAACCGCGTAGCGTCGTGTAGCAAGCTTCAAACAATATTTGCAGATGGCTATCCTGCATATTAGCACAGCACTAAGACGAATTATGAATGGAGCCCAACTTACGCCTGTAAGTGCCTGAAGGCTGTTAAGCAAGTCAACGCATCGGGTTGACTCTCTTATCAAACTCATGACTTCGAGCCAATGGAGAAGGTGCTTCTGGAGGAAGATGTGCGCTATATCACCGTCGACGATGTGCTCCTTACTCTATATGAGATGACTGGTCAGTAGCAACACGCATACTGCAGCTCATGCGAGAGACTGCTAGCCATTATTTCAACGTCGATCTCGCTCTTCAGCACCCCAGGTCCAAGGAGGTTGCACATGTTCCAACATAGGCTGCTTGGTCCAGACATAAGCTCAATGCAGCTCAATGCAAGCTTTTAGTGTGTGCTTTTCTTGTTCACCCAGAACAGGCTCTTTCCCTGTTTCTGGGACTCAACAAGGAACTTACAAAAAGATAAGTGCAGGAGCCTGATTGGAACATGCTTGTTGTTGGGAATACTAAGAACCAAGTGCAAGGCGTCCAGTCAACGCTCAACTTGCCTCTGTGGGACTTAAAGAAGACGCGCATGGGCGCCGACAGAGAGTGGGCTCTCCAAGATAACTATGCTACCTACAATTCCACAGAAGACATGCAGCCAATCTTCTTTAACCTTCTCTTCCTGCTTGCCAAGCAATTGGTCTAGAACAGGAAGGTAGGTTCAATCAAGCTGTGAAAAGGTCGCCTTTGGATACTGCAATACCTTGTTAAAGTACTCTTCAGGGTCACCTCCTTTTGTGTTAACATAACAACATACAGTAGCAGCGTGAATAAACTATGGCACAGCTAGCTCAACTAGCGTTAGAATCTGCTGTGTTGTCGGCCAGTCTGAGGCACTGCACGGTAAGCGTGTATAGATGCACGGTATTGTTAATATTGCAGAAAGCCCGGAGATAAATTGGAAATCAATAGGCAAAGCACATCTGCTCCTGTGTTCTGTCCTGCAGAGTTCAAGAAGTTAGCGAGGTGGTGTTGTGGTCGTCGGACCAATCGGGCAAGGGACCCCAGCCAGCTGCGACGTCACCATCAGCCACCGTGCCTCCCCCAGCCGTGCGTGGCGCCTGCCCTGTTATGCAGCTCAAGCAGGTGCCATAGCGGAGCGCAGCTTCCATCCCATCTCCATCCCAAGTCCGTCTCTATGAGCGCCATCACCGCGCTGCATGTGGCACGATCGCATCGTCTACTATCGTGACTTCGCCTACAGCACTCGACGATCGCGCATGGCGAACGGCAGCATCGGCGATGTACCCGCCGCGACCTTTGCTGAGTACGTAGACGATCCTTTCTTAGACCCTTCCGACACCTCAGGCGCATCTGAGTCGTCTGCCGTAGAGCAGGAGGAGGACTTGCAAGATGCGCCGCCTGCAGAGGCCAGCCAATTGGGGCTGGCGCAAAAGGCCGAGTCGCCCTCGCGGTGTCTTGCGCTGCGACCTGGGCTGGCGCATCGCCTCTATTCCCACCGTCTGCACGTGCGCGCAAAGGCTAAGCTGCAGCGCGACAGGTTGCTATCCGGCTCCATGATTGACATCTACGTTGGCGAGGCCAAGCGCCACTGGTCCCTCCACCGCAACCTGCTCTGCCACCACTCGGAGCTTCTCGAGGCCGAGCTGGAGGGCGACGGAGGGGACAGGAAGCGGAAGGACAAGCTCGAGCTGCACGAGTACGACCCCGCCGGCTTTGAGCTGCTCGTCAAGTGGCTCTACCAGGGAAAGCTCGACGATGTATCCGACATGGCAGACGCCACGCAAAAGTACGAGTACGCCGTGAGCTGCCACGCCCTCTACCTGCTGTGCGACCGCCTCGACATGCCGCAGCTGAAGAACGTGGCCATGGACCAGTACCGCAAGGGCCTCAACCAGGCCGAGCTGGTGCCAGACGCCGACGAGATCGACGACATCTACCGCAAGAGCCCGTCCGGCTCGCCCTTCAGGAAGCTGATGACACGAATCGCCGCGCGTCAGATCATGGACCCCGGCAGCGAGCGCGACGTGGACACGTACCGCCAGTGCTTCGAGAACAACCCGGACTTTGCCGTCGACCTCGTCAAGGCCATCCGACACGGCACTGGCGGCATGCTGTTCGAGGATCCGACGGAAAGCGGACCCCAGTGCGAGTACCACGACCACGAGGACGGGCCGAACTGCCACGTCAAAGGCAAGGGCAGGGCCAAGCAAGGTGAGTACCGAGTGTCCTCGCAAGACGCATAATAACACGCATTAACCAGCACGCAAGACTCTAGCGCAGCGTCCCGCCCCGCCATCCGCCAAATCCGCTCCCTCCACAAGCTCCGACCCGCCGAGCCACCGTCCCCTCCCGCCTCCTCCAAAGACGCCTCGCCAGCATCCTCCGCGCCAAGCTCGCCCTCAGGACGGCATAAGCGCCGGCCCTCTCCGCCGTCGCCTGACAGGTCCGGCGACTTCGACAGTTGGTACGTCACCGGAGACGGCCACCGGAAGTCTGCCGCCCAATCCGGACGCCTCGAAAGACCGGGAGAAGTGGCGCAAGATCACGCCGCCGGAGAGGAAGAAAAAGGCGCCCGAGAGTCACATGCCCGAATCAACGGAGACGCAGTCACACCCAGCCCCAGGAGAGCACCTCCCAAGCTCCGGCGACACGTCTCGCCAACTTCAGGAAAGCAACGGGACGACTGAAGGCGAGTCGGGTGACGGGCAGGGTGCGGCAAGCGTGCTTCAGCGAACGCCGTCGAGGGGTATATGGGAATGGGCGAGGGCCGGGACTGGACGGCTGAACATCATCGGACGGATACCGCATCCTGAGTGGAAAGGTCCAACGATAGCGAGGAAGACGGGGGTTGTGAACGGCGATACTATCCATGAAGCGCATGATGACTTTAGCATTCCCTCAACAACGGCGACCGAGCCAGACAATGCGGAAACGGGTGCGAAGGCGGAAGGACTCGGCATCGAGAATACTACCTCTCCGTCGTTTGCGCAGACCAAACGATCGTCCGATGAGTTGGTAGCGACTGCGTCAAGCACGGGAACACCAGAGTCGAAAGTGCTCAGGGACGAGTCCTGGACGAATGGTGAAAATGGAACACCATCAGCCACATCGAAAGAAAGTCCACCATCAACGCCAGATACACCCACTCCACAACAAAGGAAGAAGGACCCATCTTCGAATGCACCACACGCCTCAGAAGCAACCCAATCGCCGACCCCTCGACGAAAGGAAGACGTGTTGTCTGAGAGTGAGAGCGCGTCCACTCCGAAGAAGCTGAATGGAACATCGAAGGATACGTCTACGAAGGAGCCAGCATTAGAAGATGCACCTTCCAGCACACCATCTGCGCAGAACAAAACCACGCCCAAGAACACACCCAGTCCACACCCCGTCACCAAACTGAAAATCGCACTCGTTTCGAACCTTCTTCCGTCCGCTAAGACCGCCACAGCTTCGACATGATATCCCCACGGTTTCTCATTTGATGAAAAGTTCTATTCCTGCGCGTTATATACCCTCATTGTACTACATCTTAATTCATATCATATCCCATCATATACCCTGCAAAAGTCCTAAGACTTCATCCCATTCTCTACCCACAAGCAGGCAACGCCCCCCCACTCCCACCCGCCTGCGCCAGACTAACCTCCGCCGCCCGCCGTCTCGTCAAGCCCGGCAACGTCTGTCCACCCGCTTTATTCCACTTTGGCAATTCCTCCGCAATAACCGTGCCCGGCGCTTCTCCCGCATTCAAGCGCCGCAAGAGGGTGGACGATTCGACGTTCCCCGGCCCGACGTTGAATGCCCAGGACACGAGTGCGCCGTATTGATTTGCGTTTAGGACGACGGCGGAGGTTGTTTTGAGGGTTATGGTTTGTTGCGGACTCTTGTTCACATGTTAACACCGTCTTCATTAGTATGATTGTATTGGGGATGGTCCAGCGTACCTTCACATCCGCAGCCAACAATTGGCTCGCCGTCCCCGTCGTGAGCGGGAAGGAGTACGGGACTTCAGCGCACCCGCTCGTCTTGCACAGATGCCCGTATCCAACTGTAGGCAGGCCGATGGGATCCGGCGCTGGCGACGCAACGAAGCCTTCGAATTCTTTTATCAGCGCGATGGTTGCGGCGTTAACGGATGGGCCTGTGCATTGCCTTATTTGCAGCGGCGACGCAAGGGCGAGGGTTAGAGTTGGGATGAGCATTTCGATTTCGAGTCAAGTAGTAGTCGTGTGATGCTGAAACTATTCTGTTCAAGTTGATGACGCCCACGGGAGTGCATTTCCAACGACTACTTATACGCAATTGCCTGCTTAAGCAGAATCGTCCCATCGCCCTATTCTCGCATACTCGTCCCAGTCGGGAAGGTCCATGTTCCCGCGATCGACACGTTGTAGTCCCCGACGCGCAGATCCCGGCTCGTGTACGTCGTATGTGTAAAGCGCAAGGTCGCACAAACGGGGGCCAAGACGTGCGCCTCTTTCATCATGGACGAGGGGAGTAGATGAAAGCTGAAGGGACTCGTGTTGTGGCTGTTGGATGTAGAGTTCGTGATGCGCATTTGGGAATGCGGGATCGACGGGATCGGCGGCGGGAAGTAATGCAGACTCGCTTGCTAAAACAGCGACGTGGGTGGATGATGGCTTGAAATAGATAGTAAGGGATGTGTGCTTGGAAAACTAATTCTACGTGGCGTGTTGTGGAGTGGTTCGTAATTCGAACGGGTACCCAACCCACTTACTTCCCTTCTACCGCTTCCCACTATCCTCGCCCAAGGGGCTACGCTTCACCCGTCTGAAACATGCAAATTGCACTTTCGTGCCCTCGCGCAACCTCTTGAGCGTAGACCTTAGACTACCTAATTCATCCTGCAGCCTCACGCGAGCCGCGTTATCTGTCTTCGCGTCGAGAACCTGGTAGATCTCTGTCTGAATCTGCGACGCAACCTCCGTGGTGTAGCTTGCCAGCGTTTGTGCCATGAACTCAACGTCCAGGGTAGCCTGCATGAGCTGTGGGAGCGAGATGGTAGGTAAATTGGGGCTACGGAAAGTGTTGATGAGGGACTGCGTTGTGGATTCGAATAAAGCTTTCAGAATGCGTCCTGTGAGGGGGTAAGATGTTGTCGACGACTCTGTATGCACGATGACGAGATCTAACAATACGGTAAAAACGAACGGACTTGGATCTCTGTCCGCCACACCCTTTCCTGGTGGGGGTGGTGGCGCCCATGATGGACTGTAGACGCCGGCCTCAATAGTAGATGCTATCTTTGCGGCGTAGGGCGCGGTGTACGACGCGAAGATTTTACTTTCGAGCTGCGAGATTACGTCCTGGATCTTGAGGTTCTCGTCGGGCAGTTGCACGCTGAAAAGGTTTTCATATAGGCCGATCAGGGAAGGAGAGATTTCGCTCTGGAAGGCGGACATATTCGAGAGAGTAAGAAGTTGACGGATTGGCTGGAATTGTAAGTGTCATTTACTTGAAGTCTAGAGACTGCAGACTTACCTTGTTGTTCGCATCTACCTTGCCCCACGCGTCTTCCTCGAACTCTTGTGTGTCAATCGTGATATCATCGCCTCTCATGCCAGGGTCCTCGCTAATGACTTTTCGCCCAATTTCAGCACATTCGACCATACCGCCCAGTGTTTTATACACGCTGGCGACAAACTGGCCCTTTACCAACTGCAGCAGCTTACTGCTCGGTGGCACAACAACATCCACGGCGGTCTTGCTTGATGCTTCAACATACATCGTCTTTTGCAAGTTGTTCAAAAGGAAGCTTTGCACCGCCAGAAAGCGCTGCGGTAGATTGGTGGTGTCTTTGCGATCGACGTTTCGCGTCCAGTCCTCGAGCACCTTGAGCTTTTCGGCATCCGCAGCCCATGCCACGCATATAGCTTGGACGGAACGCTCGCGAACGCTGCCAAGCATCATACGAAGGTCTTCATCGGGACGTGTGGAAGCTCCAGTCTCAGGAAGCCGGAGCGACGCAAGCTCATTGGCGGCCGTGCCAATCAAAATAAGCGTCCTGGAAAGGAAGTAGGATCCTGACAATGCATTCGAGTGTGGAGGCCAAAATGCATACCTCTCCCAGCTTTCGCCGCGACTGGGAGACGGCGGTGGCACATTGTTCGGGTCGAAGCGGAACCGTGAACCCGCTGTAGGGCTCAAAGCTGCGCTGAGCGGCGTCCTGGGTGTGGTGGGTGTGGGTGTAGTCGGCAGTGGTGAAAAGAGTGCAGATACGTCCTCGATGGGGGGCTCCGAGAACAACGATCTCAGATGCTCGCGAATGATGCTGCTGAGCTCGGATACCCCTCTTTCAAGCTGGATTTTGTTGTCATCGGTGAGCCTGTGGTGGACCAAAGACTGGTTCTGGTACCCTGTAGGCAAGTTTCTTTGAGCGCGGCCAGACATGAAAGATTGGGCAATGTCCCAGTACTCGATAAGTTCGCTGATGAGGCCACCTTTGTTAGACAGAAGCGTGGACATGGACGCATTCACATGCTCCCAAAACTCGATGATCTTTGGCGTGTCCAGCTTCGATGGTTCGGCGCTGATGTTGCCACTCGTTGGGACCGAACGTAGGTGCTTCTGCTGTTGCCGCATGCTCGGCTTCTCGCCGTTTGCTAAATGCCGACGAAGAATCTCCAATTCGACTCTCGAGCGCTCGCATGTAGTGTTGAGACGCGACTTGAGATGGTCGTAGCGCGAAAGCAGCCATATCGAGATGGGATTGTCTTCTACACCGAGCTCGAGCATAATGGAGATGATGCCCATATACTGGTCGGATTTGGTGTTGTCGGATCCTGTCTGATGCTTGGTGAAGTGCGTGTTTACCAGCCGCTTCCACGACTCCCGCTTGAAAGCCTCAATCTGACGCTCAACCTCGGCCCACATCCTCGCTGTGATGATGACCTGGTGTAGCTTTGAGTCTGGGAGAGGTGACCTGGTCTCGCGCGCCACCTCTGCTGTACTTCTTGCTTCCTCGGCGTACCTGCGCGCGCGCTTGTACTCTTCTACTATGCCTTCGTGGTCCTTTCTCCGTATCGCTTCTTGCAGTGCAGAGGCCACCTCGAACAGACCGCGGTGCTGCTCAACTGCCTCTTGTATAGATTTGAGCGTCTCCTGCTTTTCGCGGCCGTTGAGGGCAGGACCCCACACCTCCTCGGCCTTGACGGCGACCTCGGTCAGCGGGACCTTGATACCGTGCACGCCGTATTCGCTCTCCTTAACCAGCGCATTCTTCCGCCTCTCTGTCGGCAGAGGCTTGATCGTGCCGGGAGCGAGGCTGTCGCTGAGCTTCCTGCTAGAAAAGCTTGAACGGCTGGTGACTCGCGCGTGTCCTGAGCGAGCGGGCGACTCGGGCTCCTTCCCTTGGTCACGCATTTCCGTGTACACGCGGTCAATGGTGGCCTTTGCGCCGACGAAGCGCTCGAAGTTGGACTCGACGAGCACCTTGAGCGACGCCGACTTCTTCTCGATCGAGTTGGACAGGAACTCGAGGCCGGCGAGCAGCATGTCGGTCGAGGCATCGCTGTGCACCTGGGAGAGGAAGAGCTGCGGCGAGAAGGTGGTAGAGCTGAGGAGGAAGCGGTTGCCTTTGGATTGTCAGATGAATGTATGACATCACGTGCTGCCTGCACCTACGGAGCTTGATATCCTCCTCAACCTGGACGTTCCGCGCGCGCAGCACCTGCACAACGCTCGGGTACATGCCCAGCGGGTCCTGCTCGTCCTTCTGCACCAGATTCTCCTTGCCGTCCTTGGATCTCTCCGCCCCCGGGACCTGCCGCGAGAACCGAGACCTATCTTCCAGCACAGAGTATCGTGACTTTGACCGCCGTACGGGCTGCGGTGCTGCCGGTGTGGGAGCTTCCGCATCCGAATCCGAGTCGTCGTTCTTCTCGTCGGGCCATCGCGTGGGGTACAGCGTCGTGAGGTTGTATTTGTTGAGTATGGCCTGCTCCAGCGCGGGATCCATTGCTGCTGCTGCGAGCGGGGCGCATGCGTCGCTTTTACGAATGTTGGTCAGAAGAGTGGCAGCTGTCTGAGACGTGGTTGCGACCGCCAATCACAGATGCGCATTGCTTGGCGGACCCTGGTGTCCCTCATCACCATTTCCGCTTCGTTGTGCTTGGCCCGAACAGCTCACACCCGCCCATGTGCATCACATCTCGAAATGCTTCAGCCTCGCCCTATTGGAGAGCCACTATCATCTGTGACGCCCAGATCGATTTGGCGGCTAGATCTTGCATCTACACTTACTTCACCATGACTCCATGTCTTCAGGGCAACGTGATTGACCGTGAGCATTTGGTATCTCACTTCAGAGAGGCAATGAGACAATGCAGTATCATTTGGTATCGCAATCTCTTTTAGTTACTTTGTTCCCATTCACTTACCCTACCTTCACTCACAACTGTTGGGCAAGCAGTTGACTAGCCGCGGTCATCCTGGCTCCCTCACGAAAGGTGCATATAAAGCCTTCCTCCACTCTACATAACCTCCGCCACACCAACAACCTTCTTTTATAATCATCCATCTCTCTCAGCCGACATATCTGCTTGATACTTCTCTACTTCAGCATCCATCACCAACTACTATTATCCCTACCATCCAACATCAAGATAATAATGACCAGAACACCAGTATGAGCGACACTGCGAGGAGTAGTCCGGAACGGACCTTGATGTCAGTCAAAACAACCTCGATTGCACCCTCTCAGCAAAAGGTATCAGCAAAGGTAGCATCGAGGTCCGCCAAGGCAGTGAAGCCACATCTAAAGGTGACTCTCGAGGGTGAAATCAAAATGTAGAGCCATGTTCACACATTACTACTTTGTAATTAACGGTTTGCAGCACATTCAACGGACCAGAAGAACGTACAAGGGCAACTGGCAATCTACTACCTCGAGCTTCATTCCCTACTTCCTACGAGGAATCGGCCACTCTCAATCGCAATGTCCCCAAGGAGTGCTTCAAGAAACATCGCGACAATCCTCACCTCAAGCTCGCCGAAGGCAACACATTCCAGAACATTGGCGATTTCAATCCTTGGCAGGACATGGTCCCACCACGCATCCGTCGACATTACAACCCCCAGATGTTTAGGGACCCGTCGCCATTCGTCTCGTCCTATCATACAGTCGGTGAGTAAAACTGTGTGGAGCTTATGAACACATGCTCAGACCATTTAGTCGAGGCTGAAACCAGGGCCTACAAGCAGTACAACGATAACCGAAAGGTCGGTCAACGTGTCACTGTCACAATGATCGACTTCAAAGGCCTTGTCCCAGCGACCATGCATGGCACCATGGCGTCCGGAATGGTATATTTCGTAGACGGAACCCTGACTAACATGGATCATACGCAGAAGACGCGCCGTGTAAAATGGCCCGTATGGGTCCGGGACACGGCGAAACCGTTCGACGGTTCGGCTATCTCGATGCAGCAACCTATCGATTATGGAGCTGACATGTGGATGAGGGGGTCGAGTTACGAAAGACTGGCAAGTACGACATGGACTGTGGAGCAGCGGACACGCATGACAATGAATGGCTGTGTTGCGGTCCGGTACCCGACTGGACCATCATGAAAGTCATGCCTTTGGACGGCAACGATCTACATCCCAAGAAGACCCACGAGATTATCAAGAGCCTTCGGAGCATCGAGAAGTATGTCTACAATTGGGACAAGTTGCAGTGGCAGCACAATCCTGACATGACCGACTTCCGATCTTTCCGACTGACGAGGGCTGGTCACAAGCGTCGTCCGGCAGACAACGAAGATGATGACAGCAACAACGATGGTAATGATGATAACGATGAGGAGGATCTGGCGCCCCGTCGCAAGCGAGCTCAAGTCGTTCGCTCAGACTAACGAACTGCCTTTGCACTCAGCAACATCGCCAAGCACACACTCCGTATACTCCAACACTCTCTGGTTCATTCTTCTGGTTTCAGTTTATCATTAATTTATGGGGCACTTCGACTTCTGCCCTATAGCACAAACACGAGTCCTCCATCTCGTCAGCTCTGTCATCCTACCGGTGAAATAGACTGGTGACGATTTATGGCATTTATTGGATCAAGGTCCCTCTAGTAGTATGACTACCATAGAGCACCGAATAAGGAGGAGGACGAGGTGGGGTGGCTGCAACGTATTGTATTGACTATTATGTTGTTACGTGAAAGAGGCTACACCAACTTCACGTACAGTCCCTCGTCAAAAGTTTGTTCCGCGAAGCGAATTCTCACCAAAACACCCACATTTCACAGTCAATTATCTCAACAACTACTTATTTAAATCACCTCAGATTAATACTATAGACATATCTATATGTCGCGACACTACATACAAGAGCGTTAGTAATTTAAATAATAGTTATTCAAGTGAGAGAGGTATAAAGTGAGGCAAGTTTGATTTTCCTTCAATTTGTATGAGAAATCGGCAAAATCAGGTCTAAAAACGCCGACTTTGACTTCACACCTGCGCCATAGAGCACCTTGTGGTTATTATTACACGAGACGAATGTCAATAGAAGTTTCCCTAATCTGGTGTATTGGATTTGAATCTGAGCAAATTCGAATTTGTGGTTACTGACTTAGTATTATCTCAAAGATCAGACGTTTTTGGTGAGGCTTGGTGTGGAAATCAGCGCGCGGAAGAAACTTTTGAACTAGTACTGTAAGGACGTTACAGTCAGCCGTGCCTCCCTCACATCGGAGGTACCACGGCCCTTCCTTCCACTAACCTGGACTGAACCCACACATTCTCAACAGCATTTTTTTTTTCTTTTTTTTTCTTTGTCATTCATTCTACCACAATTCTGTGGCTTGTGTTTTCTTCAGATATCTTCCTCGGCTTAGTATGCCACTTGCAACAATCCGTCATATCATTAGGGCTCTTCGCCTTGGATAGATGTGGTAGAGCATGCGCAAGAGGCAGATGGGCACATGGGAGTGACAAAAAGTAATAGCGACCGGTACTGCACAATGTTTTCCTTTCTTTCTTTTCTCACTTGTCACTATAGACATATACTTAAAAACCAATTCTCGGGTTTCCTTGTATCTTCGGATATTTCCGACCTCAATCCTGCTGTTTCCAGCCAGGTGATGTATACCAAGTTGGCCGACTCATTGTCGAGGGTTTGCCTCCGGCTAAATCACTACTCTAATCTTGTGCACATAGGAAATAGATAAGTCAGACCCCGTATCCTTGTTCTCTCTAGCATGTAGGTGCACGGGGTCTTCAGGATGTTTGTGTTGCGTTGAACATTCACAATGACGGGCATTTTACTGCTCAACAGTTGCTTTCATTGTGCCTGCTCAACAATGTAACGCGCTCCACCACTATAAGAACTTCCGCTTCTCCGGATCTTTTTCCATCAAACACAATTTTTGACACCGACTCAACCATCGATTCAACCAACATGGTCCAATCAGAACGAAACGCCAGCCGCTTGCATCCCAAGATCATAGCCACCGAACTCCAGCGTGCAACTCTTGGTATGGACATGAGTGAAAATGAGGTAAAACAGCACGATCTTTCTGAACTGGAGCTGCTCAAAGCATTGGAAGAACGCGTATTTGAGATAATGAATGCAGCTGTCCTTAACGTTCGCATGACGAAGATGCCTCTATACTCCAACTTTCATTCCTACGAGCACCTCAGAAAGATCAAATCGAAAGTGGAGGCTGCGGATGCCGCCAACGCCATAGCCGCAGAGATAGCGCCGTACGGTAGCTGTCTTTTCATGGCAAACGAATGTTACAAAGCTTTCAAAGCAGACTTGCTAGCAGAGAAAGGTCCAGAGTACGCCGAATTCGCACGACGCGTC
Organism: Ophiobolus disseminans; assembly: GCA_010093685.1. Lineage (NCBI taxonomy): Eukaryota > Fungi > Ascomycota > Dothideomycetes > Pleosporales > Phaeosphaeriaceae > Ophiobolus > Ophiobolus disseminans. The sequence continues at coordinate 645,844 of MU006238.1, read as the reverse complement.
GAATACGCGACCGAAAGCTGGGACCAAAATCCGAAGAGCTCACGGGAGATGCATTGCGTTGCCATGTTGCGCTTGTGGGACCATTGCATTGTTTTCGACCCTGTCTCCTGCGGCTACGCCATCAAAGTACCCGTTGGTCAAGTCACCAAAAAGCTCGCTGCAGAGTACCAGTTCTGCTACGCCGCCGTGAACGAGTACAATTGCTATCTGGTCCGGTACCCTCCAAATGGTGGTGAAATTCGCAACTTGCTTGCCCATCCAATTTTGAAGCATAATTTCAGTTATAGTGGCCCGTACATGTCGATCAAGGGGGGCTTTGAAGGCGCTGTGGCGAATTTGGCTTGGCCGACTGCTAGCTACATCGGCCGCCTCCCGAGCCGCCGCTTCGTTCAAATTCAGCAGACTTGGGAGCGCCAGCCCTCGTATCCAGAATTCTCGCACTTTGCGCTACCGGATGGTATTAGATGATACGTTGTCGTAACAGCATTCGTACACTTCGACTTCCAAAAGCGCCAGATCGAATGCAACTCGATACCGTATGAACACTGGTTGGCGCGGAAAGAGAACGCCCATCTTCTGCGCCGTTTGCAGTTTCGCAGGGGCTTGTTTGTCGGTATTGGACGGGCCAATTTTCATCAGAAACTAATATCCAAGGGAACAAAGTATAACCAGGTGGACATTGAGAGCCTGCAGCTCCTCGCTGAGCTGTGTGAGGCGTTGGGCCTGCCGAAAGGCGAGCTCATGCGTCTCGCATATGTTATGATGGAGGTTTGGCAGCAGCATGGTTTGCCGAAGCAGGATGCGAAGCGTAAGAACGGTGGTAAATTGTAAAGTTTTTAAGCACAATCTATCTCACCAATAGCTGAACATCCTAACGATCTTCGATACCTGGATCGTCAGCCCGACAATACCTCGAGTTCCTCTAGGACCACCTATCATTCACGTACGCAGCTCACTCGCGGTCCGATTGCTCCTTTCATTATAGGACTCTCCGCACCAATATCGTTAGGTAACTTTCCAAACACCATGCACCAAATTGTTGAGCCTTGAGAACGAACGCCGCTTCGATTCCATTTCCCAATACATAAATCAATCGTTTCCACCGTCAACTCACCCGCATACCCTTACAAACGACGTCATGATCATCTTAAACGTAGATCAATCGTATCTCACCGTCAACTCACCGCCGTCTCTCCAAGTGATGGAATCCGTTTGCATTTATCTCACCCCTGACAGCATCTTACGGTGTCAGCATGAATGCCCAATGGGCGGCTGTTCATGGCTGTGCGGTCAACTTCCACGAGTGAGTCATCCTAACTTTCCTCGTTGCGTTTTAATTTGTATGCTATTGGGTGGTCACTGCGTGGATGAGTGGATAGAGACATGTGTGCTAACAGGGATGGTAGGGGCAACGACTGCACCGGCAATGTTGCGCTGTTTGTCAATGTGCCGCGCACCAAGAAGAGCTATTGGCGGAAGAATGCCAAGAGCTATAAGTGCGCTTATTAGGGCTGCGGTGGGAGGGTGAGGGGGTGCATGGGGTGATCTGAGATTTGCGGGATAGAGGGATTTGGACAGACGGATTGGGATATTGAAATTTGAACTTCACAGCAATGAGGTAAACATGAATTGGAGGTCTGGGGGTTCGTGAATTGAAACCTCATGAATACACATATGGAAGGTTTTAGGCATACATATTGGAATCGGACATGCTCTTGAATGGAACATGGTCACTGTATTACTGTTTTATTGACTCTCCGTGTGAAGACTGGTGTCGTGTGTTGAGAGATCTGACATGCGTGAACCTGGGATCTGAGAATGGAGAGCGTGAATCCTTCAAATCCCACAAACCACCATTTCACGATACACTGACCATCTACATATCACCGTCCTCCTTCATACGACCCAATACATCCAGTGACCTTTCCATATTCACATCCCTCGCATCCATGCCATATCTTCACCGCGAACCCCACTGCCACTATAAATCCCACTTAATCTCCCCGTCCCCGACCACCCACCCACCTACTCCTAATCCTACTAAACCATGAAGAAAGTCCAATCCCTCTCCAAATACCCCGCCCGCGCATGGAGCCCCGTACGCTCCCAACAAAATTCCTCGCACTCTCCCCGCCGAGACTCATTCACGCGATCCCGCTCGTCGTCCTCCATGTCTTCCGTGGCTGAAGATGCGCGCCAGATAGAGGTTGACGTAATTCGCACTGGATCGCGCACGATTGGCATGTATACGCGCCTGCATTCGTGTGGGTGCATGCTAACGATGAATCGGTAGTGACGACGTTTGAAACTGTGCCTGAACATGACGAGGCGCATGCGGGGCCGTATGGGGTGGAGATGCCGCCGGATTGGGATTTTGTGGCTGTTACTGTCACTGAAGTTGAAGTCAAGGTTGAGATTAAGGTTAATGAAGAGAGAGAGGGTAAGGATCGAGGGGAGGATGCGAAAGGGGAGCAGAGTGGTGAGGCGGGGAAAGAAGAATAGTTGACTAGAGTGCTTTGTGGTCGACAGTGCGTTTCGTCACGGTGATGATTTGTCGAGGATAGGTAGCCTGCAATTTCTGCTTAGAAATTTTGCTATAATGATATTCTGCAGATGCCCAAGATGTGTGCTACGAGTGGGATACCGTCACATCCACTTGGTTTACGAACGTTGGACGTTATCAGTGTAGGTGCGAATGAAACCTGCTAGAAAAGATCTTTCAAATATGTGGCGTGTGCCCCATTCCACTCCCAGGTAGCCGCCGTTTTTGGCTTCTTCAAGGTGAGCATCAAGGCTTGCCTTGACGCCCAATGTTTTGGCTCTGAGGCAAAAGTACCCAAAGCGCTGAAGTGGCCGGTGAGAAAGACCTCACGCAGGCTCAATAGCACGCGTTCGCTCGATCGGTAAGGGCCTGGTGCTGGTAGTGCGATTGTTTTAACAGCACGCTTTTGCTGCAGCGGAATTTTGCCCTCAGTGCGAAGCCATGAATCGAGCACGAAAGCGTTTCCAAAAGCCCATGTGTATGCTTGAAAAGGCAGGCAAGCTGTTTCTTTCCGCACCAGCTGGCAAGTTCTAGCAAGGCTGGAAATGTCCGAACCAATTTGTATAGCTTGTTTGTGCACTGCTCGTTCGGACTGCTCGAGGAGAGGTTCCAAGTCTTGGAGATAATCATATTTGAATCCTGTCGGATCAAACCTCGGTATCCATCTGAAACTGATGTGCACTATGCGGCTTCCAATGACGTAGTCGTAGATCTGGAGACGCAGCTCAGCTGGCAAACGTAGGAGTGGAGATTCGCGCTGGTTGCGCGCCCAAGTAAGTGTTTCCATAATAAATATGTTGAAAGCAAGGAAAGTTGTGTGGTCTTGAGAGATTGAGATGGTCGTCGCGGCTGCCTAAGTATGGAATGGCCGCGCTAAGATGCACTGGGCTTAGCTTCACCTAGGTACCAAGGTAAGCATTCGCCTCATGGATGGTTGATCTTGTCCTTATGTAGACTGTTTGAATAGAACATGCACATCGCTCTTGGCTGCATCACGTTGAGATTTCCTTGACGATAACAGTCTGACGTACTGTATGAGAAGCTATCTTTGCGCGAGGAAAGAAGACCTCGGGAAGCACTTAAGCTAAATCAGGGCCATCACGTGATAACTATCGCTGCATCTGAGAGACGACCCACTTTACTCCCTCGGCTACGTTTGTGTGAAATACTTGGGAGCTCTTGAGTTGTGGCCAAAGCCAGAAATAATGAGGCAGCCCCGGGTAGCTATCAGCCTTGTTCGGAACACTAGGTACATGCACGTCAGCAAAAGGCGCGTAGGACTACCTCGTGGTTGATACATACCCATGCTTGTCGAGAACGTGCTTCAATACCGTAGAATCGTCACGCACAGGGTCCACTTCGCAGATAGCCTGATAGACGGGTGGCAGGCGGTACAGGCCAGGATGCAAGGCGGGGAAGGCGTACGGATTCGTGCGCTGCTCGGTACCACCGTTGTTGTCGTAGAATTGCAGCATAGACTCGCCGTCTTGGAGGGGCGCTCCTTTCCACGTTTCTTCATATGACTTGAATATGGGCTTGAACTCGTCAAGAACAAAATGCGGATGCATCAGCGCAGGGCACAAAGCCACGATTCCGCGCACCATGTGGCCCAGGTTCTCGTCAGCCAGCTTTAATGCCACACCTACAGCCACCCCACCGCCGAGCGAGGAGCCGAAGGAGAAGAAGCGATTGGGATCTCCGTTCAGACGACCAGCATTGCGATGGCACTACTTGAAGGTTAGCTACATACAATGCGGTACCAAAAATAGATCCCCAAATCATGAAAGACAGTTACTTGCCCATTGATAGGCGTCAAAGACGTCGTTGAGCTGGGCGGGTACGGGATGCTCGGGTGCTAGACGGAAATCCACCTGAGCGACCACCACACCGGCGTGGTGCGACACGAAGCGACACATGCGATCCTCAAAGGACGAAGCCCAGGCGCCGCCGTTGATGTGGCCGCCGCCATGGCCAAAGACACCCACGGGTAGGCCAGCATTGCCTTCAGGTGCCTTGGTGGGTGTGTAGACGCGGATGGCGATTCCAGAGTCGGTGGTTTCCCTGTCTGCACAGGTCAGCAGTGTGGCTGCAGGAGCGGAAAGGGTCATGTGAATGTGGCTGAAGTGGTGGCTGGTGCTGACTCACGGTCGCGAACATCGTACGCGTCGGGTGGCGGATATAAAGCCTGCAGCGCCTCCGACGTCTGGGCGTAGGCAGCACGCACCTCTTCTACCGTCCCGCTGATTAAGGGGCGCTGGCCCAGCACGTCACGCTCCAGGTCTAGCCATTCTTCAGCGATATACATGATTATCGAACTCCTTTGCCGCTGCCACCTTGTGCAAGTTCTGCCCCTTCAACAGCGCGCATTGCCTTACATGTACACTCGGCTTACGCTCAGCTCCGCCGCCAAGAAGTACTCCGGGCCAGCACTTTTCGAAGAAGCTACAATAAGCTAGAGATAGCTTGAGGAAAGTGGCATTAACGGCTCTGTCGTCATGGCGGCGTCATCATGTTCCGATGTCGGGATGATTACGATGGATTTGGAAGTCGTCAGCTCAAGTATGGACAAGCCGAGTAAGCCGAGTGGATTGATTGAGTAGCATTAGAATACCCAGGTCTCATCTATAGCTATTTCCCCGCTACTGGTAGGAGGAACCCGGCAAAATACCGAGATAGGGTGTCAACATCATCCGGCAACGCAGTCATTCCTACCCAAAGATCAGGACGCACAACAGCAAGACCACCGTCAGTATGGTTTACTCCCCAGGTTGTGTGAGCATCTTCATCTGGGGTGCGGTCATCGTAGATAATCGTCGCATACTGTCTGAGGATGTGCAGTTCAGGCGTCGACATCACCGCATCCATCTCCCACGGCAGGCGCTTGACCACGACAAGAATGTTGAAACGCTCAGAGCCGCCGAAACGGCGGTAGAAGCCCTCTGCTTGGAGGAGTGCAGCACCAAAGATGGACACCCTGCGACGCACAGTGGCTGTCAACGAAGACGCGAAGATGACGATATGGAAGGTGGCCGCTCCAGTCATCTTGTCGTATAGGTAACCCGTCTCCCCAATTGAGAAACAAACGCGCGGATTCGGTGCGCGTACACCGTGGTTTACCTTCAACGGTCGCCGATACTTCCCCTCCTCGGTGGGGAGCTGGGGCGGCGTGAGAACCGAGTTCCCAAATGGAGCGTCGACGCCGAGCAAGAACTGTCCATTTCTGCCGAAGAAGCTACCCAAGAACTCGAGGTCTTTCTGCTTCTGAGTTTCCGTTGACTTCACCACGCCATTCGTAGTGCCGTTGGAAGTGTTGTCAAGAGCGTCGTCTGCAGCACCGTTGGTTTTGACGATTGTCTCGCCGGTTTCATGGATATGCTTCGAGTCTTCTCCTAGACCCCGGACATTGGCGATCTGTATATCGGTGGCGCACACAAAGCGAAGATACTCTCCAGAGGCTTCGATGATGCGGCACGCCTGGTCGCGGCGCTCGAAACTGTACGTGGCCATTAGACATTCCAGCTTTGCTTTCTTTTGAGCAACCAATCCCATCTTCCAGGCGAGATTAGAAGCATCCATGATTGAGGCATTCAACCCGAAAGCGCCCATCACGCTGTGCACGTGTCTAATGACTCGAATCAGCACACAGTAGGGGCAAGGATCCAGGAAGAAACTTACGCAGCATCGCCTACGAGATGTACACGAAGGTTTTCGGATGAGAAAGACCGTGCAACACGTTCCGATACTGCTCGTCAGTCAATACAGTTCTTCACCCTATCATATGGCTCACTTACTCTTCCATATTGCGAACCAGCTTAACGGCGCCGCGAATTTGAGTTTATAGGGCGCAAAGATTCTGTTCGCCTGTTCAAGGACCTCGTCAGGCGTGATGGAATGCACGTCCACATTGCCACCACTCTCAGCGAATGCCTGATTCTTGGCCTGGCGCGATTCCGAAATGGCGCCAGTGTGCGAAACATCCAACTGAGTATAGAGCCTTCATACTATCAGTTGCAGAATGCGAAAAGAACGTGTAGAAGTCGAACCTGATGTACCCGTCTTCTCTCGGGATAATGACGCAACCACCATACTTTGAGCTAATAACGGATCTAGACTAGGGATTAGCTGAATGTACCGACATCAGAGAAGAGCGTGCCTACCCGAACATCCAAGCATGTGGATAGTCGGTATCAAACACGCAGTCCATGATGCCCCAGTAAATGTTGGTGCTCATGCCATCGAAGGGAATATCGAGATTTTTGCGGATATTGCTGGCTGCTCCATCACTTCCAACGACGAACTTGGCGCGGATCGTCTCCTCCACACCATCGCGCTCCCTCTTCAACATTGCGCGGATGGGGTATTCCGCCGCGTCCTCGACGGTATATTCCTTGAGCGTTGTGCTACGCTCTACAAGAACTTGGTGTCGAAGGAGGTCGCGGATGAAGATCCTCTCGATCTGGCCTTGCGTAATGATGTGCAACCCGCGATAGCGTGAATCCGACTGGTGAGAGCGAGTGAACAAGAGCTTTTCGCCATCTTTGTAGATAGCGGTTCGTTCGATGATGGGGCCTTCCTCGTGGACCTCTTTCGCAAGACCCCAAGTGTTCAGGATCTCAAGAAATCGAGGTTGGACACCATCAGCGCGTCCGGCAATCAGAGGTCCCTCGGCTTTGTCTGTGGGCGCAATGCATCAGGCGAGGTATACTGCGGATAGCCGGGATTCACTCACCAATGATTCGGAAGGAAACGCCTTGTCTCACAAGACTCAGTGCAGTTTCGAGACCGCTCGGTCCGGCTTTACACTGTCAGCAAATTTCACAGTTGCCCGAGAGGAGTATCTCACCTCCACAGATCAAGACGTCTACTTCGCTCGCCGGTCTCCACCAATCCGGAATACCATGGGGACTATTGGTGCCATCATACAGTGTAGGCCAAGTTCGCAAGAGATTTATCCCAAGGTCATTGTGTACAGTTGAGGTCATAAGCTCTTTAGACGGGGGTGTGATGTAAGCGTCATTCTCAGCGTCTACCTCCGGATCCCACTGCCACGGTGTGTCGTGGGAAGGTTCCTTGAAGCCACGCTCCCAAGTGGATGAAGAGATTGAACGTGCCATGACTGTTGGTTCCGTATCGTACAATCACTTGGGGAATGTTTCACTGTATTTCTGCCAAAAATGTATCCACGGTTGGATTACTGGAGGTGCGCTATACTCCGGTCCCCATTCAAACAGAACCATCACCAGACGCGGAGATCTAGTGTAGTGAACCGCTACTCCGGGCTCAGCCTGCAACTTCAACACTCTGGTTGATAATTTAGGGAATATGCAGAATACCGTTTACTTCTAAGCAACAACTGCCCTCCAAATTGGCGCCGTAGTCTCGTCTTTGGTTCGCACCGCACTCCACTGCAACGATGGATCCTCAATCGATCGAGCAACTCCGACAGATCGGCAACGTCATCCAATCATCCATTGATACAGTCGTCAAGCTGAATGATATCTCACAAGGAGACTTACCATCCAAACCACTGTTTGACGCGCAAAGAGCGCTTCTTTCAGCTGCCGGCAAGTTAACCGAACTCGTCAGCCAGCCAAGTATTCGTATTCTAGAAGTCTCTTCCCAATACTTCGAGGCGCGTTGCCTGCACATCATTGCCGACAAGCGTGTCCCTGACATCCTTGCCGAGGCGGGTCATGACGGCGTACATGTAAATGAAATTGCCAAGTCCGTTGGCATCGAGGCGCAGAAGCTGTGTGAGCAATGAACGGTGGTAGTACGTTACCTCGCTGATGAGAGAATAGCCCGTGTCCTACGTTGTCTTTGCTCCATTCATGTACTCGACGAGGTAGCGCCGGATACCTTTGCCAACAACAAAGTCTCAGCTGCGCTCGTTGGCAACGAGCCTCTGCGCGCATATATCCTACTCTTGTAAGCCCACCCGCATCTTGGGCGATGAATGCTGCTGACACGCCTTTCTCATCGCTAGCGGCTTCGACCTTTACAGCGCGTCAGACTACCTACCCCGAGCACTCTCAGACCCGGTCCTCGGGCCATCATACAAAGTCGACGAGACACCTTGGCAAGCCGCCGCAAATACCTCAAAGTCGAGGTGGGAGTGGCTCGAGGAGCAGGTTTCGGTCAAAGACCTCCGGTCGGGTAACTGTGGGTCAGGCGGCGCAGTCAGCGCCTACCCCGGTCCCTTTGGGGATGAGCTCGAGAAAGCGGTCGCCGGCAAAGCTGACGATGAGCTGGTGCCGCGACCCGAACATAGCGTTTTTGGGCTCGCCATGTTGGGTGGTGGAAGGGTGTTTGGAAAGGCGCATCTGTACGGTGAGTGAACTGCAGTGTCTGAGATGTCTCGAGGATACTCACGACTTACGCGCGCCCCGCAGACTATCCATGGAGCAAGCTTGGCAATGCTACTGTCGTTGATGTTGGTGGCGGTGTCGGTAAGTTCGCGTACCCCGCTATACGATTTACGTGCTGATCTCATCCACACAAGGCGGTCTCTGCCTTCAACTGTCGCACCTGTATCCTCAGCTCAACTTCGTCGTCCAAGACCGTGCGCCTGTCCTTCAACAGGCCGAAAACACGGTGTGGCCAAAGGAGAACCCGTCCGCATTGAGCAAGGGGCGAGTCACCTTCATGCCACATGACTTCTTCAACGCCCAGCCGATCAAGAGTGCAGATGTGTACTGGTTGCGCTACATCCTTCACGACTGGTCCGATGAGTACTGCGTCAAGATCTTATCGGCTATCCGCTCGAGCATGGGTCCACAGTCGCGCATCCTCATTTGGTAAGTGTTTTCCAGCAAGCATTCCTTCCCGACGTCCTTCCTTCCGCGCAAGTCGATTGCAGCTCGGCCCGCTCCGCTCCGTCCCGCCCCGTAACCGCGCTAACTCCACCCCTCAGCGACCAAGTCATGAATACAACGCTAGGCTGCCCGGAGCTTCCGCCCGCCCCCGCCCCGCTGCCCGCCAACTGGGGGTACTACACGCGCTACTCGCATCAGCGCGACCTAGCCATGATGTCCATCATCAATGGCATCGAGCGCACGCCCGCGCAGTTCCGCGAGATAGTCGAGCTCGCGGGGCTGAAATTGAGGAAGATATGGGATTGTAGAAGTCAGGTGTCGCTTGTGGAGGTTGTGTTGCCTGGCTCGCCGTTGATAGCGGGGACGAATGGGTCTTAGAGAGATTTAACAGCGATTGAATGGCTCTTGGCAATTATGTCTAGTTCTATTCCTGTTGCAAGCCATGCATGAAATCAGAGAAATGCTGCGAGGTCACGGTCACCGCTGAACAGTAAGTTGCTTGTGGAAAACCACGATGACTATTGCATTTCCATCCTAAATCTAGTCTTGGTGGGTACCAGCACGCCCATTATGCCAGTAATGGCATCCGGTGACGGGTTTTCTATCGTTAGAACCAGCTTCGCGGAATGGTTCTGCAGGAACCCCGTGCTGACTTGCATAGATTGCGGATCAATCTCTGACTCCACGTGGGATGACAGCAGATAGTCGTTGACGTCAGCCGTAGTGGGTGGTTCGACTAACCCGGTCATAAGGTCAGTATTCCCGATATCAAAGTCAATGTCCGTTGCCAGATGGTCTGCGGTGTTCACATCCAAGTCCATCGCTGCAGGTATGGTACGAAAATACCCGTCCAGGGAGAAAGAATCGTCGAATTGCTGTGCGTCATAGTTGTTGCTCAATGACATGGCGCCGTTGTGGATAAATATGGAGACATCCTCACTCGGAGACTGTGGCATGGTGTCTTGCCGTGTCGAAACGGGTGTCGCACTCTCACTGCTCGGCCCACTGTTTCTCGTTCTTGGAGTACCGCTGCTACTCGGTCTGTCCTGTGTATCGTCCTCGGAGACTTGCAGCTCTCTCTTGCGCGTCAAAACAACGTACCTTGCGATGCGTCAACCTTGATATCTATGTTGATCCAGGCGTATTCGCTTACTTATTTTTGACGTTATTAGTCGCGCGGCCTGGGAAATACTCTGTTTGGATCTGTTTCCACGCTCGACCGTGTTTCTCGACGGCCTTGAAGAGCTTGTCCTCCTGTGCATTTTAGCTCCTGAATCGCACACGTGATGCTGTAGAGGTTACTACCTCTTCTTCTGACCACTTACTCCGGTCCAGGCTCGGGTCCAATGAGTGGTGCCACCTCTTAGCGCACTCTACGCGTAGTCGTCAGCTAATATCTCGGCGGGGCTGATGAATAAACAAACTCACGATCTGCGCTTCGAGTACCAACTTCCACTGCGACCAGTGGCCATCTATCTTTAAGTCAGACTCTAGTCAACGATGCTGGCATATCGAAACTTACTGTGCACCATATTCCTTGACACCTATGCCCAATCTTCGGTCTTCGCTCGGGTCCCATGGTCCCTTTCGAAGTCCACCGACAAGGTGGTTGCACCATCTCTTCCTGCAGTCCTTATTTGATCGACCTGGAACGGCGAGAGCAATTGCAGTCCAATCTTTCGCTTTTCCTTGACTGGCTTGACTGGGTCAGCGCTATGGACCACGCGGGGTGATGCACATACAGAGAAGCGTAATCTGTTGCAACAATATCTCGTCTTCATCAGGGGACCAAGTCTTGACTGTCTTCGACATTGTTTCGGGTGTCCAGTAGTAATGTTGTGTATGCCACAAGCTTCTCTGCTTCCCCGTGTTGATATGTGCAAAGACGTAGGTCTTGGAGTGTGAGATTTGACTGATTCTTGCATGATGCCAACACGGATTGCTCGTAGTCTGGTGTCTTTATCAACGGCCTTGTCCACTCATACGGCGCAGCTGTGTCTCGTATCTCGGGGAAGGAAAGTACCCGGGGCGCACCAATAATCTTGAGAGCCAAGTCGTATCTGCGACGTCCTCCCAGGCTGAAATCCTGTTGTAAGCAATGCGCAATCTGTGACGAATTAGTTTGAGGTGTGTGTGTTGAGCGGTCAAGCGGCTGACAGCTTTGCTACGGCTGCAGCCGTGTTCTGCGTGGTGTAACGGATGAGGCAAGATCAGATAGCTCCGGGAGATGATGGGATCGAATCACGTTAACGTGCGCCTCAGCAAGCCACAGCAGCGCCCAATTCTAGTCGCCGTCATGGCCATGCAGACCTAGGCTCCCTGGTCGATTGCTTGGTATGCGCCTGGATGCAGTCAGCAAGCTTAGATAGCGTAGCAGCAGCAATGCTGTATTTATCTTACCGCCGGATGTTGTATTGCATATGGGACTGCACCATGAGCCCTTTAGTCGACCTGCTGTCTTGTGGTGTCTGTGCGTGCTGGACGCCTGTTGGCATGTGGTAAAGCATACCCAGGGTCACCTGCAGGGTTTGAAAGCGGCATATCTGACGTATGTGACTCGGCATACGCAGCTCGTATGGTGGCGGCAGAAGAAAGGTTTACCTGCGCACAGGGATCAAAGTGAAGCTGTCCACAATGAGCGAGTGGCGTGAGGCTCTAACGTGGCGTCGTGGAACGGCCCGCAGCCAAGTGCAACGACGTTCGCGGGAAGGCACAAACGAGACCTCGGTACATGACTAGGTACCTGGCAACCACACCCATGAACCCGATCTCGACTGGCGACGACGAAGCATGCGTATCTCTAGCTTGGCAATCTCTTGCTGTCTCAAGCGTCTTGGAAAGAAAATCAGGATCTTACTCGGTGACGAATCACACGAGATCCGGATCTGATAAGGCGCCCACGAACTTCTCCACACCAGGAGCGAATTCCGCCGACCTTCCCGAACGCAGGTAGGGTGCAGCAACTACCAGACGGTGAGACAGCAATATGCTCAATCATGCCTCTGCTGTGAGCTTACTCAGAATCCAATCCAAGCGCTGACGTATTGGATGCGATTCGGCGAGCATCCATGGATCAGCATCCTACAACATGCTGCTGCCACGAGCACTCTGCTTTACTGACTATGGTCAATTATGCGCTCATGCGTTGATCCCTTGTCATGCACTGGTTCTAGATTCACCCCACTGCCAAGGTTGTTCTCGCACCATCATCATCATCATCAGCTCACCCCACGTGAACGTGGGATTTCGTGCTACCGACCATATAGAAGAATTGGAGATTTTGCCTCTTTTCCGGAGGTTTCTCCCGGGACGACGAGTTACGAAGTATGTGTTGGGGTAGCAGACCTGCTGGTACGTATGTGTTTCGTTGTCCTAAAACGTACCCCACCATCATCCATCAACCCTGACAATATGGCCCGGCTATACTGAATCGGCAATCCGGGGTGATTTTAGGCATCTGAGGCTTCGTTTCCGGTCATACGATCGTCGATTGTCGTACAGCAGGTTGTCAATAGCACCTGGATCGATGCCCAGGGGTGATAAAAGGCCCCACCTGGTAGGCGGGAGCGACTGCACCTGCATGCGGCTTAAGTACACCACACCACAGATTATGGGATCAACGCACACCAACCCAGGGCTCATCAGTACTCCTTGCATGTTCGGCCGTCCGTCGAAGAAGCTTCGTGTCTCTTTCTCGTGCACGTAGTAGCGCCTTCTTTTGGCCCATCTCCACAACCCAATCTATCCCGAAGAGCCCCACAACCACACGCGACTTGTCACATCCATATTAACAATAACGTGGTCTCGCGCTCGTCCTTTGTACCACCATCAAAATTGCATCTTTCATCTACTATATCGGCTTGGAAGGACTGCTTTCATTCGTCAATTACATGCTCCCAAGCTCCCGCGTACCTCGCGTCGCCAAAAGTACGCTTGGCTTCCAACCCGGGTACTTATCTTCTAGATTGTTCGTCGCGAGCCGCTTCTTCTATTCCGCGTAGCTTGTTTCTATTTCTGAATAGCCATGGCGGTTCCTGGATTTATAGCTGACGCGTTCCCGCCGGAGGAAACTTGCCATTCTTATCCCTCTTTGATCACAGCGAGCCAAAATGAAGTTTTCAGTATTTGGTTTTGTGGGAGCCTTAAGCTTCCCAGGGGCTTTAGCGTCAGCAGATCCAGTGTTGGAGGTCGAGTCCAGGTCAGACTTGGTGAACGCTCTGCTGCTGAGAAACGCGGCTCCTCGGGCACTTGAAGTCCGCAACGCGACAACACCGAATCTTTTATCCCGCTTCCTCCACCACTTGGATGTACGCCAGGCTGTAGGGCGATGCGGAGCCGATTTTGCAGGATCGAGATGCCCAGGAACACAGTGTTGCTCAGGCTACGGATACTGCGGGACAGACTTTGAGTGAGTCAGGACAGCATTTTGGATATGTAACATATACTGATCGGTTTCAGACATTGCGCGGCTATAGTCGGTTGTCAACCAGAGTACGGAAGATGCGGAGATGCTGTGCCAGAACCTACGCCTACTCCAACGCCCACTCCCACTCCCACTCCAACACCAACACCAACACCAACACCAACACCAACGCCTACACAAACACCGTCTTCAAGCTCTGTTGTCGTCCCGCCCTCGAGCACCATAGTTGTACCTTCCAGCTCATCTGTCTTTCCTCCTCTTCCATCTGGCACCCTCATCGTTTCGCCAAACGGGCAATGCGGAAACGTCACCACCTGTGCAGGTTCTGGATTCGGCGGGTGCTGTTCTAATTTCTTCTACTGCGGTAACGGTCCTGCGTACTGCGGTGCGGGATGTCGGAGTGCATTTGGCACGTGCGATGGCGTCGCACCTCCTGGCTCGTCTTCTGTGCCCGTTCCAGTTCCAAGCTCCTCTTCTGTCATTCCGGTGCCTTCTTCGTCGAGTATTCGAACTCCAACACCTACGCCTACGCCCACACCAACACCTACCCCAACGCCAACTCCTTCACCACCGCCAGCGCCCTCTTCCACCGCACCTCCTGTACCAACCAACGTAAGTAGAAATGGGCGATGCGGTGCGGATGGAAGCGGCACGACATGCCAAGGATCCACATATGGAAGATGTTGCAGTGAATATGGGTATTGCGGGGGTTCGGAAGAGTATTGTAGGCCGAGCTGGGGCTGTCAAGGGCAATTCGGGTCATGCGATGGCTGAAGCCCTGAAGCCATAACTACGAAGAGGTCCGAACTGTACGTATCAGGTTTGTAGATTGCCGTGGGGTGTATATATGTTCAAAATTAGCGCACTATTTTGTCACTCGGTGAGCTTCACGAACTTCGCAACACTGTTCTTCACGCCTAGGTTCACTTTGTCGACAGCGCCATGGAGTAGCTGCTTCCATACCAAACGTCGCATGCGGATCTTCACGGGCGCACACCACGCACCAGATATTGAAATAAAGCCTCAGGGCATGTCCAACCTGCCTTCTCTGAACGCGCAGCACCCACCTCTATACATCCAGCAACAACCTCTTTGACTCACTTTTTGAACAACAACATCGCCTGGAGCGACATACATTCTTACTCAAGAGCAGCAACCTCCTTAAACCATATAAGCCTACTGTCAGCATAGCACCCCAGTTCACAAGATACATGTGAACTGCGTTCCTCACGTGACTCTTCGTCACTTGATTACTCATCTTGGTTGTGTATATAATTGCTCTCCGTAGCTCTCTCAATACAATAACCTTCTCCCTCTTTTCTGCCCTGTCTCTCACATCCGACACCTACCTTCCGATCGGATAGCTTGATCCCGAATATCACAACTTTCCTGAATCTTCGACGGCATCAACACCGACCTACCCAGACCTACCTCAACAACCCCAATATACCGATATTAATCATACTTCGTTGTATAAGTCTTCTCCATCACCATGTGTACCTACATAGGATCCAAATGTAGTCAAGGCAACGGCAGACCGAAGCCTTGTTGCTCACCAGATAAAGTCAACGATCTCCACTGCGTCGAATGGGCAGGTCTATGCGACGACAAGCCGGACAAGTGAGGGAGAGTGAATTGACTCTTCGCACATCGGCGCCAGAATGGGTGTGCGCCAACCCGAAGCTCGTCAAGGCGAAGAAGCTCCGGTACCACGAGTTGTGCGCGGCCTGCGAGGCAGCAAAGCAGGCGAAGATAGACCGAAGGAAGGAGGGCAAGAGGAAGAGAGCGGAGAAAAAGGAGAAGGAAGAAGCGAGATTGAGAGAAGAGAGCGCAGAGTCGAGCAGACAAGGCACGTCGATGGAATCGAAGAGAAAAATCACTTTTGGAGCGGCTGCGTCGCAAACTCTCTTATTGTTGAAGTTGCGCAGGTTGATGAAGCTGAGAGCTCGGGCGGCGAACGGCGACACGGTAGCTGCGCTAAGGAGATCCGAAACATCAAAGTCGTGGACTTGGGTCTAGCCGTTGCATGAGGGCTGGAAATGCATAGAGGAAGACGGGTGACATCTTGTTGCGATAATGAGGTTGCTACGGTTCTTGATGAGTTTTGACGTAGACCTCGGAAATGTCGATTGTGCTGTTTGTGCTTTAAAGTCCGGCGTGCTACCGTGACATGTCTTGCGCTCGCAACCGCCTTGCCTCGAAGAATTGCCTTTTGACGTGCAAAAGTCGCCGTAAGCTTCGCAGCTCCCTGGTCTGAGTATTTGTCACCTACGTCATGCAGCGACCGCTTTTGTACGTCTCACACGCTTGCTGCGCCTTGGAACGGTTGGGGGCCGAATCCTGTAAGTGTTGGATTACAACAGAACTATTTTCGTTTCGTTAGATGCGATGACACTATGTCGGCGTTCCCGATTGTTTGCGTCGCGCCACAACCTATGGCCGAAAGTATTCCCTCTGCAGATGGCCTTAGTTACAGTGTTTCGTTCACATCTCTCTAAGCAGCACATCAAGGCAACCCAGAGGACATTTTTCACATCGGATCAGAGGAGTGTCGAGGGCCAGGACGCCGAATGAGCATGAAAATCGCCACTCTTCTCTCAACGGTCATGCAAGCCGTTCGTCCGTATGTTTATGAAATTTATCGGGACATTGGATGAACTTTTGTGGGGTCAAGCGCATGAGGCTGATCGAAAAGATGACTCCAAATATAGATGTGTCAGAGCATCGCAGTCCTGGCGTTCTTTGCATCCTTGTGGACCTGCGCAACCTCGGCTATCATGCTGGAAGGGACATTTCCATGATGCGGATATCGATGTCCCAGCAACCATTTACATGATCAGGCTATGGCTGGAGTTGCTCAAACATGCTACAGACCGTTTGGATGATTCCCAAGGCATACGTACCTTGCTAGGCCTGGCGAACGGCAAATCTCCGCTACCAAATGCTACTGGTCTGTCCTTAAGAAGCAACGAGATAACAGATCTCACCGCAATCAACCAGTCATGACCGCAAAAGCATATGAACAAGCCCGGGAGAATCAAGTCCAACGGAAGCAGTTGTACAAAGATCAAATCAGCAACAGCGGATACCACGTTCAAAAAATTACACAATACTTGCCAAGCACCAACTACTTCACAGATCACATACCTTGCCTCCTCCGGACCAGTTAAAGAAAGACTTCAAGGCTCTTGAATTATGGCAAATAAGTCATGCAGAATTACCATCTGCTGAGGGTTTGCAATTACCAGTCACAGGAGCAGCAGCACAATGTTAGGTTTAACCAGTGCGCCCCAAGGTTTGATCGGCAAGTATGTCATTCGTAGATAACTATCGAACGACTACCGCCCAGCCACCACGCTGAAAGTCCACTACACCGCTGGTAGGGAACTATGCCCGACAATAAACGTCTTCCGTCTGCTCTCCACATGTCGGGTCCTAGGGCCTCAGGCAACAAGCTGGGTGACACCGCCGGCGGCCTTGATCTTCTCCCCAGCTTCGGCGCTGACGTAACGCGCCTGCACAATGATGGGCATGTTGATGCGGCCCTTGCCTAGCAGTTTCGCGTAGCCGTGGTCGAGGAGGTTGATTACCGGGGCGGTGCTGGGAGTGGACGACGCGTTGAGGTACTTCTCGCGGTGTTCGGCAGGAATGAGGGATAGGAACTATGCGAAGTCAGAACAAGTACGCAATCTCACACAGAAACGTTCGGACTACCTTGTCGACGTTCACCACAGGCTTCCACTCATGGTTGCGCTGTACATGGAAGTGGCGCATTCCCACCTTCCCGCTGTGTTGTTGTTAGCGAACGATGCGGTACTACGGGAAGGAGCAGTCTTACAAATAACCGGGATGGTATTTATCCAAGTTGGTTCGGTGATGGTGTTAGCCTCCAGCAAGACCGCGCTGGGCATGTCAGTGTCATGAGTCTATAGTCGTCGCTATTTTCAGTTACGTACACCACCGGGATGTTTATGGTGCTTGCCAACGTGGCCGTGCCCAGCGCTGACATGGCCTCTATGTTTCCTGGTCTTGCTCAAGTGAGTCGGCATGTTAGACGAGTTGGTGTCGAGTTGGTGTTCGTGTTGAAAACAGAAGTTCCCCGATTTTCAAGCCTGTGGTGCCTCTCGTAGTCAAAAAATAAGTGGGAAATAAGGACCGTGCGCCTACCCATCACAATGCAGAACACCCCTATTTTACAGACAAAATAACGCTGTTTTGCATTGTGCACAGTCACCAAAAGTTGATATATTCAATCAATACTTTGTTGCTAAGCCATAATATTTATCCTTGCAGTCCTGCAGTCGTTTTGGATAGGCGTCAATTGTTTGATTAATCTTCTTTGGATCCAGCTTATCCCACACCTCATGAAATTGCCTTACACCTTGCTTTTCTGTCCAACACCCCTTTTAAGCAGAGTTCCTCTTCAAGGGCCCTGCCCAAGTCCCCATGATACTCAGATGTGGGGACTTTGGAGATGAGTTGATGTAGGGCATGCCATTTTGATTCATCCAATTCAAGTTAGCCCTTGATATATGAGCGCTATCCCTATCTTGCCAGAGGATCCAGTTCCTACCAATGTGGAGGAGGTATGTCTTTAGGGTTGGGAGGATAGTATTTATGTAGCACTTGGAAGTCATCTTTCCATTGCTTGTTCCAGCATTGTAGGGCATGCACTAAGAGAAGTTGTAGCCTACAACAGTGAATATGTGAAAGTGATGCTGCTTCTCTGGATCTGGCTTGCGGTCCTTCTTGTACTGGATATTGGTGCTCTTCTATTGCTTGCCCACCCGCCTCTTGAGGTTTTTTTGATACTTTGGGCCTGTCATGTAGTGGAGCTTGTCACACCAGAGTACACACCTCCAATCAACGCCATCTGGGCGCGGTTGAAGCTGGACTGCGCACCAGGCTACCCGTGCCTTCTGTTGAGCCTCTGTGTGCTTCTCCTTCACAGCTGCAGGGTGGCTCTTCACACCTGTCACATCTGTTACATGCCTTTGGATTGTTTTCTTGCTGTATACATTGATCTTGTTAGCTCCTTCTCTTGTAATATCCTTGAGGACACCTGCCTCAACAGAAAGATCTTGCCACGGCAGATCCTTACTCTCAAAAGGAAGATCATTAAGAAGAGAGGCAATTGCTTCTGCGTCCTGTGCACTAAACTCTCTTGGCCAACTGCAAGTTTCAGGTTGATCTGAGTTCTGCAGACGTTGTGGCCGGCCTGATTGCAGAACCGTGAAGACATTAGTGTTGATATATTAAAGGCCTCGTGTATATCCTCTAAGGAGCAGTAAATTTCTTATTTTGGCAGAAGTAGAGCACTGCAAATACTGCAGAGCGTTGAGGTGTTGCAAGCTGCGCCACATCATCTGAGGCTACTACAGGTGGAGGCGTATTGAAGCAACACCGATATCGTTGTTTTAGCTATTTTGGCATCGTGCAGGAGATAGAGACCACGCATTTTGGAGTAAAGTACATGTAAAAATGCGTAGTTGGGATGGTGTTGTTCTGCGCGTTCGTGTTGGGTATCGCCCTCGGGCCGGCTTAACGTATTTCCCGGTTATTTTTACGTATGAGAGGGTGCGAGCTGCAAGCGAGCTCAACTAGATTAGTCCGCTAGTGCTAATCGGCTTAGCGCTCAAAACACGTGTTAGTTCACAACAACGAAGCGTGTAACCGTTCGGTGCTCACGACTTCGTATCGGATTTTTGCATAAAATTTACAGCGAAGGATCGAGTTTCTCCGTCTCTCATAGGTGGACCGGCATGGCCGCCTTGCACATAAGGCGTCCAGCGCTTACATGAGGCGCAGCACAATCACTAACTCAAAGACCCTGACATGAGGCTCCTGTCTCCGCTCACTTTCGTTAGATGCACTGTGCCACGCTGCTTGCCTCTTACGATATTTAAGACATGTATGCGACGAGGTCGCACCTAGCATCCATCGGTATTATTGTCTACAACAAGTAAATAGCGACACTGCTCAAACACCCCCAGCGATATTTGAAGCGTACCAGGAGGGGTAGACCGACATGCTGTCGCAAGACGTGCTCAAAACCAGCTTGGTTGCGCTGGCTTGTCTTTTCAGCGTCGCTGTTGCACAGCCATCCACGGTTTCTTTTGCGTATCCTCCTCAAGTAACTGGCACCACACCGCTACTCATTATAAATGTTGTCGACACCATCACATTCCAGTGGACATCCAATTATCAGAAAGCCTACCTCTGGGTCTTCTGCGATGAGGGGACGCCAGGCGGCCCCAACAAAGTGTATTTGTGTGCGTAACACCAGGTCTTTTCAGTGTCCGCGCCTACTGACGGTAGTGTTTAGGGGCCAACAAGCCTGTCCCCACCACCGGAAATGCCACGTACTCGCCATTTTTCGACAGCGACTTGAACCGGGATTGGAAACCTAATCGCCCGTTTCATTGTCACGCGGATCTCAACTACGAAAACGAGAAAGACAAGGGTACCAATGGACCGGGATTCAACGTCACTTCCATATCCAGCCGAAAAGCCACGACGTACGCACTCCAGTACACGACGGATGGGTCGCCACCTGACGGGAACGCTCGCATTACGATAGCATCGTCCCACCTGGCATCCACAACCACAAATCCGGCCGCGACCGCAACTAGTACAACAAGTACTTCGCCGAGCCCGCCGGCAGATGACAGCGGTCTATCTAGGGGCGCGACAGCCGGTATAGCAATGGGAGTCGTGGCTGGAATTTGCGCACTCGCGTCGCTAGCTTTCATGGTGTGGCGCAACAAGCGAAAAGTGGACAAGCTGCAGTCAAGGTTACCCGACGATAATGTGGATCCATATTCGAAGCCTCAAGGCGTGGAATTAGTGCAGCCATATCAAGATGAGCTACATCAGGGAGCGTACGCACCGACTACAGAGCATGAGATGGAGGCGGACAATCGGTATTCGATGTATGGCGGAAGTACGACTGGGCCTGTCGAGCTAGAGCCTTTGCAGGCACCACAGGAGTTACCTGAAGGGCCTAGTTCCCCGGTAAGGAGAGCTTGATGAATTTTGAGACGATGGATGTCTTGCTTGTAATCTTGGCGAAAGAGCTCTCACGATGTTATTGTAAGTTGAATGATGTTTGAATGATACCCATTTGGCGTGGTTCCATATCTTGTAGATATTTTATCGAATTTTTACACTCTCGAACTTACCGATCTCCTCCCCCAAGCTCCCGATCAACTGACATGCATTGCGATAGACTTCATCTTGGTGGCGGTGGCAGCCCGTTCGACATCAACCCATCGCACGGCGCGTCTAACCTCGCCTCTCCAATCTTCTGCTCCACCACTTCATCCTTTCCAAACATCACACCCTCGCCCTTTCCTCCCTCGTAGCTCTCCCATCCCAGCGCCGGCAAACCACCCACTGGATCCTGCGCAAACGCCAGCCAATAGTCCTGCATTTTCTCACTCACGTCTTTCTGGAAAGCGGTCCCGTTTCCCCTCGCAATGCTGTATGTCCCAAATACCATCGGTAGATCCGAGGAATGATACGCGCCAAGCCACCATCTCGGACTCACATTACTGAAATTTCCGGCATACAGGTACCGGAACGTCGTCGCGTTCGCGGCGTAACGGTCATGCGATGTTTGGATCGTGGGACACATGAACAGCCCCACCGTTGTAGCGTCGGCGTCTGATCGCGCTGGGCCGAATGAAGCATTGTATGGGAGGACGAACGAATTTCCTTCATCGGCTGTGTTGCCGATGAGAGCGGGTTTGCGAGAGAAATTTCCAGCCAAGGCGCGAGCGGTGTGATTTGAGAAGAGGGTGCGATTGTCGACGACTGGGACGAATGCTAGGGTGGGGGATGAGCCAGTGTTGGAGTATGTTTCAAGGAATGAGATTATGGCGGAAGAATTGATGGTTCGCAGACAATCCAGTTCGGCGGTGGCGGTAGAATTAGAGCAACCGAAGTGTTGGGCAACGTATGTGAAGTTTGTGTGTTGGAAGTCGGGAAACAGGAAGTCGAGTGTGGCGGTGCCGGAGTGAAAAATGAAGCCGGATACGATTGGGTCGTTGGGATACGCGAAGTTGTAATGGTCTGCCGACATTGCTCCTGATGATTGACCCGAGAGAGTGATGCGGTGGGGATCACCGCCGAAGTTTGCGATGTTGTCGCGCACCCATTCGACTGCAAGGCGTTGGTCCAACATGCCAAGATTTTGTCCTTCAAGGGGGAGTCCTGCGGCGTTGGGGAAGCCGAATACAGCCAATCGATAGCTATGAACGCGATTAACAACATGATCGTTAGGGAGGCAGGATGCTCCTACTTGACGCTGACTACGATGTGCTTCCCGCCTCTTTCGACCCAAGGAGCAGGATTCTGGTAAGGTACATTCGCACCACCCTCGCCATAGCCTCCACCATAAAGCCAAATGATGACGGGAAGAGACTGGTCGGCGGCAGCTTTTCGTGGCGCCCAGATGCTGAGTGACAAGCAGTCTTCCGACTGGAGGCTGAGGGGTTCAGGACTAAATTGTAGGACATCCACGTTATACGCATTTGGCGCGAGAGTCGCATCCGCCCTATACTGAGGGCATGCAGGTCCAAAGCGAGTCGCGTCAATGACTCCATGCTCTTTCGACTTGGGCAATGCTGGAAGCCAGCGTCGTGCTCCGATGGGTGGCTCCGCAAATGGAATACCTAGGTATTGCGCGACGTTTGGAAACGTTTCGTTGACGAAGCCTTTGACGAGTCCGGATGTTGTGTCTGCGTCTCGGCAACTGACTGCATGCGTGAGATGGAAGTGTGAGAAGCCCAGCAGCGCGACGAGAGCGAACGCCATATTTGCAAGCAACGACAGATCCACGGCGAGGCAAAGAAAGTGCTGTCTAGACTCAACCTTTTGAATGTTTCATCAAGACCGAAATTTTGAGTCGTCTTGTGATTGGCAGGGCATCGTGGAAACTTGCTCATACAGGCTCGGTGCCGTGTTAGGGATAGCACAGCTGCGCTAAGATGAGTGCGAAATCCTATCGCATATATGGTCGAATCATCTCAATCAACATCCACTTCGCTACACCAAAGGATGACGAGTGAGTTCTTTCCGACGCTGCTAGCTAGCCGTGCTATGGAACCTTGGAAGTCATGGGGATGAAACACTTCAAACTATATTGCGCTGACGCATGTCAGATTGGAGACAAGCTGCTGTCTTCGACCGGATCCGGCGGAACGGCCACAAATACTCTCAACATGCGAAATCGTACAAAAGGCCGCTGCGTCGCTCATTCATACTTGAGTTTGATCATGGCTTTCCTAGGCGGAGTTCCAAACCGTTGACCACTATCGGAGGCACGCATAGCCTTTCTAAATGCCGATCTGACACAGTAGAAAGACTTCGAAATTGGTTGCACACAGTAAGAGACGAGTGGACGTTGAAATGCGACAGATGTTGAGCTCCGAGGTGGCAAGAACAATGCTGTCTCGGCCCGTGCGCCGTCTCCACACTTCCCCGCCAAACCTCGGTGTTCTCGCCGTGCATTAACCCATCTCAAAAGCAGCTCTTCCAACGTATTTGGAGTCTTTGGTTTCTCTAAAATTCTCTAAAATCACCAACAAATTATCAAAATGAAGGTCCTCATCACCGGCGCTGGAGGCTTCGTGGGCCAAATTCTCGCTAAGAAGCTCGTCGAGACCTCGACAGCGACGTCGCTCATCCTCGCCGATGTGCGCGAACCTCCGAACCCAACAACATTAAAAGACGTCCAATGCGTGGCTGCAGACTTGACCGACCTGGAATCAGCCGAGGATCTTATTGCCCAAGGCCCAGATGCAGTCTACATCCTACATGGCATCATGTCCAGTGGCGCTGAAGCGAACCTCGAGCTTGGCCTTAAAGTCAACTTCGAGTCCGTACGACAACTGCTCGACATCATCCGAACCAAGCGGCCAGGTATCAAAGTCGTATTTACATCGTCTTGCGCCGTGTTCGGGCGCAGTGCAGTTGGAAACACCGCGACCGAGACAGATATTGTACCCATGCCCGAATCCAGCTACGGCACGCAAAAGCTCATGATTGAGTTTTTGGTCAACGACTACTCGCGTCGCGGGCTTATTGATGGGCGATCTGTGCGCCTCCCTACCGTCTTTGTGAGAGCTGGCGCCCCAACGGCTGCAGCCTCGTCATTCGTTTCTGGAATCGTGCGGGAGCCGGTACACGGTGAAGCTAGCGAAGTACCTGTCGACCCCAGTATCGGCATCTGGTTGACGAGCCCGCGCACACTGGCGACAAATTTGGTACATGCGATCAAAGCGCCGGCGGAGAAGTTTGGGCATTTCAGACAGGTGCTGTTACCGGGTTACACAGCATCGAGTGGTGAGATTCTGGAAGCATTGGAGAAGGTTGCTGGGAAGGAGGTGAGAGATTTGGTCAAAGAGAAGCGCGACGAGACAATTCAGAGAATCGTGTTGAGCTGGCCAGAGGGATACGACACGACGAGGGCGAAAGAGCTGGGCTTTGAGGAGGATGTTGGGCTGGAGCAGACAATCCGCGATTTTATCGAGGCGGAGAAGAATTAGAACGTATGTGTTGGAAGTTGAGTGTTGATATCAATCCATCGTGTGCGCGATTTCACATTTGTCCGGCTTTCACACCTTGAGCTCATATCACATCTCTTTTCAGTCCAATCGCTCCTGTCATTCAAGACACCTGTGCCACCAGCAAAGATTGCTCAAGCCACAAATCACATGACCAGTAGCCGGTTCAGTCAGCCAATCTGCCTCGCTTCCCGACCTCACTGCCACGAATGATAATAAACACCATCGGCTCCCACTTCATCGTCGCCTCCTTCTTCCGCCTATTCCGGTTGTTCCCCGTTTGCAGTGCTGCGAACAAACCTCCCGATCGCCTCAACATCTCTGACAATGCCTCCTTGCATGTGATCTATCCTTCCCCGGTCTTTTTCTGTGCGGCTTTCTCCGCTGCTTCCTGCTTCTTGCGTTCATCCTTCTTTTTACAGGGACAGAACTTTCGCCGCTCAATGCTCGTCGATTCTGGCAAAAGGCACTGGCGCCCTATGGCTATTGCCTTTGGGCACCAATCAATCTTAGTGCCACCCTCAATCCAGGCTCCACAAAGACATTTTGCCTTTGTTTGCGTACACATTTCGGGACAGTTGCTTGACTAGGGGCTTCGGTTCGGGAAGCTGGATCAAATGTGTTGTTATAACAGGTGTAGTGATGTTGATAGCACGGGTTTGGCGGGCGGACTGATCTCTCAAAATCTTGGTGTAAATGCCGAAACTAGGTGACTCCTTGTTGGCAAAAGAGGTCTGGATGGGGAGGGAGATGTTGTGCAGTTGAGCGCTCCAGGCGAGTTAGTATGTTCGTGGTAAGGTAAGGTTTGATATTTTGGTCCGAGTACTGAGACCCGCAGATTAGGAGCGTTATACATGAGGTACCGGGAGGATACGGTTTGCGTTTGTGAAGATCTCTTGGTCGCGGTAAGACGTGAATACAGGGTATGTATGAATGGCAACAAGTTCACGAGCACGATTTCATTCTCGTAGCATTCAGCATACAGCGCATTCAGAGCTTGAATATACCGCCTGACTGTAAGTCTTAATCCTTCTCCTGAGAAGCTGAGTTCATTGACTTATATTGCAGCATATGCCATAAGTCCAACAATAAAAATAGTTCAACAGTCACATGCGAAAGTCAATCTTCAAAATTTACACAATCAATTCTGTCGGATGTGGGAAACAGGGCAAAAGTGAGAAGAAGGTTGTTGTATTGAGAGAGCTACATAGAGCGATTATATATACAACATGATGAGTAAGCCAGTGACTAAGAGTCACGTGGAGATGCAGTCCACAGTGTACCATGTGAGCTAAGGTGCCAGGCTGACATATCACAGTCGTGTTTTCGTGACAAAACGCAGTTGAAGAACGTTACAGTATAGTAAAAAAGACTGAATTCGCCACAACAATCGATCACTAAGGTGTAAGAGAGCAGCTCTGGCATTGATGCCCAGTCTACTTCTTCTTCCTTTACCAGCAGATCCTCCTCCTGCTCTTCCTTCATCGGCACGTCCTCCTTCTCCTCCTTTACCGGCATCTCTTTTCTCTTCATCTCATCCCGTGCTTCTACCGCAGCCCCGCTTTCATCTTCATAAGTATGAGATTACTGCTGGAGATCACGCTCCAGCTTGTACGCCGTTGCTAATGACTCGGCCGCTGCTCTCCTCCTGACGTCAAGCGCTGCCGCTTGAGCATCAATCTCCATCTTCTCTTCGATTGCCTTTTTGTAAAGTGCCTCCACTTTACTGAACGCCTCGTCATTCTTCTTGTTCTATTCCGCCGCTCTCCGCGCCTTAGCAGCGATAGCCTCTAAGCTGTCGACGAAACGGCTAAGCCTAGCCCGGTCTTGATAAACGAGCACCTCGTCATGCTCAGTTGTTCTCAGTCATTGGCAGGCTTGGAGTCGGCATCATTGTCATCGAGAGAGCGCTTCAGGCCCCTCAACCCCGGAGTCGGCAAGTCCATGAAAATGATTTATCCGCGATGAATCAACTCCTCGGCTTCGATCTCGGTCGGACGCATACGGATGTCCATTTGCTGGCATTCTTCCAGTGAGGGTAGACGACAGCGTAGCTCATGCTTCTTCCACCAAGCAGTGGACGCGTAGATGTTCGGACAATGCTAGAAAAGTGGTCAGCTTTGGAGAATAAATAACAGTTAGAGGACTTACTTCTCCATTATGGGGATGACCGCAGCGAATGCAGTCCTTTGAGCATTTGCGCTGCGCCTCGTCGCCGAGGTGCCCGTCGTCCTTCAACTCGCCGCAATCCAGGCAATGGGTGTCCTTGTCGGCGTAACCCCAGGTCGGAGGGATCTCAGTCTGGTCCGTTTATTCACGCCTGGGAGGCTGATACTCGCTTTCGAGATAGGCGAGCGATGGACCATAGGACGTTTGTTGGTCACCCGAAACCGACGGATTTGGTGTCCCACTCCCAAAGCCACCACGAACACTGCCGCGACCAGCAGGTACATCACCCCCATAACCACCACGTCCACTGCCGCGATCAGCAGGAACGTCATCTCCGAAACCACCACGCCCGCTGCGACCAGCAGGTACGTTACCTCCGAAACCACCACGTCCACCGCCGCGACCGGCAGGAGCGTTTCCGACCCAGTTATTGTTGGCCATACCGTAACTACCATCAATGCGCACATTGTGCGTTGTTCGTTGGGTTTGGTAGACCGGGTTGAAGGCACTGTTGTTGACGGCATTTTGGCTTGGATTGGCAGGTGGTCCAAAGCCGGGAGGAAAGGCAGATTGATGGTTTCCGCCCTTCAGTGTATGCGCAGCGGCTCCACCCCTCCCACCTCCTCTGCCTCTTTCTCGCCCTCTCACGCCATTTCTCCCAGAGTTTGGGTTGATGGGACCCAGTGGCGCGTTCGCCGGCGGGCCGCTTCTGTTCGTCATGTTCTTTCGACCGAGATTGGCTTTTGTCGGAAAATTGTGGGTGACGAGTGCTGTTGTGGCGAGCAGGATGCAAATGTGAGGAAAGTGCGTTGAGCTGCCTGCACGTGGTTGTCCCAAAGAGAAGCGCTAACGTTACTGCGACAGTATTGGAACTTCAACGTGGGGTGGATGACCATTCGCTTTCACTCTTTTGAGACTCTTACATTACGTTTATTGCTGGTTCAACACATGGGTCTTTGCGTGTGGTAACGTCGGCGCTGCGGCACCTCGAGGAAGTACTCAACATGCTGAGAATGTGTGGGTTCAGTCCAGGTTGGTGGAAGGAAGGGCCGTGGTTTCTCCGATGTGGGGGAGGCACGGCTGACTGTAACGTCCTTACGTGAAGTTGGTGTGGCCTCTTTCACGGAACAACACGTTAGTCAATACAATACGTTGCAGCCACCCCACCTCGTCCCTCTCCTTACTCGGTGATCTATGGTAGTCATACTACTAGAGGAACCTTGTTCCAATACAACACATTATACTTCTAACGCTGCGGTTATGAAACACAACGGACGTGTTGCAGGTCGCATTTAACCCATCCTCATCATTTCCGCTGTGTATGTTGTATTCTCCTAGTACATCAATTCAGAAGTCACAAAAAACATGCATGTTGAGCTTGTCGTGGCTTGCGATGCGATCAATTCCAATTTCATTACATCCCAGACTACTCTCACGACAATACGCATGGTTTTGATGCTGGAATAACTCCCATCTAATAGCTCCCGTCTAATGCAAAGAAGGGCTGTTACATATGCAACTAAAACCCTACAACAGATCACCATCATGCTATACGCGATGAACGAAGTCAGCAAGTACATTATAGCACCCGACATGTGCTTTTGACACCCCAACCCACGAGCATTTCTTGTATCAACCATCTGTTGCATCCACAGCCACTCACTCTCTTGGCCTCGATGAAATAAGTAAAGGATAAGCATGCGGCCTACGCTGAGTCCTTCCTTTCCTTGCCCAGAAACAGGAGCCATTTGCCTCCTCCGTCAGCAGGCTTTATTACAGTTAGGTTTGGGGCTTGTTGCTCCAAAGAACTCGAGGGAGGTATCTCTTTGGAAGCGGGTGCCATGCCTTTGCTCATCCTGAAAGAATGCGGTGGATCGTTCGGCCCGACTAATGCGAATCTTGCAGTTCTGGCAGATATTGTATCGATCGGACCTGGGATCCTGGGTTGCTTTGAGATACTAGTAGTTGAGAATGCCGAGGATTCTGACCCGATGACCTTATCCTTTGTGGGTGGAGTACATAGCCTAGAGGCTGGTGAACTTGAGTAGCCTTGTATGACTGAAACTGGCAGCTTTGACTTGCTGATCTTGATATTGGGAAACAAAGAAATGAGTGAGTTTTTCAGTTCCATTCTCTGGCGCGTACGCGAAAGGAGGGTCTTCTGGATCTCTTTGCTTAGAGAGTCGAAGTCAGAAGGACTAGCGTGTTGGCCGCGGCGCTTATAGTTTTCCCTTCGCCTGAAATTAATCTCCTTCCGATTTCCCGCGCGATATTGCCTGGCTCTCTCATTTTTTGCCTCCCACTGAGCTTCCTTGACCGTCTATGGATATTGTTTGACGCTGCCTTTCTGTGCGCAGACAACGCACGTTCTTTCATCTACCCAGTATCGGCAGAAAAAATGGGTTGGGTCGTCGCCGCTACGGTCAGGAAGTACGCGCCATTGGTTGAAATGGGCTTGGCAGATGATACAAGGCAGGTCGAAGATCCAGTCATCCTCATTGTGGGGAGGATTTTCACATTTATGACAGCCGTCGCAAATTGGACGAGAGGCACCGCACCTTGCGTTGATTCGCAGTGGGCAATAATAAGGGCCTCCATAATCATGCCGGCATTTATACCAACCCTTAATATCGTTTTTGACGTACATAATTCCCCAACCATAAGCCGCCACAAGATCATGGTAGCTCACTGGTATTGAGACATCCTGCGTAGGCTCAGATGTTCCAGACATCGTATCGTTCTCTAAGTGAACGCGGTCCAATGGTTTGATGTGATTAAGGTTTTGGGTCGATCCGAGCGAAGGGCCAACACCGTTATCAGACGTTGCGACGTGCCAAAAGGTAATTGCTGAGATTCTTTAATGCTGTGTTACACTGCTGATGCGCCGCTCGCCCTTGGATCACGTTGAATGTAGGAACAATATTTTTGCGGATGATTGTAGTCGCTCCAAGCGATGGAGTTCTGTCGGAAGTAGTATGAGAGATTGACAAGAATGCAGTGTAAAATTCCTGAAGATGCTCGCGAGGAAGGCAGTGACTTTCGCGGTGTGAGAGGTAGAGGCAGTGGCGTTACCTACGGTCGAAGTTCGTAGCTGCCAACCTCGGTCTTCACCGTGTGCAGCTACCACAACAACACATACGGAATTCGCAAGGCAATCAACTCTCGAAGCATGTATTTTTACGGGCATCTAGCCATCAGCCCTAGCAACTGTACGTGATAAAGCGACAAATCAGGTTACTTACACATTCCCAGGCTGTGAAGAGAGTGCGCCAGCACTACAGCGACGTGTGCCATGTCAGACATCTACTAACGACGTGCGAACCATATTGAAACTGCATTTCAATAAGCACCTGTGCAAACCTTATCTACGCCACGTGACTTTTAGTATAAATTGTTCGAACTTGACGCATGATTGCACCTTCATATCATACCACCAACATATCGTACCACTATCATATCTTACCACATCAACATCTTACCATCATCTTCAGTAAATCATCAACACTACGTAGCACGAATCGCAAAACTCAACAACAAAGCGCAATCCACCACTTAATCCGCAAAACAAAAGAAGATAACATTCATCATGTGCAACTGGTACGACTACGCCTGCAGCTGTGGAGCTATCGATACCCGCCTCGGCATCATCTACGGCCAGCCGTGTGTGCCTTTTCAAAACCACCCATTGGAGGGGGGTCAAGCCCTATGTCCAAGGCTGCAATATGGGGGAACAGCACGAGCACCGAAAAAATGTGCGCAATGCATTGCAAAGGATGCAACGGGTGTTTAGGGGGAGTTGGGGAAAAAGGTGTTGGGATGGTATTCGAGCGGAGAGAAGGAACAGAGAGAACGATCGAGAAGTGCCAGCGTTGCAGGTCTGAGGGCAGGTCTGAGGGCATAGCAAACAAACAATCGAGTTTGTTAATAGTGAAAACTGCGAAGGTTTGTATCATCTATATATTGAAGTGAACATTCCTCCCGACAAACGTCGTGTATAAAAGCCTAGAGCTGCCTGTCCTTAAATTTTCCATATACTCACCCACCCAATACTACAGTCTACATTCTCACAATAACACACAAAACCCAGTCGTGTTTAACAACTACCATGCCTGGAGCACTCCACAAGGAGACTCTTCCCAACATACCATTGTATAAAACTCACACTAAACTCAGACCACTACCATCTACTAACATATTAGCCCGTCCCCAAATCAGAACGTAAAATGTGTTACCGATGGAGACGCATGTGCCCTCGATGCCATTTCAGACACAAACCCCCCGTACAGAAGCCTAGTCGACAACCCTTGGAGAGTAGTACATTGCTGGCTGCACGGCACTCGAGGTCACGATTTTGGGCCGGACGAATTCCCTCATGGGAAGCTGCCCTGTCTCGGCTGCGAGGAGAAGGAGCAGAAGAAGCGCGATAAACTTTACAAGAGGGACAGGAATAGGGCGAAGGGGAAAGAGAGGAGAACGGTGTGGGGTGTCTCGGGGGCTTCGATAATGAGGGTGAGATAGGTTTGCGACCTGGGAGCAATGATCTTGTCCGGGCAATAAGTCAAGCGTATAGGGAAGGGTGAGAGCGGAAATTTCGGCAACATGCATCTTGGTATTCGAGTTCTTGAGTTTTTCCATAGCAGAGCAGATGGGCTTTGCTTTTTGGTCGAAGTGCTTTCTGAATCTCATGGTTACGATATAACGAGCGTGTCTTTCCCCATAAAGAAACAATAAAGGATCGTGTTACACCATCTGCCACCTCCCCTCATCCTCCCTTCCCCTTTCCGCTTCTCCATCTAGCTCACCCAGTTAACAGTCAACTGCCCAGCGCTATTAACATCGTTATCATTCGGGAAATTCACCTGTCGACATTAGCCCACATCCACTCCCATGCACACACCAAAACTCACCGGCACACTCCCACACCTCGTACATCCATGATCCCTAATAAACCCAAGCAACTGCTTCGCCTTCCAGCCCTCGATACCACCTCTCGTGCCCTGAGGGAAAGCGCAGAGCGAACCGCCTGGTTAAGCATCAGCCAACCATACCAGCACTTCAATCCCGTCGGTTTACGATGTTCTAGTACGTACCAGCCGCGCCGCCAAATTGCAGACAAGCAATGTGATCGCCGTTCTGAAAGAAATGGTGATCTCCAGCGCCTCTGGCGACGTCGCGCAGCCTGTCGAGCGAGGCGCGTGAGTCGGGGAGCCCGCAGTTGCCGTTGCCGCGGCAGTTTATGCCGAGGCTGAGGGCGGTGGAGGAGAGGGATAGGAGGGTGAGGAGGGGGGTTGTGAAGTGCATGGCTGTGGAGTTGGTGTTGGTAGAGTTGGTAGTTTGATAGATTGGATGAAGATGTGATGCTGTTGCGATAAAAGGCCCATCAGGCTGCTTTTATACCACTTCAGTTCCTCGGTCGAAGCTCGCAATGTCCCTATAGGGAGCATGTTAGTCATTCAGCGGTGACTGACACCGAGTCGATCGAGTCTTGGGGGTGATGACGGGCAATTTGGGAAGTGAGGCATGTGGACCGAGATCAACTCCGTCTGGTGCCTGGTGCATTTGCTCTTTCTGGGATACTGGTCCATATTTGGTGCGCGGAGTGATTCGATCATGCCCTCAAGGGTGCATCGTGGTCATGGTCGCACCCAAGTCAGCTCATGCTCCTTACCAAGTGAGCCATTGCCGAGAAGATGTGCAAAGCAAAGCCTTTGCTTGTTCAAATAAAAGCGTGCCTAGGTAGATCCCGTGTAGTATGGGTTGGGTCGTGTAGTACGATGCTGGCGTAAGCGAGCTGAAAGGCTTTTGTCCGTTGACCAAGGCTGATGCTGACTGTCCTTGCATCCATTACCCCAGACCAAAGGCGCAGATTTAAGACTCTTAATATATCAAACCAGTAATAAGCTCCTGTTAAAGGCGGGCTGGCTCAGGAAAGGTATTGGCGCGATTAGTAACATCTGGTACCACCTCAATAGATTGACTCTCGTGAAACGAACGAACTCGATATGGTCGCATGATGTGAAATTCGGACACTCCCAGAGCTTCCGAAGCTTCTTTGAATGTTGGTTAGCAAGCTGAAGAACTAGCAGATTTATCAATCCACGTCACCAGCTTCGGGCGCTTGTCCTGCACTCCCCGACATTGCACGACTCTCACAGGTACCCTTTCCATCCACACCTCTCCACCACCCACTTCAGCCCCAGTCCCAGGGTCCAAGTCTTCACTACACCAAGCACACCAACAGTTGCTGCCTTCAGCGCCGGGCTCGTCTCCTTCCACGCTGCTTCATCCAGAAACGTCATAGTCTCCACCAACACGGGTATATGCAGCAAGAACGCCGCGTAGCTTCCCTTGGCCAGGTCTATCCTAGACAAATGCCAATGCCTGCTAAGAATTGGGCTGTGAAAAACCTTCAGCAGCAATGATGCGATCATGAAGCCGACGAACTCGTTCAAGAGGGAGTAAAGGAGCGCGAAGATGTTCAGTCCACCGCCAGCTTGCTCGACAATATCACCAAGAGTGCCGCCGTCCTCGAAAACTTGGCGGACCTTGAAGAAGCCCAGGACGTTCATGCTTGCTACCACGACACCAGCCAAAGCAATAGTGCGGGGATGGCATGGCTGGTACAGGGATATCTTGCGGCGCTGAATGAAGATACCAGTGCAATAGTACAGGATATACTGCGGCAAATATTCGAGTCTGAGACCAAGTGGCACAAAGATATGGCCAAACGAGTACTTGAGGCAGATCAGGAAAGACGCCATTCCTGCCACGCCGAGAGCAAGGAGCACATGCGAAGTTTTGAGTTGGCGCTGGGGTGGCGAAGTTGGCGTAATATGAGACTGATTTGAAAGTTCTTCGGAAAGGAGTGGTTGCGCTTCGGATGCTTCCCAAGTTGTCACGGAGAAGAAATCACGTGGCCGACACGTGACGTAGATCACGTCGAAAGTGAGGAGTAATGCGGTATACCATGTCGGTCCTCCAGCGCCTCTTGTACTCTTTATGCCTTTCCACAGCTCTGATGCAGCATCATGCCAGCCTGCATTCTCCGTCCTGTACGCCACAGTTGCCCTAATGATGCCTGCTCCTAACAAGCTATATATCAGTGTCGGTATCCCCAACCTCTTCATCTTTTCTTTCAGAAAGGTCAATCTTGTTCTCCTTTTGGCTGCTATAGAGCTGAAATAGCCCGAAACTAGGAAGAACAGCCCCATAAAGAAGGTCTGGTTGAGAACGTTGAAAGCTGTGAGCGAAATTGATGATCCGGGAGGGTGGTATGGTGAACGGTAACCGAAAGATCCAGTGCCGCCATATGCAAGAGCTGCATGGTGGAAGATGACGAGAATGGTGAGGTAAGTTCGAAGGTTGTCGAGTTCATGAGTGCGAACGCGCGGCTGACTTGGTTCAAACATCGTCGCTGTTTTAGATTATCGATGGCTGATGTATACCGATCCCGTGGTATGCGGAATTACGGCGATAGGTTCTTATATGGCCACTTTGCTCAAGTGGTCTGTTGCAGACACTCGGCAGATGGAACTTGTTCGAGGTCTGACATCTGCTTACACGCGTGTAGCTCGTGTACTTGACCGCATCGAGGTTAGACTGCGATAAACGACGTGTAAGGCCGATCAGGGATACTTCAGGCGCCAGCAAAATACGCATTCATCTCCATCCCCAACACCAGCCTCTCCATAGAGTTTTCTTCCGCCGTCCCTTTCTCTTTTCCATATCCCTTCTTCCCAGTGAGACTCCTGCACACGCTGAGAAACACTCGGACTTTTGCCCTCAGCTTGTCGTAAACATGTTGGGGACCCTCTGAGACCTTTCCGCCTGGCTGCTGCATTTTCGCGAACAGCAAGATATGTTCGAATATCTCATCCACAAGAGCTAGAATCTTGCGCTGACGCTTGCGGAGGAAAAGAGAAAACATAATGCTATCCAGACACTTCTCGTGCGCATCACGCAGCGAAGCAATGCCTGCTGTGATGCGGGTACCATACTCGCCTGCTGCATCCTCCTCGTTAACCCGTCTCTCGAGGGTAGCAACGAAGCCATCAAACTCATGCCAGTTACCAGTTATGCCGGTTTGGAATACATAATTCGCGAGCATTGTCACAAAATGATGCGCTTCCATCCTGAACTGACGCGACTCGATATTAGGATATTGTCGTGGAAGATGTGAGACCACAAAAAGCATGCGCAACAAGCGTAGCAAAAATTTGAAGATGAGATCATACTTGTCGAGCGCCGTGGTTGTGATGACGAGATTAAGCGGTGTTGGTGGTACATACTGCAGTCGAAGGAAGTCGAGAGCCGGCAGCGCATCTGGATCCATGACCTTCTCTTGCTCCAGCTCGGTTAGATTTCGAATGGCAAAGTTGAGCTGGCCGGGAAGCTCATCGTTGTCTCTACCACTAATGGTGGTGTCCTTTTGAATTTTCTCGCCAGATGATAACAAAGACTGATACATCGACGAAGAGTAATAGCTTTCGCTCAGTACACCTCGAAGTGCAAGCCGCAGCTCAGAGCTTGCTGGAGGCCACGATGATCGTGATCCAAGCTGCAATCCCATGTGCACGCCACTTCGCATTTGACCCTTATGACACTCAGCACTCTCGCGGTCAGGATCAAACAGTGCCGTAGCGAGAAGGGATGAGAAGACGCCATCACCAAGCAGGTGGTACTGCCGTTGCAACGTAAGATGATGTCGCAATTGATGCGACCGAAAGAAAAGTCGAAGAGTCGCTGCGTTGACAAGCTTTGATTGGGCCATGATTAGGGGTCGAAAGGAGAGTGACGATGTGAGTGAGAGAGGTGGAGAGAAATTGCTGGCTCCGCGAGATTTCAAGTCTCCAAAGCTCAGAATGTCCGACATTAGGAGCTGCATCTCATCCGGTAAGGTCTGCAGTGGTTGCTGTGGTAAAGAGTCCAATTGGCGAATAGACTCTTCGAAGTACAGCCCGAGATCAGATGCTCGATCTTCTCTTGGTAACGGCAAAACGTCTTCCGGCATACGTACAATCTCTGCGTCGACACGAGATCCACGACTGTAGGCAAGTAAAGTATGGCGCAATCGATCCTCAAATGCCTTCGCTTTGGCTGAAATAGCTTCAATGTCCTGCCACTCAAAGGCCCACTCAAAGCTTGGTGGGGCGACATTGGCCTCGTGCAACTTGGCCAACGGATGACCTGGGTGCTGAGTTTTCAAAAAGCGAAGACTCAGGCCGGTCTCGAAGATTGTGTTGCCATCCTCAAGCGAAATGAACCGAGGCATCATCTCAGAGCGATAAATGTACTCAGGCTTGTCATCATCGGCCTGCCCAGTCTCTTCTGTGACAAAAGAGTCTCTTGATGCAACAGGTGCCGTGTCCTGCTCCTTTCTAGTGCCGATCCATTCAGCGAGCAACTCCAAACTCGGCTTTGCCACTGCGCACAACATCTGGCTCGACAGCCGGCGAATCCCTTCATCGCCGTCTTCCAATTCCAGCAATCGATGGTGCAGTATGGATGCCAGTTGCTCGTTGGTCTTGGCGTGTTTCATTGCATCGACCATACGCGAGATATGCAACAGAATCCCTCTAGGCCTCGCAAATTGCTGCTGAAGTTGTATGAACGATGCAATTGACCGACTCTGCCTTCCTAGCTGCTCTTCCAATGTTGTCAAGATGCTTGATGTCGTGGTGGCCAGGGCAACCCTCGCTGGGATGGACGATGCTGATGCGAACGTGCGCTCAGCGAACGATCGAAGATATAGGAAAGTGTTTCCGGTGTGAATGAATTGCGCAATCAGGCTCTGTGCAGCAATAAGACTGACACCTGACATCCTTCCGTCCGAGATGGTCGGCTCAAAAGACTTCAACTTGGCGTTGAACTCAAACAATATGGATGACCGGCCAAGGCCTAGGTTCCATAGTGACTGCAGGAGTACATCTCCTCTGACGACTCTTCCCGCCGCGATCTTGCTGTCGTCCTTGGCGAGTGCGGCATCGAAGGTCTCAGGCCCGCGTTCAGTCACGTACGCCGTTTGGATCTCGATGTGTTGAGCCTGTTCGAACCCTTCCCAAGTATAAAACAAAACATCTTTGTTTGCCGGTCCCAAGTCGAATGCGACCTGCCATATGTCGTCTTCGGGTTCTAGTGACGGGGTTTCGAGGGAGATGTGAGATACATCGAAGCTATCAAGCTCTGGTAAGGGGCCAAACTCAAACGTCTCAAGGTCTGGCAGTCTCAGTTCGTGGTCAAGATCGTGTTTCGGCGCGTATGGGTGATCGAATTTGACTGAGGATACTGCGACACGTCAATCCTGCTCGACGCGTTCATGATACAAACACGCGTTGACCTACTGTCTAGCTGCAATGGCGCGAAAAGGGTCGATTCGTGTGCTTCAGGGTCCGTAAAATGAATGGATTGCTTCCACAAGCCCTGAATCGAAAAGACATCATCTATCGCATCTCCGTCGTCCATGGCGTTGAGTGGGGGGAGTTGATGGTCTTGGTGGGGCATGACGCCAAACTTCCCGCGGCTCAGCCCTACGAGGACCCCTGCACTTTCGCGATCGTTCCTGCAGCTTGCGGCTTCTCCCATCCACTGTATCAACACCAACATTCATCCAACATTCTTCACGATGCCGCCGCGCAAGAAAGCAAAGGCTAGTGCAGCTTCAACACCACTACGAGACACGCAGCCAAAGACACCACAGGAGTCAGGGCCATCACAGTCGCAAGATGAGCTGATGAACGATTTGTGGGCCGATGAGCAAGAAACACAGCTGTTCAAGAGCATGATGAAATGGAAACCAACAGGTGGCACACCCGCGATCCGAACCGAAGACCGATCAGTTGACCCTCATCAGGCCTACACAAGCACTTTCGCATGATTAGCATTCACAACGACATGCGCTCACATGGCTTTGCGACCGAAGACGCGCCGCACACGCGCATTCCCGGCATATGGAAGAAGCTCAATCAGCTTTACGCGCTGGATGCCCTCGACGAGCGCGAGAATCAATACGCCTTCTCGGAAGACCCAGACCCGCTGGACCCCGATGACGCTGCCCAGATGCCCGAGTTCGAGCTGCCGGAAGACGAATATGGAGAGCTCATGTGGCAGAGGCGGTTCCATCGTGAAGAGTCGGCCGCAGCTTCTTCGCCTGCTAGTATGCCTACCGAGGATGACAAAGCGATGTATCAACCTGGCATGGGATTGCTCAAGACAAGACCCGGTAGCGCACGCTCGCAGAAGGCAGAGACACCGGCAGAAGCGACGCCCACGCCAAAAACCGCAAAGAGCACGCGAACAAGTAGGGCGAACAACAAGGGCGGGAAAGGCACAAAGGGCAGCGCGAAAGGTAGTAAAGCTCAATCTGCTGCGTCTGAGTCAGCAGAAGAAGAAGACGAAGAAGATGAAGATGAATCTAGTGCTGGATCGGATGAAGACAGTGCGCCTACCACTAGACGAACGAACCGCGGCCGCACAAAAGTAGCACCCAAGCGGACGCGCAAGAGGTAAAAGTGGGAGGTAGGTCACTACGGCGTTTATTCTTTGAGATACCCCAATGGCCAAAATTATCATACATTGCTTCATTCAGCTATTCTTTGGTGGAGAACAGCGAAGTTTGTAAAACATCATTCTAGTACCCATGGTTCCTGCTGCACTCAATGCACGTTCAGATAGTCCTGGGTGGTCTTTCTCGTTATGCACCAGGTGTTGCAATAATCCGTGTCTCAACCTATACCAAACCCCGCCTATCCTTAGTATTCTTTTGTAAGTTCAATATAATCCTAAAAGTGTCGTAAGTACATACAGGCTTACTATTAAAATCTAGGTAGTGGGACACGAAATGCTGCGACACCTGGTGATGGAGGCAATGTCATGACGTCAGGTCAACAGCCTACCACAACACACCGACGTTCTTCTCTACACTTACCACACGAACCTCTATCTCAGCCCACCAACCATGTCCAACCAACTCAAACTCCTCGCCAACTACGGCGTAACCGGCTTCCTCCTCTCCACCGGTCTCTTCGCCCTTCTCGCACCCACTACATTCGCCGCAGGCTTCGGCATGCCCGTTGAAGTCGACACATTTGCATCCGGCTTCGTGCAATGCATGGGTGGGCGCAATCTAACTTTTGGCATCATCGCGACCATTTTCTTGCAGAAACGGGATTTGAAGGCCGTGGCTACCATGGCGACAATGCTGGCTGTTGATGGCGCGATTGATGGATTGGTGTGTATGAAGTATGCGGGTTTGGGATTTGCCTTGCCGCATTTTGGGGCTGCGGCGATCGTGCCGTTTGTGGCGAACTGGATGAAGAGTTAGGTGAGTGATGTCTTTGAGGGGAGGGAACTTGATTGACAGAGTTGCAGGCATGAATTCAAATGGAGGAAGTACCACAACCAATTCGATATTCTTCACCCTTGGCTCGTGGACGAGCGCTCTGAATGTGCTCAGTTTCTTCATTGTCTGTACTTCTGACAACCATGTAAACATTTCACGCCATACTGACAACACCATGGGCCATGTATGCGAAGAGGATCTCACGTTAATTGATCACGTCCTGGCGTGAAGTCGTTTCACTACCCTTCACCACGCACTTTCTTCACTGGATCGTTATCCATACTACTACTGAGACGTCTTCTCAATCTTGCTGTCTCATGCAAAGATTCAGAACCAACCCACCGAAACCACAGCTACCAACATGAATAACATACCATTCGAGATCATGGAACAGATATTCCTGGACGTCGTCGAATACACATACCCGAGCATAAAGCGCTTACCAACACTTACTCCAGCCTCGAAGAGAGGCATTCTCAGCGCACGTGCTATTTGGGGCAACTATCGCCGGGAGAAGCCTCTTCAACAGCTCTTCGTGGCCGTGCTCGAAAAAACACCTTTCACGGTCTCGGGTTTCGGTGACAAGAGAGGCTGAATACCCGGGCTTAAGACCATGTCACAATCGGAGTACTCGAAGCATATTACGACACTGTCCTTTTGTCCATTGGCGTACAACAAGCGTCTTTTGCCGAGGCCATGGCCCTCGGAAACTGGAGATATATTGACTGATATCATCAATCGTTTCCCGTTACTCGCACACATTCGCTACTATACGTTGACCTCTAATCTCATCGAGGGCGACTGAGAGCATGATGAGCCTCGTAGCGAGCATGTGACGCAATCACTTCGTATCCTTCCATATGGCACAGCCTCACAGACTACCATGATAAGGCCTCAAATGGTAGTACGCAGTCATCTTCAAATTCTGCAGCGTTGCTTCTCAAACACCAACCTTCAAACGTTTTCGATGCCCTACGATGGCAATATTGCTTCCTACTGCGCCATACCCTGGGCCAGCATGACGATCAATAATTCCGCATTCTTATATCGAGTCTCCATCAACATCATGGTCTATCGGCCGACAAACAACCTTTTTGATAGTTGGGTCTTCATGTGTCCAAACCTCGAGTATATTGAGATGGCAATATGCAGACCTTTGGGTTCGAAGATCAAGCCACACAACATGCAAGTATGCTGGGACCCCGAAGTTCCCAACGAAAAGCCACCTTCGAAGGTCCGTGAAGTGCGATTGATCGCCGACACGGACGTACTTTGGGAGTCACGAGGTTTGATCTTAGGTCTCAGCCATTTTCCATTGCTGAGGAAGCTAGCGCTTGCGTATTTTCAGCTGAAGGCACATTCGTGGCAAATCTTCTTCCATGACTTGCGGAACACGGATTTCTGGGAAGTGCATCTGGATACATTGTGGCTGCTGAATCCTACGACGAACGAAGACGACACGCTGCTGCATTTTGTGCGCTTTAGGGATGAGCCGTCAGCACAGGGCGCAGCGAAAGATATCAAGATCATACATTTGCCGTGGCCGTGGGGTGGCGAGGAGGAAGTGGTGCAGGGTGCAGGAAGAGGTTTTGCGTACGAAAGGTTCGAAGCATTTGAGGAAATTGAAGGCTACGGCGAAGGGGCGGAGACAGGTCGTTCAACTTAATCTATTCTGTACGCTCCGAGTATCCAATGATCCAAGTCCATCTAGCATCGATCGCCGCTCAGCACAATCGCACCAGACTAGTAGATCATGTGTAGACAATCAGCTCCTATCAGCGACCACTGACAAGCCTAGTTACCTTTCGGCGCAGAGACTAGCATCGCCTTTTCCCAACTTTGTGTCACATCTCCAGCTATTTTTGGAAAGTGATTCAAGATGCCAAGAGCAGTTTGTACGAATGTATCCGTGACCCACTGCCATCAATCAGTATAAATCACTCAAAGCATCGCTCAAACGCACCTACCCGTTCCCGACCCGCGCCTTCCCCATTCACAGCGCGAAATTGCGTTTGTGCCACGAAACCAAGAAACCCCGAACAGCCGAACGTCTC
This sequence comes from Ophiobolus disseminans, assembly GCA_010093685.1. Lineage (NCBI taxonomy): Eukaryota > Fungi > Ascomycota > Dothideomycetes > Pleosporales > Phaeosphaeriaceae > Ophiobolus > Ophiobolus disseminans. Next base: position 604,936 of record MU006238.1, on the reverse strand, counting down.
CATCACTCTTCTACGACACTGGCTTGCATGTTCTCTTGCACGCACACACCTACGACACTCGATATTCTTTTGGACTTCTCCTGGTTTTGCGCCACCTCACCTACATACGAACCCTTTGTTACGGCACCATCAATACCATCATGAAGCTCACTACGACCCTCATCCTCACCCTCGGCGCCCTCATCGTGGCAACCGAGCTCGACGCGCCCGAAGACTCGACTTCCGAGTCTATCAGCTGCGATACTTGTCATGAAAATTACGAATTCTGCGCCAGAGTAAGTGTCGACGATCGTATACGCTCGACAAGCACTGACAATGCGAAGAATGGCCGCACAAAGGGCCAGGAGGGCTGCGAGCGCACGTGTCGCGAACATGTGTGTCATCGGAATCCTGAGGTATGTGCATGTGGTGTGGATGTGTTCGTGAGGGGAGCTGATAAGAGATAAGTGCAAAGGCTGCGATGACCAGTTCAAGAAGTTCTGCGTGGATCGGCATAAGAATGCTTGTAATGGGCCTTGCTAGTGATGGAGTGAGAATATAGGGCAACAGATTCTGGGCTAACGATGGATATCCGATTTGTCACTGATAGCGCCAACGACATCTCCACGAGCGAGACATTTTGCACAGGATCTAAACATTGAGTATAACCAGAACACATCGTAATTAGAACCATCACAACTTCTCCAAACAACTCTGTCAACACACGATCCACATCTACAATTTACTCCCCTTCCCAACCCACTCCCCGCTCTCCACCCTCTTACAAATCTTCTGCAGAACCTGCGCCGCGAACTCCATATCCGCCATCTCCAGATAAACCTGCCCACTCAATCTGACCCACCACGCTCCGCCATAAAACAGACTCTGCACAAACGTCCCATAGTCGTCAATCGACGTCTTACTCATCCAATCCCTCACCGCGCCGCCAACTTCCGCGTCGTCAATACCTGCTTTAGCTGCATGTTGCTGCGCCGTAGCAACAGATATCGGCAATCGCACATTCGAAAGGCAGCAACGACCCAGCGTACCCGTCTCATTCTCCAAAACTTCGGTTTCAAGCTGTTTCGCCACGACTTTTGCGCCTTCCTGCGCCAGCGTCCAGCAGTACTGTCTAATCGCGTCTTCGCCGCCGAGCTTTTCGCGCCATGCGAGCGCAGCAGGAACGCAGAGGAACGGCGCGTTATCAATCGTGCCCACGAATTCAAAGTTGCGCACGAAGGCCGACTTCTGCGCGTTTGCGAAAGCGGACTTGGGGAACGGAGAGGCGATATTGGAGCCCTGGGGCGCGAAGCCGTGTGAGGTGGGGAGCGTGCTGCGCATGAGTGCTTGGTTGCGGAGGGGGACGTGGAAGATTGCGGTGCCGCGGGGGACGTGGAGCCATCTTTGGGAGGTTAGTGGACTGGGCGGTGTTGTGGAGGAAAGGGCAGAAGGGAGACGTACTTGTGGCAATTACTCACGAAGAAATCAGGATCGAGAGTTGATAAATCCAGCTCGACGTGTCCAACGCCATGCGCGCCGTCGATACAACTCAACACTCCTCTCTCTTTGCACGCGGTGAGGAGGCGCTCGAATGGCATGCGGACGCCGGGCATACTTACCACTGTGTCGAAGATAGCGATTTTTACTGTTCCGCCTTGGTTTTCTATCGATTCGACTGTGCGGTGGAATTCGCTGATCAGCCAGTCATCTTCGACGGGGTACGTATATGCTATCTTCACGGATTTGGCAGGCGTTGTTTCAGTGATGTACGAAACAGTCTTCTCGCATGCGCCGTAGATGGTGGCGAAGTAGAGAATGTACTCGTTGGGAGTGAAGAGAAGATTGCGTAACACGGTGTTTACGCCGGTTGTAGCATTGGGAAGGAAGACCAGGGTTTCTGAGGGGGTGTTGAGGAGCTATATCTACATCAGTACAAAAGAGGAGAGCTAAAGTGGGAAGATGTGTACTCCGGCCATGGCTTCACGAGCTTCGTCAAGTAGCTTTGGGTACTCATAGCGGATGAAGGAGTCGGGACGGGCTTCGGCTGCGTCTTGAAAGCTGCGCATTTTGTCGCGGACGAATTTTGGGTAGGTGCCGAAGGAGCCTGAAGGGATTTGTTAAGAGTGCGGTCCATGGTGATATTGGGGTGGAATGAAGGTGATTGAACCTCTGGTGCTTGCATGATGGACGAGTGTAAGAAATGTTAGGAGTTGAAATGTTCAGTCTAGACGAGCATGAGATTTGACAACATGACTTTACCAAGACGATGGAGAAGAAAAGGAATAGTCAAGCGCAACGAATGCTGCATCTCACCCAAAGACTTTGATATCACCAACACCAGCAACAACAAAAGCACACTTACCATGGTTCAAATTAACATACCCCTCCGCAAACAAAAACTCCTTCTTCCTCAACTCCTTTCCAAACCTAACCCCATCCTTCGTCCATACCTCCAACTCTTTCAAACTCTGTGATGTCATGATCAAAATTCCGCAGCGAGGCCGTGTAAAGATATCTCGACAGTATGGCGATATTATTTGCTTCATATACCCATTGCGACGTGACTCAACAGCCCGACGCGATGAGTCGTCCGATGTCGTCTCCACCGCATCGAGCGGATAGGGCGTGGTGTTGCGTCGGAGAACATGTGAGTAGGCCAATGAGAGCGCGGCGGAAACGGCTACAAGCGGGTCTCGGCGCCGAGGCCGCCGGTGCATACAGTCAGAACGCATGAGTAAGTATGTTTGATTCGTATTGCTGATTTTTTTCCTACATACTTTTTATAGACTACAGCTTTTTCTACAAGGACCGCATCGCCTGTATGCCAAAAGAAAGAAGGCGGCAGCTAGTGCCAGCCGAAAATGTGAATTATGTACAATAGTGTAGTGAATAAGAGACTGGGGTATCGAAGCGATCGTACTCTTCATGCTATTTTTTCTTTCGCAATCGATGCGTAGACAAAAACTGTTAAATCACCATACATCAACGAATTAGATAGACTTTACACCCCTCGCTGCCTCGGCCCTGACACGTCTCCGATATTGCTCGCGGAACTGGATGCGACCGTATGTACCTCCTCCAACGGCCAAGAATAGCCCTGCTGTCCATACCGAAGTGATGACAAGGCCGACTGGGAAGAAGGCTAGGCTTTGTCCTGGTACGACAAAGGGCGCGGCGGATTGTACGGCCGCTGAGGCTTTGGCTGCGGCCTCGGGGTCGACGTTTGTAGGGCCTGATGCTGCTTGTGAGAAGACGCCATTCACAAACGATGCGTCGCTGGAGGAGAGGGTTGTTTCCACCTCTTGGCCAGAGCGAGGGTTGCGTGCGGCGAGATCGATTTGAGGGATAAGCAGATTCCTGAGCTCTTCCCTGGTGAGGTATTAGCGACTATCCAGCCAGCGTCTGAGTGATGCGGTTTACTTACTTGTTCATTGCAGAGCCCATGAGGTTGTTGTTGACCCTGCCAACGTACATGAGCACCTTGAGCTCAGTCATGGTGTTGATGTTTTGCCTCTCAATCAAGAGCCCATCGCTAATTTCCCTCTCGCGCACAGGCGGGTAGCCGAGGTTCCGCTTCGTAAAGTTGCCGTTCATGTTCTGCACTGTGGCGCCCAGATATGACAGCGTCATGCTGACATCGGCCGCGGTGACGCCAGTCCATGGATCGATGGGAGCAGAGACGTTGTACATGCGCAGCTCGGCCTGGAAGACACCAGTAGAGTTATCGAGGAACGGCAGGTTGTAGCAGACGGCGATGCCACTTGGATTTGAGGCTTGTCCGTTGAGGCTACTAAGTGTCTCCATGCATGCCTTCTTGGTTTCCTCCTCCCATTTGGCCAGGTCCGCTCGCGAAGCATCACCCGAGGCCGGTCTGAGCGATGCTAGTGGTGCAGTGTCGGCAGGGTTGGCGTCTTGTCGTCGCGTAAGAGTTGCAATGGCTTCGGCGTCCCTCAATAGTCCTTCCTCCACATCGGTACTTCGCTGGAGAAGAGCATTGACATCTCGAAGCTTGATGGCGGTTGCGTGTCCGGCAGCAATAAGGCCGCCGATCAAGGCGCTTCTGAACAACATAGTAAGATTAGTCGACCTGCGGTATTAAAGAATGTAGAGTGAAGGCTGCGTGGCTGCACAGCAGCGTGCTAGAAGGAAAGTGGTGAGGATGAAAAAAAGTGAGGTAACGAGAGGCGAGAGAAGCTCTAAGAAACCGGCTCTACACGGGAGTCATTAGGAGGACATCCGAAGCGCTCATACTATCAGACTAATTGGCAAGGTCTCGTGCAGAAACAGTTGGAAAGAGAACCACGCCTCGCGTACGTCGAAATCACACGGGACGGCCTGAATGGCGTGACCTAGGTGCAGCGATCATACGCTCCTCGAAGCATCGAGTCTCGAGTGCACTGCCATGGCGAAGTTGAGACCATCTCTGACTGAAGCTGCGACGGATGTCATGGGGCAAATCTATGCGTTCACTCCCAGAGCGGCTAAGGTTAGGCTTAATTTAGCAGAATTGAGCCACCACGGACGGCAGCCAATCGATATGTGGCTGGGAGCAGAGAATTTTGGCGGTGGAGCAGCGATCGCATGACGATGCCGTGCTCCTTGAGACAATTGGAGTTGATGTGACAAGTTCGAGGCGCACAGGCGAGACGGATGCTGTTAGGGGCGCTTCCAGGGTCGCACGTGAGGCCGTGCCGTCGGCCAATGGTGGTCGTTCCTGCCCCTGCGCTACTGACTCGGGCAGTCGCATCCCCGTCTCACATGCCTTCAGGCTTCAGCCGTTCCCGCATGAGCCTCCACAGACGGCCCACAGCCCTCGTAAACTCGCCATCGCAACCTATCCATAGGCGACTACCAAAATTCTAACATTCTTCTCTTACTCCAAGGGCGGCGCAGATGGATATTTAGGTGACCGCTGTCGCTCAGACTGCGACAGGTGGCCTAGAGTGAGAGCGTAACGCTGAGATCGAACCTGGCCAACGACGACGATTCTCTCAGCGGTAGGATGTCGAACAGTGGGCGACAGTCGAACTGCCACCACCAGCCTTACTTTGAGCGAGCCATCGGAGCGGCGTCATGTTGTTCCATCCTCACCTGCAGCAGGCTTGCGGCGTTGTGTGTGTGCCTGGATACCCAGTACCAACAACCCGCCAAGATGGACGCCATCTCCAGATCTTCGTTGGTAAGTGATTTTGTGCCTGCGGAGCTATCTACATCGCCCATGCGCTTATGGTAGATGCTGGCATTCGCGGACTGGTAGCTCGGAAGATACGGTGAGCGAGGTGACGCAAACCCATCGTGTCCTGCGCGCCCACAGCCGGCATGCCATCAGCAATTCACTGTTACCTCACATCTCCGCAGACCCAATGGCCATCCCTAGATTTATATAGAGGGACGGTCCTGCGTCGTCGTGTGCTGCTCGGGCACACCTCTCTGGGTCCGGCGTCAGCTCTACAGCCTCTCGCATCGCAACTAGCATCGCTTGAGACGGAACCTGCTTCATTCGGGACGGCTCGCGCGCTACGTCTTGATGATGTTGGTGATCTGGCACCATACGGCCTTGTCTGGCTGCGAACATATGCACAAGGCGGGCCTTTGAGCAAGAGGCGACTCTTAGCTGGCCACGTTCGCCTGCATACAACTAGCCCGCAACGGTGCGCTCGTGCCCAGTCTGCATTCGCCCAACACACATCTTGAGGCCTTATATTGTCACCCTCTACTAATGCGCTCGGAATGCAGGCAAGTAATTGCCAGCACATCAAAAGCCTCCGCGCCTTTGCTGGAGAAGCCTTGCGCTGCCCCGTTGGGCCATCCGGGGCGAGTCGAATCTGCACGGCAGACACGTTGTACTTCTTCTGAGAACTGGGGCTCCTGGACCCAACTTTCCCTCGTTTTCGTCTCTCACGTTTCTTGCTCTGTTATGCTGATATGCTCTTTTTGCTTTTTGCATCTGTACTTGGGCTCTGTCGGCCCTAAATCACCCACTGCTGCACCCATCCCACTTGCATCCAGAATCCCACACTCCACGCCGTCTCCAGTACTGCTCGTTGGTTGCGCTCCGCTCACCTGATATACCGGCTTGCGCTCTTGCAGACATGCAGCACAGCTTGAACTCACCATGGCGAAAGCCTGCGGTCGAGCACCCGAAACCCCAATACAGTCTCTCGCATACAATCTCTATGGTCAACTTGCACGACGATGCGACATGGTACGCGAACCGGGGGCCTTCCTCCCCCACGGCCTCGTCCGTTTCGTCGTGCACCAGCGGCAGGACAACGCCAACTACGACAAACAATAACCCATGGTCGAACATGATCTCGAGCCCAAGTTCGTCGTACTCCAGCAAATCTACCAACTCTTCACCCAAAGACAGCCCAAATCGTACCCCGCAGTACAGCCGATCGACAACACCCACTCCACCTCACGCTCCCCAGCCAATTAGGATCATCAATCCGGTAGCAGGATTTGTGCCCATGTCACCTCCGCCCTCTTCGTCTGGAGACTCGTTCAGAAATGTCGAGTATCCGGCGTCACCCATTTCACCCAACCCCTATCGACAGCCTGCACCCCCTTTGACGCCACTAGTGAACGGTTTCATCAACACCTCGATCTTATCCTCGCAAGGCCAGTCGCTTTCTGGCTGGTTCTACGAGCTTTGCCGCAAACAGCCTTGGGAAGCAGGCAGCATCAAGAAGATATGGCAATGGACGCTGTCTAATCCCCGACTTGCGATTCTTCTGTTCGTATGTGACGATGTTGCGTCATGGAGACAAGCATCTTTTTTCGACCTTCGAGACGAGAGCCTGCCACTACCCGAGGAGCGTCTTCAAGGTATTGTCGTTAATGCTCGAAGAGTCGTCGAGGAGCAGTGGCGTGCAACATCAAAAGAGTTGCCGCTGACGGGAGCACATGTCGACCTCACTGCTCGCGAGACAGTTCCTTTGCAACACATTGGCCTGATCAGACAGTCGAGAAATTCTGAGAAGAGTGTTGACAAGGTCCGCTTACAAGGTAACAAAGAAGATCGTGTTCTGGTACGGAAGAGATATGTCACAGCCCGTCCGTCTCAGAAGGCAGCGATATTGGAGCAAATCAGCAAGTTCAAGCAGTACGAGCATAAGAACATTGCCAGGCTACTTTGCTCCTACGCCCAACCAAGCCACGTGGGCATCATCACCGAAAAGGCGCAGTACAGCCTAGATGACTATCTTGCACTCACAGGCAACGATTCGAGCCGCCCAAAGCAGCTCGTCGACTGGATGTACGACCTTGCTTCCGCCGTGGAGTATCTCCACACACAATCGATATGTCATCGCAGCATTCGACCCCGCAAGATACTGATTGACGGATCCCGCATATTCCTGGCGCCGTTCGACATTGGACAGGCCGTCGACACATTCAGTCCTACTATGGCCTCGTCTCAGCGCATGGATCAACTACACACTTACTTTCAAGACCAGACTTATGTGTACGCCGCGCCTGAAGCAATCGTATCACGTGGAAAGCGCATGGCTGATGTCTTCTCCCTCGGGTGCGTCTTCTTGTCTATGATGACAGTTGCTGCAGGTCAGTCACTATCAGTCTTCACGCAATACCGCGCTGGCTCAACACAAGACGCCTCCTTCCATGCCCACCTTGATCGGGTTGGAAGTTGGCGCAATCGGCTGCATGCAGCTACTACCTCTGGGTTGAGGACTGGGCTCATCGGATCTGGCAGGAGACTGAGACAGCTGAAAGCAGAAGCCGAATGGCTCAGCGTGATTGAGAAGATGCTCTTGCCGAGGCCAAAGGAACGCATCAAGATGAGTTTCATTATGGCAACTATCGGTAGTGGTGGCAAGGCTGTCGGTGGAGTAAGGAGGCGAAGTCTCGACGGTGGCGGTTACAGCGGGCAAGCTGCTGCGTCACTCGGTATGAATGGTGGAAACACTACCTTGATCGACCTTGGTTCGCACGAGATTTCGACGATTCCGGAAAAGACGCGAAAGCCGGAGTTGAGCGTCTTCGATGGCTATTTTCAATCGCAGTCGCGCCGGATCGAACCAGCCGGCGGGTGGTGAACGAAGCCGAAACGTCAAAACATGCCGTCAAACAATCGCCACACGAGGTGACACTCGTCATACAAGCGCGATACGGCCGTTTGCAAACACCGGCAGACAAACAGCCGACGGGAACGACATGGGTGAAACATGACAGCTCGGGAGAAACAGACACACACAGAAACGGAATGCACGGCAGCGATGACATTTTGCGCACAAACTTCGCGACTCTCTTTGCGTTTCTGACATTCTGCATGGGTCGGACCTTTGATACCCCTTCCAGCGGCCCCCATTTCCCTTTCGCGATGCAGCGTTCAGCGAGCATATTCACGATCAGGAGCTTTGAGTGCATAAGAGGAGGACAGCGATCATTGTACACACAGACTGCCTTTGTATTTCACTGGCACGACGAATAGAGGCGGGTAGTCGAGCATAGCTTCACATCTTCTAGGCAGCCTTTCAACAATACTTTTAGTTATATATAGTTTAGACGTTCGTATTGTAATGCCATATCAATAAATCAATCATGCACTCGACCTCATATATGGCCATTGCAACTCAGAGCTTAGTATTCTGCGATACATCAACACAAGTATCGAACAGCCACGCAGCAACATATCACTGTCGGAGCAAAAACAGAGCCCCAAAACCGACACCTGCAACCAATTCCACGTGCACTGCAATGCACACAAGAATCCAACTCCATTGCAAAAGTCCCCAGATCTAGCGAGTTGGCAAGCGCATATGTGCTACATGTCTATATACAGCACTACCAAATCTCGATACAGCAGGGGAGTAAACGGAAAGGCCATGGAAGTGCTCGAAAGAAGAAAGCGCGGGTATTCGTTCATCGTATCCTTGTTTAAGATCCTCCACAAATACATGCAGCGGTCGAAAGGTGGAGGCGGGGAGTTGTTGTGGTAGGGAAGAAATGGGCATGAGGACGTTGGATGGGGATGGTATAGTGGGTTAGAGGAAAATGCATGCGTAGGTCATCTTCACAGCTGTTTGTAAATTATGCAACATCGTGGACAGTAGTACATGTTTGCAATATTCGTTTGGGTATTTATCCCGTATTGGCACATATGATACATGCATATATATACCGCTCGCCACTACTTGCAGCGACACAGGTCTTCGTATTCCCTCTCATGAATGGTCTCTCTACCCTCTGCTCAAATCTGTACAAGCGAAGAAAGATGCTACTGCAATGCTGAAGCCAACCCATGGAACGCCGAAGTGTGGTTTATAGATGTCGTACTCTTACACAATCACCTCGCCACAGTCGATCAAGTTGGGCCGCCATTTGCTCGTGTCGAGTTCGCCCTCCATGCTGCTGGGTACGGTGACGTCGACTGGGCGGTAGAGGTACCACGCTTTCAGTGCTGCTGCGGCTGCGCGTGTGCGTGCTTCGTCGAGCGAGCTTCCTGCGCCTTCGCCCAGCTTGTCTTTCCCGCTGTATACGCCCACCACGAAGACGGGATGTCTGCTCAGCCGGCCGGTTTCTGAGATGATACGGGCGATGGGGCTGTCGAAGCCTTCTCGGTCGCATAGTTTGGACAGGTCGCGGGTGGGTGTGCGAAAGTCGAAGAGCTTGTCGACGTCGAGATGTCTGCTGAGGAAGTGGTCGCGGAAGAAGCGCTTGACGAGTGGCGATCCGAGGTGCACGTGTAGAGCTCCTATCAGCGCTCTGACGAAGGATTGCGCCGCTTCTTCATTGGGTACTGGCGTCCTTTGCAGCGCATGCGGGCTCGGTGGGGCATGCTCACTGCCGAATTCGTCTGTTCTTGTGATTTTGTGCGTGGTTGTGACGTTCCACGCCCATGGTGCCTGTCTCCTGAAGGCCTCTGGTAGTGCTCCTCCGCTCTGTATCCGCTTGAACTGCAGTAGTCCCGGCTCCACCTCACCACCCGGCTCCTCTGCAGCCTCGATGCCCCATTCGCGTGCAATTATGGCTAGCGCTTTCGGGCCGATATATGCCTCCACTGCGGCAAATACGACTTGCATTGGCAGGCGCGGGTATGTGCATAGTAGGTACTCGGAGGTGTAGTAGCTGAGCAGATGTCGTCCGAGTATGGAGAGCGAGGCATTGTTGAAGTGCGGGTCGGGGTCGGCGGAGGGGTGGACGAGTGTTCGTGCAAGCGCAGGCAGGGGGAATCGGGGCGGCAGTGACAGTCGACTCCGCAGGGCGTGCAGCTTTGTGGACGAGTCGGCGGCTTTGGGATGTGGTGACGGCAGCTTCTCAAGCGGTAATGGCGTTGGAGGCGGCTTTCTTGCTGCTCGAGGCGGGGATCGTGGTGTCGAAGCTGGGGTCGGAATCTCAATTCCGAGTCCGTCGTCTTCTTGGGCTGCTGCTGTGCTCTGCCACCGGGCTCGTATCCTGTGGCTGTGGGGTGTGACGTGCTGCGCTGTGTTCTTCGCCGCGGCGTAGGGACATGTTGGGCGGCGAGGCAGCTGGTTTGCCAGCAATTGCGAGGCGCATCGTGAGACGGCGATTCGCTTCATTAAAGAGGAATGGCGGGGACTGGGTGCGGAGACGGCGGAGCAGGGAGCAGCAGCAATTGACCGTGTCGTGTGTGCTCTGATGCTAGTCGCCATTGCATTGCCCGAACTTTTCTGCCAAGCCATGTTCCTTACCTAATCCGAGCTCCGCAGCATCGCAACCTCACCACCAACCAACACAACCCTCGAATCCGACTATAACTCGCAATCATGGGCGGAGGAGGCAAGATTCCGTACGCGCAACCGCCGCCGCTTCACCGGGCGCACAATTGACATCTCCAGATACCCAAAGCACGTCTGGTCGCCGGCCGGTGGTTGGTACTCGCAGCCCGCCAACTGGAAGGCCAACACGGCAATCGTGGGCCTCGTCATGGGCAGCATCGTCGGCATGGCCTGGATGGCCAGCGCAAGACTGGAGTACCGCGACAAGATGCCCGAGCCGGGCCGCTTCTTCCCCAGCCGATAGTACGACACCATATGTTATGTACCATGTCGAGGCTTTGCAACTGACAAAGCACAGCTGGAGCAAGCAGATCATCGAACACGAGCGGAAACAGAAGGAACTTGGACTCGAGCGGCCAGTGGAGAAATAAGCCACGAGTCGTAAGAGGAGGGCACATGAGCTGGAATGCGACAGAGCACGATTACGGCTGTACATATCTATCCAGCAGTTGCTTGAACTCAGCGAGTCTGTCTTGGACTTTGACCCCGTTCCACGTTTCTCCGTCCCCGCTCTTCTTCAGCACAGACATGCCCACTTGCTCGATGGCAAAGCTCGCAGCTATACTTCCCCATACAACGGCCTGGCTCAAATTGTGAACGCCGGGCATCTCACCACCTCTGACTAATCCCACAGCTAGCCCGCCTAAGAAGCCATTGCCGCCACCGGTTGGATCCACCACCTTTTCTGCTGACTGGTGGTATGCAGGCATCCATGAGCACATTTCCCGACGCGTCATGAGGCATCCATCTTTCCCACACCGGACTACGATGCCGCCCCCTCCGTCTGCTCCAATGCCACTCTCTAGCCATCGGTTGCACAATGACTCGATCAGGCGGTACTTGACATGATCTTTGTTCATGGTGTCCTTGCCGAAGAAGCCGCCCAGCTCACCATTATTGGGACTGACGATGTCAACGCACTTGAGCGCCTTCAAGCAGTTCTCGTACTCTTCGGGCACACACAGGTCGGGCACCGGCTCCCATATGAAGAGCGGACTTGCATTTGGTGCTGACTTCGAGGCCTTTTTTCGTAGCGCAAGGATGTTTTCGACCAGGTCAATGCAGCGGAGTGGCGAGCAGATAAGATGGAAAGACTTCGACCAGAGCAGCGGAGTATCGACGAGTGCTTGATGATCCAGTCGGAGCTTGGGTGTCATGTACTTGAAGGCTACGCACATTAGTCTCGCTTTCATTGTTTCCAATTACCAGCATACCTCGATGTTCATGCTCGCCATAGCCATTCCATCCTCGGGTAGTCAATCGATCAGGTGTCTCCCGAATAACAACGCCCGTTTCCCACTGCGCAATGAACTCGCGTAGTTCTAATGGGAAGTCTGAGCCACAATCGACTATCCAGCCCACAGACTTGGACTTCGGTGCCGGAGAGAATATACGTGCTCCCAAGGCAGAGTAGGACCCTGCGCCACCGAGTATATCTTTTTCGGGTGGTTTTGGTGGGGGAAACTCGATCTCATCTGACTTGGCATTAGATCATTCCTCTAATAGAACGCTTTGATTTCTAGAGAGGATCTGATTCACCAATAATGAACATGCCCAGGGTGCAAAAGTCGATGTCATCCATATTCGTCGCCATGATGTGTGAGCATGAACCCCACCAAAGCCGAACGCAGCTTGAGACCGTGTCTTGCTCCGTTGTATTGCAGACAGAATTTTAGGCTGCACCGGCGTAGTCTCTCGAAGATCAGGGACTAGTTCGGAGTGCTTGCTGCTGACGCAACTTGGTCGCAGGAGCGGTCATTGGGCGGTGGTAGAGTTCGGCTTGGCATGCAGCTAGCGGCAACGTGGGATCCATGTCGGGGAACAAGGCTCACCTTACGGGGCCAGGCATCTCTTCATCCTAAATACTGTGAAACCTTCAATTCTCCCATTACGTGTTGCGGACCCCTTCAGGACTCACCCCCTCTATTATTACTCCTTGTCAGCGCGAAACAGCCCTACTGGACACATCGGTGTGCAAGCTGTGCTCACCCGACACCTGCTGCCCCTTCCCGAGCTACGCATCCATACAAGCAAGTAGCCAGGATTGAGCTGCACCTTCTCCGCAAATGGCCCAGAGCAACATGAACAGCTTTACCACGCTGATCAAGCGGTGAGTCCCGGCCATATCTTCTAATCTCCCCCATCTCTACCGGCTTCGCGACACCCTTCACGCCCCCAATACCCCGTCCGCTCCACCATGTCTGAAGCCGGGCAGCACATCCTCGGCCGAAATGGAGAAGTGCAGACGACGGACAACTTGCTGACGGGCATGGTGCGCAGATTGGAGGCTGCCACAAGCCGGCTGGAAGACATCGCCAGCTCCTCGTTCCCGAATGGAGAGTCCGGCGCCGCGGTTGCCACCACCAATGGAGCGCAAAGCCCAGGACCGGCCGCAAAACTGGCAGCAGCTGGCAGCACGGCACCGACCCCCAAGCCGCCCGTCGAGAGCTTGCCCCCGGCGATTGAGGCCTTTGATGCGCTGGTCAACACGGAGCTGAAGACATGGCTGGAGCTGAGCAGCAGGCTGGGCGAAGTCATCGAGGGACAGTCCAAGGCGGTCCAGCAGGCCTTTGCAGCGCAGCGGCACTTCATCTTCATTGCGAACAAGGCCAAGAAGCCCGACGACCGGACCATCATGGAGCTCCTGAAAGACCTCCAGGCAAGCATGGAGAAGACGGACGAGTTCCGTCAACACAACCGCGAGGCTGCCCTCAAGGACCCGCTGTCCATGGTCGCCGATGGCGTCGGGTGTCTGGGGTGGATCACCATCAGCAGCAGCGGCAGCATGAAGCCCCACGAGCACATCAAGGAGCTTTTCGGCGGCGCCCAGATGTACGGCAACAAGGTGCTGAAGGAGTACCGCGACAAGTATGTTGACGGAAGCGACATCGAAGGAGACCCGCTGACACCTTAACTAGGCCCGAGAATAAGACTTTCGTCGAGTGGGTGCGAGCATACTACAAGCTGTTCGAAGCCCAGTCCGAGTACGCAAAGAAGCATCACCCCGGTGGTGTTTCATGGAACCCCAACGGCATCGAGGCAAAAGAAGCTGCCAAACAAACCTCGGGCACACCCTCAGGCCCCTCCTCATCGTCCATCCCACCGCCCCCACCTTTCCCAGCGGGAGGCATCCCACCGCCCCCACCAGGAGGCCTACCTCCACCACCCGGCACTGCCCCTGTCGCAAAGAAGTCCGCCGCGGACATGAACGCCGTATTCGACGACCTCAACAAGGGCTCAGACGTCACAAAGGGCCTGAAGAAGGTCGATCCAAACCAAATGACGCACAAGAACCCATCACTCCGCGCAACTGCCCCCGTCCCCACACGCAGTGATTCAAATGGCTCCCTACGCGGCAAGTCTCCCGCACCAGGCAAGAAGCCCAAGCCAGAAAGCATGCGGACTAAGAAGCCGCCGCGCAAAGAGCTCGACGGCAACCGCTGGATCATCGAGAATTACGAATCGCCCACGGAGATGGTGGAAATCGACGCCGAAATCAACCACACTATCCTCATCTCACGCTGCAAAAACACAACTATCCGCATCAACGGAAAAACAAACGCCATCAGCGTCGACAACTCATCGCGCGCTAGCTTGATCATCGATTCCCTCGTCAGTTCAGTGGATGTTATCAAGTGCCCCAACTTCGCTATCCAGGTCCTCGGCACCCTGCCGACTATCTTGCTCGACCAGGTCGATGGCGCGACCGTGTATCTTAGCAAGGACTCGCTGGAAACGGAAATCTTCACGAGTAAATGCTCGAGTATTAACATCAATCTGCCGACTGAGGAGGATTACTCTGAGAACCCGGTTCCGGAGCAGATTCGGACGTACATCAAGGGCGACAAGGTGGTCAGCGAGATTGTGGAGCATGCCGGTTGAATGCGGTTGGGGTAGATGGGATGGGATAGATGGTGGGTTGGACTTGGTGTAGTGTGGGGTAGTGTATGAGTATGGAATTGTATAGATTTTTATTTCTCGTTGTTGTTGGTAGGCGTGCAAGTATTCGTACTCCACCCACATACATGACAACATCCTCTTCCGCAGCCGAACCCCTCTTCCGCTGACATACCTCACACATCCGCATCCGGCACCCCATTCTCCACCGCCCACCGCCTCACCCTCTCAAAATCCCGACACACATGCTCGCTCTCGTAATCGGGCCAAAAACCCTCTGACCCTTGTCGCGGATGAAACGTAAAGACATTCACATCTGCGAAACACATGAGGTTCATGCGTAGGATTTCGATGCAGTGATCTATCGCACTGCATTAGCACTCGTGAACATACAACATCGAATACCCCACACCGGCTATGTTTGTGTTGTTGGAAGGGACAAGCTTACCTAAATGCGCCCTCACCCTCTCGGGCTCATCGTTCGTATCACTCCACTCCACTTTGGTGTAGTACTCTGGATACGTCGCCATGCGCAGCAAATTCAAGCAGTGTAACTGGTGAAACGCTTCGATTCCAACGCGGTACCCTGTCTCGCCTGTTGCTGGGTTGGTGGATCTCATTGCGTCGGCTGGTTTGTTGAGTTTGGGGAATGAGGAGGCGGGGATGATTTG
The DNA here is from genome assembly GCA_010093685.1 of Ophiobolus disseminans. Classification (NCBI taxonomy): domain Eukaryota; kingdom Fungi; phylum Ascomycota; class Dothideomycetes; order Pleosporales; family Phaeosphaeriaceae; genus Ophiobolus; species Ophiobolus disseminans. The sequence goes on along the minus strand of MU006238.1, from coordinate 589,629 downwards.
GTCGGGGACTGGGAGAGTGTGAGCAAGGTGGTGAAGGATGTGTGGGGGAAGGGGAAATGATGATGGGTGGTGGGAGGCACGTACGATATGCTATATCCATCCAAGCATTTTCGACGTCGTCGGTGATGCCGACGTATTTCGATGAGTTGAGGGGGCTGGCGAGGTGGAATTTTTGGCGCGAGTAGGCTACTTCGTGGATTGCGGGGGCTGAGCGAGGATTAGTCCTTGGTTGGAACGGCTGGGGGTGTGCTGCGTACAGTATATGTCGAATTGACCCATTAACTTCGCTGCGTCGTATGCTGAGATGTCTTTTTGGGACATGACGGCGCATATCAACGACAGCATGGAGAGTGTGAAGATGAAGAGGTTGAAAAGTGTGAGGTAGACGTAGTTTCGCCGCCGTTGGATTTCTTGCTTGAGGTACTGTGTGTTGAGTAGGGCGGTGTTTTCGAAGTCAGAGGAATCATCCTGTGATGATGCTGAGTCGTTGTACTTCTCCATTGTCGTAAGCTTCTGGAAACACAACACTTGAAAAGATGTAAGTGAAGTTCGGTACGTGACGTAGTAACAGCGCTATGTGCTCAGCACAAACGTCGAAGTGGCAGAACAGAAGCGCTCCAGGCGAGGATCGTGAACGTGGTGGAAAATGCCTCGTTCAGCGTAGATGATGGATTCCAAGGCAAGAACAACCGGCGCATGAAATAAGCGGAATCCTGCACTGCATGTCGCGCATTGTCCCCGCCAATCGAGGCAAACATTCCACCTTCGTAAGGCAACAATAGCCAGGCATTCCCCGACATCTGCGACGCCAATCTGTGACAAGCTTTTGACAAGGCTTCTGTAACGCAAGAGCGGAGCGCGTCTCATACTCCCGTTGGCCAGAACGGCGTTTAGGTTTCGAGATGCGCGCTAAGCCAAGCCTTGACTCCCCTTAATCCTTCACCATTGTTTCATCCTTGGCGGACTAGCAAAACCAGGCTTGGTCGCGATCGTTTGACACGGACATGGAACAAAAGTGCTTGGGGTTTGCGTGAAGAGGTTCGTTTCGGTGTGCCGGGTCCCGATGAGGTGGGAATAATGGAGGTGGCATTGGTGGGTTTCCGGCTTGATCGAATGGCATCCTCCCTCGAGGCTCCGCACACCCTGCACACTTTTCAGAACTCGGCAAGCTGCTGAATCAGAGCACCGTCATTGGCACAGACAGAGGCGAGGTAGAACACACCCACTCCCATGCCCAGCCTGCGGCAGCTAAGGAATCCTCATACCGCCGCTATTTCCGCTCATGGGCAAGGCTTGACGGCGGCTAGAGGTATCGTTGGTGGAGAAAGAATGCCATGCTATGCGTTCTGTGTCTGGCAGTCCGAGAAAGCCCATCGTGTGTTACCCACCTCGGATGTATCGCAGGAAGTGACCAGGGTAATAGCTTCTGCATCGTTCGCGGGTGTCTCAGAACCTCGGGTGCCACTCAACAGACGGAGCGGCATCAGTTTGAGAGCAGACAGTTCCAATATATAGTGTGACGATGTTCCAGAGAAGAGTGTGTCAGTCATCCAACGTGCTCATTCCTTCGCATAACCCTCTCATTCTAGTTTCATCTCTTCTTTCTGCTGGCAGAATATACTTTTGTTCAATTCTTCAAACCCACTCAACTACATTCATTATGAAGTTCTCCGCTCTTACTATTTTGGCACTCGGTGCTTCTGCTTCTGCTTATGTTGTGCCAGAGCACAAGCAAGTGGCGGATAGCGCTGTAGAGGCGCGTATGCCAGTGAGTTCATCGAAGGCTACTGTCCATTGATCATCAAATAACATCTTCCAGGGAAGCGGTCCTATTCGAACAACCAACCTTGTTGCTGCTCTTGCTGCTCGTGATCCCCATCACCGCGGCAAGGGCAAGGGCAAGGGGAAAGGCCTGTTAGGTCGTGACATCCCAACCGAAGAGGAGGATGACGACGCACATTGGGCAGATCTCCACCAACGCGCCCCAGAACCTCATCATCGTGGCAAGGGCAAAGGAAAGGGAAAGGGTCTACTCGGCCGTGATGCTTTGACACAAGAAGAGATTGACGACGACGCACACTGGGCAGACCTCCATCAACGTGCCCCTGAGCCTCATCACCGCGGCAAGGGCAAGGGCAAGGCTGCTGCCGGCGGTGCTGGAGCTGGAGGGCTGACTGCAGCTCTCGGCTTGGGTGCACGTGAGGCTAGCCCAGAGCCGCACCATCGCGGCAAAGGCAAGGGCAAGGCTGCTGCCGGCGGTGCTGGAGCTGGAGGACTGGCTGCAGCCCTTGGTTTGGGTGCACGTGAAGCTAGTCCTGAGCCTCACCACCGCGGTAAAGGCAAAGGCAAAGCGGCCGGTGGCGCCGGCGCAGGAGGAGGTCTCGCCGCGGCTTTGGGTTTGGGTGCTCGTGATGCCCGCCCGGAGCCTCATCACCGCGGTAAAGGCAAAGGCAAAGCTGCCGGTGCTGGTACTGGCGGCGCTGGAGGCTTAGGTGCAGCATTGGGCTTCGGCAACTAAGACTGCTGTCTGAGAATGGGGTATAGGGAGAAGAGTGGATGAGAAGATGGATTAAAGACCGAACACCTTACCTGTACTATCTTTAGGAGACATTGCCTCTCCTGTTGCGTTTCTGTATCTAGACTATCAATTGATCAATAATGACATACTGATGATTATGCATCCGTTCGGCGCAGAACCCAAGCTCAACGATTCAAAGGGCGAATCTGGGACGTTTGTCAAGTGCGGAGACGATGACACGTCGTGCTGTTGAAAGTAGAAATCATCGAGGCAGGAGCGTGGAGACTTGACGTGTTATGGTCCGTGCCCTGCGCTAATCGCCCGAAGCCGGTCGTGCGGTGGGAAAACACAAACACCGCGACAGCTCGTTACTCGGATTGAGAAGCATAAATTTATACACCATATTTGAGCCTAGCAGCTCATGCGTCTATCCTATTTCTAATACCAGAGTGGGAATCTTCCAAACAACGCCGAAGCAAAATAAGCCGACCCTACAGTTTCAAAAGCCAAGGTCTGGCATTTGCGAGTCATCCCCTGCTTCCATCATGTTCATCAAGTATCGCGAGCCGGAGAAGAAGTCCTGCACTGAGTTTTGGCCCCCGCTCGAATGACCCATGCCATCCAGTCCTAAATTTGTGCCAGCGTCCTGGCCTTGCAGATACGGATCCAAACCATCTGAAATCCCTGCAAAGCTTGCTGTTGGCCACACGGAGTTGGGCATGAGGCCCAAGGCACTGAGGTACGGATCGAACTGTGACATAGAGTTGAGGTCAAGCTGAGTCCCATCAACGGTGGTGTAGTACTTGGGATTACTTGGCGTGTAAGCCTGCGATGGTGTTGTTGAGTCCTGCATCTTCGCCTGCAGATAGAGCTTTGCCACTCGGAGGAAAAGATGGCACATTCTGTATAGCTTATCTGCGCCTTCAGAGATAGTGCGGCAGGACTCTAGGCTCGCCACGAAGTCTTGCAGTGATGCGAGGTCGGTGGCGTCGTTGTTCTGGATAGCATTGCAGAAAATCACGATGAAACTAAGCAATGGTCAATTTCAAATCGCTCAACATAAAACGCAACCTACGGTGTAAAAGGTGCCTATGGTATGTCAGTTCTTGGCCCACAGTCCACGGGGACGGACTGCTCCACTAACCTGAAGTATGGACCAGTGAATGTACCCATTCCACATTTGCTCGTTGCCTTTGACATTGAATTGAGCATTGCATCGTGCATGTGCCACCAACGCGGCGCGCGCGGACTCGAGGCATTCGTGGTTGAACGTGACGTTATCCGGGCTGACTGCGCGTTGTATCAAAGAACACGTAGAATAGTGCATCACAACGTCCGCGTGGAAAAACACATCTTCGGTACGCTCCAAAGACACTGACCATGTAAGTTCCCGTGTAATTCAGCATATGTGGAGCTTACTCTTTATGTACTCGCTGGCATCGATCGGTGCGCTTGACGGTTGCTTTCCGCGACGTTTGCGTATGGAAGGCATGTCTGTCTCATTAGGACTATTGTTCGTGGTGATCGTTGACTGAACTTGGACTCCGAGTTCAGCCGGCCAGTCAGCAAGTGAAAGATCAGTTACACGTGCATCACCTCGCTCATACCATGCTGTATTCATAGCATTGACGAGCTCGATCGCCGTTCGCATCCGTTCTTCCGGCGATCTTAGAAAGGCCGCAGGACTGAATAGCTTTTCATAAATCTGTCCCTGAACCCGGGCAACTTTGACCCAGTAGGCAAGCATTTCCTTTGGATTTGGGCCCTGTTCCACTACCTTGTCATGTTCAAAGAACGGCAACGAGATATCCCAGTCTTGAATCACACTGGCACGGCCCAGACGTAATGACATGGTTTTGTCGAACATGTATATCATCCAGAAAACGTGAATCTTGCAGTTACGTTCATCTTCGGTGTCATCTTTCATGGTCGAGTATCGATGGTATCCGAGGTTTTGACATAATGAAGCAGCGGTAGACATCATTGCCCAGCAGAGTGAGGGCTTGCACATCTCGATGGCGAGTGCCCCTCCCAGCTGCAATGCCATGATGTTTTCGTAAGAAGCCGGTAAGAAGATGTCGAGTTGGCTGACTGCCACCTCCATTTGACGCTTGCACTGAACGACATAGTTCGAGTAGGCTGAACGTTGCACATCAGCGAATGGAACGTTGGAAAATTCTTCAAAGAGTATGTGAAGGATGCCGAATCCGAGCAAACGGCGGCTGGCCCCGCACCGCCCTGGGTTCAGGTAGACATCTTCCATGATACCTCGTAAGTTTTTGAGCTTGAAGAAAGGAAAGATGATCGCCAAAGCCATGGTCGGATATTCTAGGAAGAATTAGTCCAGTGTGTGTGCCAATCATCAGTTCAACTTACTCGCCCCTCTTTCAAGTACGTCACTTGAGACTTCCCACGGCGGTCGGTCCAGGTCTTCTGGATGAATATCTGCTAGTGCGCGGTTTATCAAGACACCACTGTTAGACGCGGTGGAAGCGGTGACTTGACCTTGGCGAGTCACGAGCTCGTTGAGAGCATGCAGCGCCGACCTTACTTCTGCATTCTGCTCAATGGAAGGAGTGCTGCCGACAGCCTTTGTAAGAAGCTCGCGAGCGTAATCTGATTGGGTGTTGATTGTCGTTTCGCCCTCAAAAGGCGCTGGTGTAGGAGCATCTGGACTTCTGCCCACTCCTTTGCGGCTAGAACGGGACTGACTGCTGGCTTCCGGCGAGTCTCTTTGTAAGTCAAGATCCCCAAGCTTCGAGGCAAGATTTGCCAGGACATTCTCAATGCCGGCTAGGCGATCTTCTATGCGGTCGATCTTCTTCTCACTGTCGACCTTCGGTCAGCCATGCTGCCGGCAATGAAGTACGATATCGGTTGGCTGCAGACGTCGCCACGCGATATGCAGGAGTGCATGGACCCACTCACTATTCTTCGGATATGTGGACCCTTTGCCGTTGAGCCTTCTGCGTAGGTGCCGTTGTTGTACAAGCTTGGCAAATCAGCCTGTGTATATCTTAATTTTAGGACATGGCGTACTCAGTTTGCTTGCCTTGCAATTGGAACACGGAACTGTTCTATCGCATCGAATTCTGAAATGATTATTAGGTTAATGTGCTTTTGGTTGGATCTTGTGTCTGTGTACACACTTTCTGGTTCTACACGAGTCGCACTACAGCGACGATTAGTTCTCTGCAGGTAGCACACAGCAACCACGGAAACATACCGCTCGCCTAGAAGTAGCTCCATCGAGCGAAACATCCATGTCATCTCCTTCGTCCATAATAAGTGTGGCGGTCGCAATATACTCCGCGGGGTCCGTGAGCGGGTGGTTTCTGCCACAACAAGTATGAGGCTGCGGTGGACGGATTTCTCGCGTCCCGAGGAGAGGTGGTTAGGTCATCACTAGCTGCTTTGAGCCACCACGAATCAAACAGGCTTCAAACGGATCAAAAGCTCTTCGTGAAGGGCTATTTGGTGAGAAATGTGTTAGGCAGCAACATGCAATATTGGCTTGACAAGAAGGACCGGGTGGGAAGGTCTTCGCGCGTTGTCCCGTGATGTCGCGCTACCGCTGCTTGATTTGCTCGCTTTGTTCGCATTCCAGTCATGACGCCATCCCGTCGCGATCGCTCCAATGTTAGGGCGCTTGGGCGCCCTTTTCAACGAATGCTCCCCCGTGTGGATTTCCGGGCTTCACGGGGTCCGGCTTGGGCAGACTAGCTCTGCCTCTCATCTCATAGATATGGCTGCCTGTCACGCCGGTGGGCAACCAGCGCCTGCAGCATACCACGTTCACGGATTTTATCATGGCACTTGCCGAAAAGGAGTCAATGTCTCCAGCACAACGAAAGAGCGAGGATGAGAAGAGTCGCGCAGCTGATGGTAATCCAAAACCTGACGAGCCAAAAGGGGGCTTAGGCCCATACTTTGTACGTGTTTACCTACTTCGCACTTTCAGTTACAACCGACCACTTCTCGCAACCCCTCGACACACGATATCATTCAACAGCAACGATGCCAAAATGACCGAAATCCACCAGCATCTCGCTGGCGATATTCAACATTTGCTGAATTACTTACGAGGCCATGCTAATACTGTAAAAGCGGGTCTTTAGATACGCGGACCGTAAAAGCTGGATACTTAACATCGTGGCCTTTGTAGCTGCCATAGCAGCCGGTGTGTTGCTGCCACTGATGGATTTGATATTCGGTAAATTTGTCACTACTTTGTACGTAACACGAGCTGCATGTGAGGCAGACGTTGACTTCAAGCAGTACCGGATTTGCAATTGGAACCATATCGCCTGCACAGTATCGGTCTGAGGTCAACAAATTCACGTAAGACGCTGCTCCTTACGTCGCACCGAAGCACACTACTGACGACTCGCAAACAGCTTGTACTTTATATATCTCTTCATTGCCAAGTTTGCTACAGTTTACATCCACTCGGTATAACTTCGACGCGCTCGTATAGGGTCGTACTGATCCTAGCAGGTCTGCATCTCTATTGCCGCCATACGTACAACGAAAGCCCTGCGGATTGACTTCATCAAACATGTTCTGCGACAGAACATTGCCTTCTTCGACTCAGATGCAGCTGCTTCTGTCACCACCCAAGCTACTACAAGCAGTAACAACGTCAATACCGGCAAGCAAAACCCCACGTACGAAAGGTATATGAAACAACGCTGACTTTGTTCTAGGTATTTCCGAAAAGCTCACGTTGACGATCCAAGGCGTGTCTACGTTTGTTAGCGCGTTTATAATTGCCTTCGCAGTGCAATGGAAGCTGACATTGATCACAATCAGCATCGTTCCCACAATCATTGTTGTTGTTGGGCTATGCATCGGCGTCGACACGAAGAATGAGGCTCAGCTTCTTGCTATCTACTCAAAGGCCGGCCTACTCGCGGAAGAGGTCTTTTCAACGGTTCGTACGGTCCACTCTTTCTGGTTAAACCCTCTCCTGTCACGCAGGTATGGTGAGTCGCTTGACAAGGCCATGACAGTTGGACTAAAGAAGAGTCCTACGTACGCAGTCCTCTTCAGTACCGAGTTCTTCTGCGTTTACTCGGGATTTGGGTTGGCCTTTTGGCAAGGCATTCGGATGTACTTCAGCGGAGAGATCCGAGAAAGTGGAGACGTGTACGTGCCTTCAACAACACACTTTGTCATGCTAATATGAGTAGATTTACCGTTATTTTAGCTGTTATCGTTGCTGCAACAGCCATGACTACCATCGCGCCCCAGATCCTGTCCTTCACGAAAGCTGCGTCATCGGCCGAAGAGCTCTTCAAGACCATCGACCGGAAGTCTGAAATTGATCCATTGAGCGATGCGGGCATCGTGCCAGTCACTTGCAAAGGCGTCATTGAGATCCGTGACATCGTCTTTGCCTACCCCTCGAGGTCAGACATTACTGTTCTTGATGGTTTCACATTGTCTGCACCTACTTGTCGATCCACAGCTTTGGTCGGAGCCAGCGGATCAGGAAAGTCTACGATCATCGGATTGCTCGGTATGTTCTCAGCCTTGTTCAGTGTGGATATTCTAACCAATGTCAGAACGCTGGTACGATCAGCAGAGTGGGACTATCTACCTCGACGGCGTTGACATCCGACAACTGAACCTCACGTGGCTCAGAACAAACATTCGGCTGGTCCAGCAGGAGCCTGTCTTGTTTTCTGGTACGGTCTACGAGAATGTTGCATCCGGGCTGTTTGGAACCGAGAAAGCGAATTTGCCGGACGCTGAGCAGCGCGTTCTGGTTGAGAAGGCATGCAGGGACGCATATGCTGATGAGTTCATCGAGCAGCTGCCAAAGGTACAAACCATCGAGTGTGTTGATTGATCCGTACTGATCAAAGACAGGGTTACGATACGCTACTCGGTGAGCGCGCTATGAACTTATCAGGCGGGCAGAAGCAGCGAATTGCGATTGCACGCAGCATCGTCTCCGAACCTACTGTACTACTGTTGGACGAGGCCACGAGTGCCCTCGATCCCAAAGCCGAAAGAATTGTGCAGCAAGCCCTTGATCGAGTTTCCAAGAATCGCACGACAATCACAATTGCCCATAAGCTCTCGACCATTCGGAACGCAGACAATATCGCCGTAATAACGAGTGGCTCTGTGATTGAGCAAGGAACGCACGAGGAACTGCTGGAGCGCAACGGTGCGTATGGTAAGTGAGCAATGATGTCACGTAATCGGTCTCTGTTTGCTGACAAACGCAGCTCGTCTGGTAAAAGCGCAGGATCTCGGACACGCACCAAGCGAGGAGGTTGTCGATGAAGAACATGCAGCCGAGAGAGTTGCCCTGGTCCGTACACAAACACAGGCGTCTGGTATCACACAAAACGACACCAGGTCCTCAAAAGATGGCATCAACTACAACCTTATTAGCTGCGTGTTCATCCTACTCAAGGAACAGAGTCACCTTTGGAAATGTTTTGTTCTTCTCGGCATTGCGACACTCGCTGGAGGTAACAATACCGCCCCAGGCACTCGATATCATCGCTGACATTACTCTAGGTGCAACTTATCCCGCACAAGCTATTCTGTTTGCTCGGGTAGTTGAAGCTTTCCAGCTTTCCCCGACCGAAGGAGTAGAACAAGGCGACTTTTACTCGCTCATGTTCTTCATCGTGGCTATCGGCAACCTCCTCGTCTTTGCGACCGTGGGATGGGTGAGTAACATTGTCGCGCAGCACGTTTCTAAACGATACCGTGGCGAGATCTTTGACCTCATCCTCAAACAAGACATGGCTTTCTTCGATGATGAAGCGCATGCTAGCGGAGCCTTAGCTTCAAACTTATCATCCTACCCTGCAAACATGTGTGAGCTCCTCGGGTTCAACTTGATGCTGATTTGCATCAACGTTGTCAACATCATTTCGAGCTCAGTCCTCGCACTTGTCGTCGGTTGGAAGCTCGGTCTAGCGGTTGTCTTTGGTGCTCTCGTGCCCATCGTGTTCTGCGGTTACCTTCGGATCAGGCTGGAATTCAAACTCGAAGAAGCCACGGGGAAACGGTTCGCTAGTAGTGCAGCCCTTGCCTCCGAAGCAGTGTCTGCTATACGTACAGTGTCCAGCCTCGCGTTGGAGCGACATATCCTGGAAAGGTACCAGGCTCGTCTACAAGGCGTCGCGTTGCGGTCTATGAAAGCCTTGATTTGGACCATGTTCTGGTATTCCCTAACGCAGTCAATTTCCTTTCTTGCGATGGCATTGGGCTTCTGGTAAGTTGCACCACCATCTGGATGATTACAAGCTGACATTTTACAGGTACGGTGGTCGATTGATAAGCTACGGCGAGTACACCACGACCCAATTCTTCACTGTTTTCATCGGTGTTATATTTTCTGGAGAGGCGGCAGCCCAGTTTTTCTCATATACTACAAGTCTCACGAAGTCGGCAACTGCAGCGAACTACGTCTTTTGGTTGCGTAGGCTAAAGCCTGCTGTTCAAGAAGATTCGTCAAAGCCACCATTCGACGACAGCAAAGACCGAGGGCCGGCGCACATCGAAGTTAAAGACGTCGCGTTCGCATATGAGTCTCGGCCGCATGCTAAGGTTTTGGAGGGCATCGACGTAGATGTAAGTTTAGACTCTTCATCTTGCTGCCTCGTTACTAACTTCTCCAGGTTCAAGCTGGCAACTTTGTGGCCCTTGTGGGTGCTTCTGGATGTGGCAAATCAACAATGGTGTCCCTTCTCGAACGATTTTACGATCCAGTTTCGGGCCGAATCACCTGCGACGGTATCGACCTCGTGGAGCAATGCCCAAGAAAGTACCGACGAGATGTCGCTCTCGTACAACAAGAGCCTGTCTTATACCAAGGCTCCGTGCGAGACAATATTGCAATGGGTACCGATACAGAAGTCACCGACGCGCAGGTGGAAGAAGCAGCAAAGCAATCCAACATCAGCGACTTCGTAGCATCGCTCCCCGAAGGCTTCGCGACAATGTGCGGGAACAGAGGCGCCCAGCTCTCTGGTGGTCAGCGCCAGCGAATCGTTATCGCACGAGCACTAATACGACAACCTCGTCTTCTCTTGCTTGACGAGGCAACATCCGCTCTAGACACTGAATCTGAGAAGATCGTGCAGGCTGCACTTGAGAAGGTGAAAAGTGGAAGAACCACGATTGCGGTAGCGCATCGCCTTAGTACGATCAAGGATGCTGATCGGATCATCGTCTTCGCTCGCGGAAGGATTGTTGAGAGTGGTACGCACCAGGAGCTATTGTCAAAGAGAGGTGTATACTACGAAATGTGTTTGGGCCAGAGCATGGACAGAGCTGTATGAAAGTCAGCATGAGACAGGTAGAAAGCAGTCTGACGACGCCGATGGGGATGAGTCCTTTGCAGAGACAAAGCACAACTTGAGATACATGGCAACGCTGCTTACGCGCCCGCGCGACAGCTTAATAGTCGTTTCCAGCGATACTACTCTGCCTCCATACTATCTTTCGAGAACTGCATCCTCGTCGCCTGCGCACATGAAGACTGGGTCTATGCCGACAACCAAAGACCTGGTGCCGAGCAAACTCACTACACGGCCCTGTACATAAGGATGATGAGCGCGGGTCGATGTCCCTGGAGGCGATGCATGAACTGCAAAAGGCGTGGGATGGATTCAAGACAAAACGTAATAAGATTTGACCGAATCGGAAGCACGAGGAATACGGTAATATGAGCCTGGACGTGGATGAGATGGAAGGACATATAGTGAACGAGTAGGCCTCACGTGATGAGTGGCTAAAGTGGAGTTTCGGTGTTCCGATGTTCCGAGCAACTGCAACGCACTGCTATCGAGATTACCTACGTCGTTGCTTCTCCAGCGTCATCAAATATCATCAATTTGGCAGTTCCTGCCGGCAGCTATGCGGCTCTTATCTCTGCTTTGCCGCGCGACCTGAAGCACGTTGCGCTGCATCCACGCGTGTCAGGTCTGCCAAGATGTCTCATGTTCTCGCCGTGACCAACCATCGACTTCCACCCACTACGACATCCTTGAGATGCCTGTCATCGCCAACGGCAAGCTTTAACACAGTGTCGCGTGCCTATGTTGATCGTATACTGCACGTCTTGGCTATTCTTGAGCCTTAGTTTCAAGGTCGAGGATCTTCTCCGCATGGATGCAGTACTGCCGCGACAACAGCCAGGCGGTGGCTTGGAGTCCCAGATCTTAACAGAGGCGGGACCCACAGAAGCGTCATTTGGAGACATTGTGTGCATGAGATGATTGCCCCTTGGCGGTAAACTCCCATTATGTCAGACTGCATTCAAAGTATTGGCATTCCCGTTTTCTGTTGCTTGCCTTCTCTCCGCTTTCTTGGACGCTTGTTCCGCCAAAGTCAGGCCATATTTCCTACATTTACCGTTGACCGGATCCACTCATTCGATTCGTAGTCCTGGAGACTTTTCTTTACTTCGCAAGAGCTAGCATTTTGAGTAACACGAGAAAGTGTGATCTACATAATAAGAACATCAGAGAAAGGATGGCGCGATATCAGCTTCGACGACCATCGCCAGTGAAGGTTTACCCAAGGCGCGTTCGTCGACAAGATCCAGCCGTGGCACCAGAGGAGGAGGAGGAGGAGGAGGAAGAAGGTCCCGAGAGTCCCGACTCGCTATTCAGTAGCCCTTCGACCGTAGGAGCGATGTCTGAAGGTGAAGACTCCGAGTCGGAAGATGAGGGCGAAGAGCCTGCTTCACCGTCCATGCCTCTCGTCTCAGGTCAAGCATCACAAGCACCGTCGTTTACGTTTAGCCATGTGTCCCACATCAGCACCGTCGCGGCTGTTCCACAGATCACCGGCACTGTTTCCTCACCTAGCCCTCTCAAGCCAACCATCACAGCGACAGCGGATTTAAACTTCTCAAGCCGTCTCGCAAGACCGTCAAACCCTGGAGCAACATCTGTACTCTCGCCTCCCACAGCGGCGGAGTCGGAGACCGCAGGAGAACGCGATCCTCCACAACGGTCATCGCCGCAAGAAGAAAAAACAATGATTACCAAAGGTGCAGCAGCTGCTGCAATCACACTCAGTATACTAGGTATTACTCTCCATTCATCATGTTACGATATCTCCTGACAATCACCAGGTTTTATAGCAATCATCGTCGCAGCACTCATGCTTTTCAAGCGCAGAAAGCGCCGGCAACAACCCAATCAACAATTTGCAGACGATACCTTCGACCCCAGTAACACCGGCTCCTTACACACTCCAGAAATAGCTCACGTAGGCACCACCTTAGTCTTCGCCGGTGGGGGAGGGCACTTAACTCGCTCCACTGACCGCAGCGATACGCTCTTCGGCCCAGGCCCGTACTTTCGCCCGGAAACAGTGACAACAGACCGTAACAAATCACGATTCCCCATCAACGTACCACCGCCGCAACCAACGCCTAATCCTTTCGCCGACCCACCACTCAACAAAGCATATGACGTTCTAGCCGGTCGTCCGCGCTCGACTACGCTGACGGATCGCGGGAGTTGGGTTCAGAATCCGTTCAAAAACCCCGGAAGCGAGCGTTTCGATCCGTTTGGCGAGTTGCAGCAAAAAGCACGGGATGAGAGAAAGAAGTATCTCGAGACGTCAAGAAAGGAGGCAGAGGCGGCGAGGCTAGCCGAAGTGGCAAGGCAGTTTGGGGCGAAGGACAATATGGGGTTGACTGTGCCGGCGGATGTGCAAAGGAAGGGCAGTGGAGTCACGATTGAAGGTCTGGGTATTTTGGATCGGAGCGGAGGGGGCGGCGGGTATAACTAGAGAGAAACAGAAGTTGATGAAGACATAAGCTCCTAGAATGTATTAGTATAGTTTTAATAGACGCCTATACAGATACCCTAAATCTTCTGCATGTTCGTTATTAGGACCTTGAGAATCTGATGTGTGTCGACCGCATCCGCCTCAGCATCATGCCATGAAACACTCCGATTTTCTTTGCGAGGGAATAGCCTTTTCCAAACTGCACTGAGGACCATGGGCTGACCAGGTTCTTGGAAGCTTGCGCATTTCTGAACAAGCGGGAGTATGTCAAGGACATCACTGTAGAGGCGCACCGCTGACTGACTAACCACAACTCATTCGTTGTCCTGTATAATCCGCCTAAGAGCCTCCTTGTCTAGAATCGTAATCCCCTAATGTTTCCCAACACCCTTTAATTTGTCGAAGCCAAAATCTTTTAGACGCTTGCGATGCTGCGTAAGGGGAACAGCGCTGGCGGTCCTTTTTTGATACCTAGGTATATAGTGCGGAGAGACTTTGTTACATAATGGGTGTTAAAGACGCTAGAAGCAAAGCTGATAATGGAGTGTTTTTCCATTTCCGCGACAATCTCTTCAATGTTGGCGTGGCGACGGTATGCGAGGAAGCCAGAATACCTTGTGTTCGGGTTCGCATGATTGACAATGCCGAGCTGCGTAGGAATGCTTGCTATACTAGTAGTCTGTGAATATCCCTCTGCATCAACGATCGGCGGCGTAGCCAGTCGCTGAACTCCTTGTTGATTTCTACCGACCTAGGCTTCGCGTTGTCTAGTATCTTGGCTCCATCGTGGGGCATAGAGGTGGCGGGTATAAGTGAAGAAAAGTTAAGGCGGATGAAGTAGCGGACTTTCTAGAGTGTATCAGTATAGTATTAATAGACGTCTATATAGGCTAGCTTTAGTAGAGTATTATAATGTTCTCCAGAACTTAGATACCTAGTAATTTAAACCTCTCTCCTAGTATGTAAGGGGTTGAACCTTAAAAAGGAAATAGGCACGACTACATGCACCAACCCCGGCCAAAAGGCAGGCACAAGTTGAATCAACGGTGTTCAACTTGCGTAGTCGATATTTATGCAGCATGAAGACATGTGAGGCGTGACTGCGCCGCTCTCAAACCCACTAGTGGGTCCTGCATGGGTCTAACCCATCACATAGTAAGTCACAAAAGTTAGAGATACGTACATTATCCTGTCTATATACAGAGACTTTTAAGAATTCAGAACAGCTATTCTATACCTAGATGTGGTCGTCAAGGCTTAGCCTCATATCCAACATTCCCTCTCAACGTCTGCAGCCGTGACTGGCGGTGCAACGCGGCACATAAAGGCGAAGCTGCTGCGGGGCAAACCCACGACCCACCTAAAGGCGCAGCGCGCATGCGAAACAACACACCACAACATCATCTGCGATAACGACAGCGGGCCTTGCAGCGACGTGCATTTCGAGCGAGGAAGTCTGCCTCGTGTATTGAGCTGCATTGTAGCGAGGCGCAAGAGTTAGGAAGAGGGCAAAGGCGTTGCTTGGCTGGATCAGGCGGCACTGGCAAGTGGGAGGAAGTGTGAGACGGCGTGGGGGTACGGTTGAAGGACTCGTATCTCGCGTTGTGTTGAGGATTGGAAAGAGTTGGGTGGTAGGAAGGCGTGAGTAGTAGCTCTGGAGTGCTGAAGCACGTGGGCAGGTGGGTTGAAGTTTGTCGCGTGCGGTACGCGTCGCGACTGCACGATTTAGACATTGGAGGTACCGCGCTTTGGCAGAGCATTGCACATCTCGGCACACGAAGGTGTCATCTTCTCATTGGAAAGAGAGGAAGAGCGAGACATTGAATACTCCCGCGATATCAGCGCCATTGCAGTCAGAAAACCACGCCTGACCACACCCAACGCACGCAGCAACACCACAACGCACGCATCGCCTTCGTTACCACACCTCATCATCCTCAACACCATCGCTACCAAGCATATCGCATTCCTACAACCACCACCACCACCAATATGTCCTCCACCACCACCCTCCAATCCCTCTCCTCCCTCTCCACCCGCTGGCACACCCACAAAAAAACCTCGCCCCTCCCCCACCGCCTCGCCATGCGCATCCTCGAAATCGTCGCGCTCGCAGGCGCAATGTTCATCGTCCCCACAGGCATACACCGCATCGTGCAAAGCTTCGACGAAGTATACGAACTCCTCGGGCGGCGCGCGCGATCGCCATATACGCCTGCAACGCCCTGGGTGAGCGTGCTGGTTGCGGGCGTGTTATTGGCGGGGTGGCAAGTTTGCTTGGGCAGGTTGAGTTATACGGCGGTGATGGAGGTAGAGGGGGCTCGCGGGAGGAGGAGTCCGTGGGGACGAGTCCTGGGGCGCATTATTATGCCTATTTTGTTACTTTCACTCGGTGTGCATTTTGCGTATCAGCTGTTAGGGGCAGTGATCAGGCCAGCGGAATTCGTAGTGCAGAACGATAGCGTCGTAGGGAGTTGAAATGGAGTGAGAATCACGACGGCGGGATATTTACATCCCATCCTGTCGAGTGCAAACCATCTCTCACGCTTCAATCACTCCACTCCACTACAAGTCCCCCTTCTCCGGCCCCATCCCCAAGCTGCCACCATGACACGCCTCCCAGCCCGCCCCCGACGCACCCCAGCACCCACCGCAACAACCGCGGAAGGTGTCGCGCGCGCCAAGCCGCACGTGCGCCCCAAGCTTTCGTACCCCGGACCTTCCGACGTCACCCAACCACTGACGATCCCGAGCGACTGGGGCAGCACCGGCAGGCCCGTGCAGGGGTCGGCTTGACTGTGTGTTATTTTTCCTTTTTGCGCAGAGTTTGCAAGCTCGGGGAATTGGTTCGAATTCAGTAGATGATCGCGTGTGGGATTGCGATGGATTGTTTTATCAGGGCTTTGTTGCGTCAGTATTGTGGGGAATGTAGATGAATTGACCACGCCGAAGTTCTCCTACACACTAGAGTGTTTGGTACTGTACAAACTCTATGGGGACCGTAGACCCCTAAATCTGCCTGAGTGGAGCGATCCCGAATTTGACACACTTTCTGCTCCCGGCGGTGATTTTGTGGGATGTGTTGAGTGGAGCGTCCCCGGTTTTGATGCCCCTAGTGCAGCGGCACGGATGTTGAGTAATCTTTTGAGTGATTCCGAAGATGAGGCTGTTGTGTAATGCGTTTGGTATCACCGTCTGTGTTATCCATGAACTGATAGTCTAGCCGGGCAGAGCAACAAACATTATGTTTGTAGATCCGTGGCTGCGTAGTGGTCCGGTTGTGGTGACCGGCTGGTGGTCAGTCCCGAGGTCTTCACCTCCACATCATTGGACTCTCACAACAGGACGCCTTGTGCAACGTCGACATGGTGCAGCATGACTCTAGGTCCCAGTATTGTCCTTCCGACAAGCACCATGCTGTATCGTGGCTTGGCCTTAAATTGGCGGCTTCCGTACCAATTCGCTCCATCCGATCCCGTGATGTATTTCCTTCACCTGCCCCTGAGCTTGATAGCGGCACTGCCCGCTTTCATTGCGCGGAGCCGCACTGCAAGCTCAACAGGCTTGAACCCTGACACCAGATTGCATCAAATGTAAATGGCTCAAAAAGCGGAGATGTAATTGCAGTAGCACTTGTTGCGTGCATCTGATGCACCTAACTGCGGAAGACGTCCTGTAAGGTACCAGTATCTTGACCATGGTTACGGGTGCTGGTCATAACTACTGCCGCGTGAGCAGTCAGTGTGAGGCAAGCGTATGAAGTTGGCAGGTGGTCGTGATTCAACCAATTGACATTGGGAGGCGAAGCGCGGTATTTACCCTCCCCTTCCCAACAGTTGCAACGCTCAGCCGCTGGTACCCGTGCTGCACTGAGCATGATCTGGAATCTGAAAGCGCCTCATGCACGAGCCTGTATCGTTGCCGCGAGCTAGATTTTGCGCGAGCAGATAAATAAGCGAGAAATACACACTAAAGCTGCGGCGCGATTGGGAGGCGTAAAAGCCGATCCCGCACGTGCCATCATTGCACCCGCCTCAATTGAACCAGAACAGCGAAACGGTGACAGATCATCAGCGAGGCGAAATCGTACGCAATTAGAGGTTTATGCGGCCAAGCGACTACCTATGCCGTCAGCCGTCAGCCATCAGCACTAGTGACCTGATATCGAGACAAACGACTTCAGAGATGCGAGGATGAAAAGTCTGAAGATAGTGGCGTGAGGCGAAGTTGTAACGGCTGGTAGAGGCACCGCGGGATGGATCGGTGCAGATATCCCCTGTGCTAGATTTTGGTTGGGATGCTTTGATGTAACGCTGTGTGCAGAGACAAATCATAGGAAGTATTTATGTCCGAACGGTTAGTGTGTTGCGCTGCGCATCGTTTGCTGTGTTTTGGAATGGAACAGCAAGGTGAGACATTGCTGCCTTGGCGAGATTTCGAACTTCACGAAACCATAGACGGGCTCATAGCTTGTTGAGTGAACAGGGTATTGAATTCATGAGAAAACGGCGCAAGCTCATGCAGCTGTTGGCTGGTGAGAATCTATTCAAGATATCGAAAATCAATTCGATGCATGTCGCTCGATGTGCCTCACGATATATCCATTATTCTTGTCAAAAATCTTAAACAGCGCGCTTGTCAACCGGAACATTGCGTTTCAGGCCAATGAGCTGAAGCATCTCGGTCCAGAACCCGACCGGAGGAGTGATGAAGCTTGCCTCGTAGGCGTCGATAAGAGGAGCGTCCCAGATGAGATCAACTTCGTGCGCTGCCTTCCACTTGGTCTTCTTGATGAGCTTCCAGGAGCAGAAGAAGATGGGTGCGAGGATAAGCATCGTGTAGTAGGTGAAGAATGACTCGATACTGAAACCAGCCGTGAAGGTCGAGTAGCCGTAAACGAAGACGACGACAATCTCGAAGACAAGAGCGATATAGGTACCATAGGGCTGGAAATAACCGCAATACGGGAGTGTCTTGCGGTCGAGACCCTGGGCCTTACAAGCCCTGAAGAAACACAAGTATGTGATAAGCATGGTGATGAAGTTGATAACTCCTCCAGCGGTGACAATGTTGGTGAGCCAGGTCAGGACCTTGGAAGCGTTGTCCGAAAGCTGCAAGAATGACAGGAAGGGGAAGAACATAACAACTATGAAGCAGTAGATCGGGACACCGTTCTTGGTGCACTTGCGCAGAAACTTTGGTGCACGACCCTCAATTGCGAGGGAGTACAAGCTGCGAGTAGCACAGTATGTGTATGTGTTGCCAGCAGAAAAGATACTGGTAATCAGGAGAGCGTTGACCAAATGAGGAAGCCCGCCGATCTTGAGATTCTTCATGGCGATAACGTAAGGCGACGCAGCAGCCGACTTCTCGCCAGCGGTGAGGACGTCGAGGAGCTCGGGGTCGTTGGAGGGAATGACGATGCCGACGCAAAGAGCTCCCAGAATGAAGAAGGCACCAAAACGGAAGTAGACCGTTTTGAATGCGCTCTTGATGTAGACGCGGGGGCGCTTAGCCTCACCGGCAACCATGGATATGTACTCAGGTCCAACAATACAGAAGGAGGCAGCCCAGAGAGAGCCAAGAAAGCCTTCGAATTTAGCGAGGGAGCCTGGGGTACCGGCGTGGAATGGGCCGGGTGTGCGCCAGTGACGGAATCCGTACGCATCCTTCTGGGGGTTGCCACCGACCATGGTGATGAAGGTGAATGTGTAGAGGATGAGGATCAGGATGACTTTTCCACCTGATAGCCAAAACTCTGCTTCTCCGTACGCTTTGACAGCAAGGATATTGCACAAGCTACACAGATTAGTAAAATAACAAGACCAGCAATTGGGTGAGCTTACCCGTATAGAACAATGACAGCAGCGCAGACAGCGGCGACAGGGATGTCGTCGCGCCAGAACTTCAGCACAATATTGAGCGCCGTGATCTCAAACGGAATGAGCAGCGCCTCATAGAGGAAGAAATTCCAGCCAGCCGTGAATCCGAGAGCCTCGTCGCCCCAGTGTCCTGCCATTCGAACCCAGCCTCCAGAAACAGGCATGAAACTTGCCATTTCAGCCATAGAGTTGTTTACAAGAGCAATGATGCAGGAGTATCCTGTATAGGCGATGAGCATACCCAGAGGGCCACCGCTGTTGAGGGCACCTCCGACACTGACGAACAAGGCAGTTCCAATGGAACCACCAATGGCGATGAGCTGGATTTGACGATTTCCGAGATGGCGCTGGAGGTCGTCGGAGTTGTCGGTGAAGGTGCCCTGTTGGACATCATGGTCGTTGTGTGTCTCCCGGACGAACTCGCCCGAGTGTTTCTTCTCTTCAAACATTGTCGCGAGGGGATCCGTGGGATAATGTCGCTGAGAGGAAGAAGACAAGCCGAAGCTATATAAACAAGTCGCACTGATGTCAGTGGACGGAGGGCGGGCAGGAGGCTGTGATGGGTTAGAATTGGCCCTTATCAGGCCGAAAGACTGGGGTCAATGGCACAGACTTTATACAACAGGCAAGCGCGGGATATGCCCAAGGCCCTGCTGGAGGTGGTGAGGGTCGATTGCGACCGGGCGGCGAAAGCGGTTTGGTGTCGTTCTGGGCAACCGGGATGGCTAACGGCTTGTGGCTAGGCGATGTACCCATCGTGCTGGGCATGGATCGGCGGCCTGTTTTCATCACACGGGCGACCTCACCACTGCGCCGCGACCCCGCTCGTTGACTGTGGCGTGCGAATCACCGCGTTGCTGCCGTCTGGCAGCGTGGGCGGCTCACGTAGCCACCATCTCTAGGCTGGCGCTCTGGCTCGACAGGCCAGAGACGTGCGTCTGGATCAGGAACCGGGGCACGCGCGATGGGCCCAGATGCTGGTTAAACCAGACATCTTGGGAAACGTAATCCAGTCGCATGCGCGCTGGGGTTGGCCGTCTCCGCTGCCATGCCAGTGGCCCGGCTGTTGCTCTCGAGCAAATGGCACCGGTCTGCAGTCCGCTTGCTCATGACAGGCCGGGCCCGCTTACCGTACAGGCCTATGAAGACCAAATTGTTTGTCACAGCGGGCTCCCAGAATCTGGGGATGGCAGAGGCTGGAGGCATGCATTGCTTTTGCTTGCGGCGCAGCGCTAGGGCACAGAGCCTCTCGCCGGCGTCGTGGATGATGGCCGTCTGACGCCGTCTCGATGATCCCAGCTTGGAGGATGCTCAACCATTGTTTATCTCGCGGTGGGCCAGATAAAGATAACGGTGACCCAGTAGTTGTGCGTGCTTCTGGAGCTGTGCCGCTCGAGGCAGAGATGGGCGTTGTCTTCTCTGACATCCAGGCCGGTGCCGTCATTGCGCGTTTGCTGGCGCGCGAGCAGCCGATGCCTCGTGGATGCCGAACATGCCAAGTTATGCACGTGCTAGGCGGCCCATGCTTGACAGTGAAGGTCCGTGCATGTGGTGTGCCCCGTACTTGCGTCTCTGCAATGTGAGGCGGAAGCTGTCAGCCGACACACAGCACTCGCTGATCTCCGGAAGATGACGCCTCAGTCAGCATCTTGGTAGACGATAAGGCTGATGTTCTCTAGTTACAGCAATTCCCTTATCCTGGGGGGAAATGCCGGAGTGGCCCATCCATCGTGGCTTCCTCCGATGTTCTCGGTGAAAGTTCGGAGCACGTGACTTATACGCCACAATCAACGATTCAAAGTATACTCTCATTCACGTCCGTCTGCTTCAAAACTCTACGCGGGATTGGCCACAAAGAAATAGAGTTGAAGGATTGGTCCTGGGTAATTACCGCACATCTGGATTCCAAGCCCAGCCTCTAGAAACACTTGAACACTTGCAGCTCCCTGGATCGCGAATCGCTAAGCCCTACAACCTACATGCAACCCCAAGATCTAGGTCGGTAGCCGCCACACCCAATAATGCCTCAGATGTACGCTAGCTTACTTGTGTATCTGCAGCTGCAGCTCAATCCCGTAAGACAGTTTCGAGCCTCGGGACGCTTTGGCGAGGGATTGCGATCTCCATGGAGGCATGCGACTCGGTCCTGGTTCTCAACACTGAGAGATATGCTTAAATTGGCAGTTGTAAACGCTGCTAGTGAGTACGTCCAGTGCAGACATGGTCGACGACAAGGCGTTGTGGCTGTGAAAACACTACCATGGCCGGAAAACGATGGCTAATTCATACCGTCGATCCTGCAGTTAGAGCTGAGAGGAAGGGATGAATAGAGTTATTCAATTCCTCCGCAAGATGGGTCGCCCACCAGGCGGGGTTGATCAGCGATGCATAGGATCTGCGAAAACACACAGATGAACCGTGGATCTTCTTATCATAGTCCATGTATGCCCCCGCTGCAAGAATTCTGACGTAGGAGTGAGCCGTCACCCAAATTTTGGAATGTGTCGATCTGAAGATGGCTGATCCTTCCAGCCAAAGAAACACCATATCACTCACATTGTATTCACGATCCCGAGTACGTCGCGATGATGACACAATCTTCCGTCCGCGGTGTTGACTTGAAGACTGACTTCCACCAGCTTCCCATGTCTTTACGAACTATTGAAATTGCAATTCTCTCGCCTGTGGAACATGTCACACAAAAATGTGTGTATCACTCTACGCATCATGTTATGTATAACTATGCGGTTAAGCACCACTACCTTTTATCTTCGACTTAATTTCACCACGGCCGACTGAATATTTACAGGAAATAAAGGGTACAGCACTCTGGTAGCGATTCAAGGTGCCATCACTCAGAAAAGCTTGCAATAAGCATAATCAGTTCAATACCAACAATTAAGACCTGTTCTCCCAAATGCTGAAGGAAGCTATCGAGCGACAGCTTTCAGTCGACGGACCGCCCCGCATTCGGGCGGCACATACCCCGCACGATCGATCGCCCGGTTGCCTGGCACCATTCCAGCTTCCTCGTACTAACCTGCACCTTCCACATCGCGACTGCCTCAATATTAACGCTGCAGGCACGATCGTGAAGCTCACTTCTCAAATCAGCAAAGCTGACTGGAGGCACGTGCCGCTCACCAGTGAGCCCGAGCAATACCGGGTACGAGCGTACCTTCACATGTCCTGCATCTCCTCTCCATTCGCTACCGTGTCTTCTTGATTCGTCTCTTTGTATGTTGTACTGCATCTTCGTCTTGCAGTTTAGCCCATTTCCTCGACAAAACTGACCTACCAACTGTCTGCACGTAGAAGAGGCGCTTCCTGGACACCATCTTCTATTCCGCGCATAAATCTGTTGCGACTCACTTTGGAAAAAGCACATCACCAGGGACCATAAAGTCGGTCACTGGTCCTGGAGTTGAATCGGACATCGTCTTCGCAAAATCTCCACCTTACATTCTTCGTTATCACTCGTCAAGTCAGCAAGATGTGTCGTTGGTTCGCCTACATCTCTCCGACAGAGCCGTGCCTCTTGTCTGATGTTCTCATCACTCCAGCCAACAGCATCAGCAAACAGTGCTCTGAGCACTACTTGCCAGGACTCCTGCCCCGCAGTGAGGAGAAAGACCTCGACGACAGCTCTGATGAGCTTATGCGCATGCGCAACTCTCTGTTGAACATGGATGGCTTGGGCATTGCTTGTACGTTATGTGTTGTTTTGATAGGACTGTTGATCAGCCTACAATGTCTCCAAGACAACGTGAGATTGAGAATAGGGTCCTCTTAAAGCAACCATTTTACTTCATCTTTACAAGAGCAGTTTTGTTGACACTCAACTTCTTGAATAACATGCTCAACTACACATCTAGGGTACACCGACGCCAGCGCCTCTTACATTAACTCCGTAACCGGCCCACGCCCCGCCCTATACAAGTCCCAAAGCCCTCCTATCAGTAAGTCCCAACATGACCACCCAGTAATCTCCTCCTACTAACCTCATCCCAAAGATGACTTCAACTTCAAATCCCTCTGCGAAAACACCGAAACCCAATGCGTCTTCGCCCACATCCGCGCAACCTCAGGCTCCGTCGTCACAGCCGTAAACTCGCACCCCTTTGTCTTCGGCCGCCACACCTTCATGCACAACGGCGTAATCTCAAACTTCGCCTCCATCCGCCGCGACCTAACCGATCTTCTCTCCTTCGACGCATACTGCAACGTGCTCGGCTCCACGGACTCAGAACACGCCGCCGCGCTGTACTTGACGAACCTGACCAATGGCGGCGACAAGAGCACTTGGCAGAAAGCGTATCCCCTCAAACAGATGTTCGACGCGATGCAGAAAACAGTCACGCAGATTCTAGAGCTGCAGCACAAAATTCTAGGAGAGAAAAACACGCCTAATTCCCTAAACTTCTGCACTACAGATGGCTCCAAACTCCTCGCTATTCGCTTCCGCAACCACGTCTCCCAGCAGCCGCCCAGCCTCTATTGGTCCGAATTCGCAGGCCGCACCCTCAACACAAAGTACCCTGGTAACCCCGACGGCGCGGATGCTAAGAACGAGTCAGCAGTCTTGGGCGAGGGGGAGCGCATTGGGAAACATACGATTGTGGCGAGTGAGCCGACGACGTATGATGAGGGGGAGTGGCACCTCATTGGCAAGAATTGCGCGTTGTTGGTGGATGGGGATGGGGTGGAGAAGGAGGAGGGCATTGAGTATGATGGGGAGAGGTTGAATGCGAAGGATGGGGTTAGGGGGTAGATGGGTAGATGCGATGGGAGTTTTTCGGTTAAATTGCCTTTGAAATTTGGGTTATGATTGTTCGGATTCACGTCG
Organism: Ophiobolus disseminans; assembly: GCA_010093685.1. Taxonomy (NCBI): domain Eukaryota; kingdom Fungi; phylum Ascomycota; class Dothideomycetes; order Pleosporales; family Phaeosphaeriaceae; genus Ophiobolus; species Ophiobolus disseminans. Next base: position 565,604 of record MU006238.1, on the reverse strand, counting down.
AATAAGTACCCACCAACTTCACACCTCCTTGACAGCATTCATCCTCGTCAGCCGATTCGCATATTGACCCCCATCATACACGCGCTCATTAATACCTCCCACACTTTCATATCCGCCCCTACTCGCCCTCTTCCCAGCCCCACCACCCTCTTGCTCGAACCGCTGCTCAAGCGGACTAACCACAACACCAACAGCCACCCGCTCACCTGGCCCATCAACCGGCGTGTTCTGATACGAGAAGCTCCCCTCTCGTCTCTCCTCACTATGATCGCGCAGCGTAATACCACTGTCGGGAGTGCGAATGCCACCAGCGTGTTTTGGTGGCGCACTGAGGTGAATAGTCGACGCTGCGAAGTCCCGATGCCGAGGGGAGTCGTACTGCGCATATCTCGTCTGGACTTGACTCAGTGTCGCAGACGGGGGTCCAGATCGGGGTGTCTGGGTGTTGCTTTGGTACTTGAATATCAAGCCCGCGGTGTCGTTGTCGTCGTTGTTGATGGTTGAGCCGCCCCAGGATCTGTCGCGGGCGTGGGAACGGCGCGAAGTGTGGTGTGAGATTGCGAGGAGGAAGTTATCCATTACAAGAACTAGCGAGAAATCAGTACCGGCGATGTAGATTTGAGGAGCGGGGGAATGGGAGAGACGTACCACCGACAAAACATAACACGACGATAGGAATGATCCAGTGACTTGTAGCGAACTTGAACCCGCTCGTCGTCTTGTCTCCAATCACAGCTGCGATGCCCACGATCATGAGACCGAACCCTACGACTATGCGGTTGATCATCTCGCCGAACTCGTATTTCGTTTTGTGCAGCTTGTTGAACCAGTACATGATCGCGAGTATCAATAGCATTGCGCCCGCGCCAATGTAAAACTGCATGACCGTCGTGTTGAAGACATTGAAGACGCGATCGAGGCGTTGGCGAGGATTGGTAGCGGGTGCGGAAACAGCGTTGAGTTTGCCAACTGTGTCAGCGTGCGCTTCGAAGATGAAAACTTGTGCGTTATCGAACATGTAGCGGATGAGGTTGCCAGTTCGGTTGTTCCACTCGTCTGACCGGAAACCGTATGTAGTGGTGTAATTTTCGATAGCCGTGAAGTTGCTTTGCCACCTGTATGTAGTGCTCCAACGTTTGCTATGGAAGCGTGCGTCGATGGCCCACATACTTTGATTAAGATGATTGAGGAGGTCGCTAGTGTCGTCGAAACCGGCTCCTGGGTCGGAGTAGTTGATAGGAGCGAGACTCCACATCCACTTTAGACCTTGGACGACGGAATTCCAAACGATGAGCGAGGTGTTGCCTTCAACACAGAGCAGAATAGTTGTGTGCAAGGGGTAGTGCAGAAGAGACCATATTTGCTGGCGGACGGAGCCGAAGCGGTCGTTCGAGAGTTGATCAAAGTAGAGCATCCACAAGAGGTACTAGGTGCCAGTGTTAGCTTTGCCCGTGCAATGCGTGCCTGCTGTTATTACCAATATAATGACAGCCGCAATCACGGTGCCAATTTCAGTGTGGTTGTTCACCGACTGTCCCTTTGTGATACATGCGACGCTCTTGACCATACCGATGATACCCTCGCCGATGATGATGAGCGTAAGTAGCTGCAACCTCTCAACTAGGTGCGTGTACTTGAAGCTGACGATTCGCCAGACGATGGCGATGAGGAAAATGAAGAGGCCCTCCACGATGGCAATAATCACCCTGGGTCAAGTATTAGCTTTGCCTATAGGTTTCTCATAGTGTGGCTTACCATGTAATCTGTTCTTCCAGTCCGACCTCTCCCATCGGAAACAGCGCGACCGTAATCCCGTACCCCACCGCTGCAACAGCGTGTACCAACGTACTAAGTCCCAGCGGGACCAGGGTCTGTCGGAACATGCGCCCTTGCCACATAACCACGGCATACTGTATCGCAATTGCGGCACGACTCACGACGAGCGCGATGGCGAAATTCTTGTAAGACATGGCATCGTGGCTGTTGCTGTACTTATCAAATACGGGACCAGCGAAGACGAAGGCGGTGAAGGTGCCGAACTGGATCGCTTTGTGCAGGCGGTTCCAAACACAGTCGATGCTGAAACGGACATCAAAGAGGGTGGTGCTGAGCCAAGTGAACCAGACGAGGGTGAAAAGCTTGAGGTAGTTAATCAGTGCTTCGTCATGTCAGCAGTGGGCGCAAGACATGTTGATGAAGTGACGTACATTGCGCATCGGTATGTTGATGCATAGCCGTAAAATATGCTGAGCCTGTATGAGTAAAAGCCTGTTTATATCAATGTTTGTTCGCACCTAGGTTCGCAACGAGGAACAAATCGTAGAAGAGTTCGATCGTGCTGGCTTCATGATGTTGCTTGTAAATAATGACATTTCCTCGACTAGTCCTCCCACTGCCGGCGAATGTGGGGGTGTCGGAAGAGCTGCCCACTGTACTCGTCCCTGTGTTCAACTTCTCCAAGTCTGATAAGCTGCTCGCCAAGACCTCGCGCACATCATCATTGATCGGGTTCGCAAGGAGAGGGAGATAGCTCTTGCTGTCATCTCTGGACTTGCTCGAGTCGTGAGAGCTACCGTGATGATGATGCGATTGCTTTTGCCGTGTGCTGAAGTACCTTGCAAGATCCATGACTGCAGTGAATCAATATGGCCAAGAGGAAGTGGAGACAGGGTGACAAGATACTGGGTTGAATCTCAGGCTTATGTTCATAGCCAAGGACTATGAGCACGGCCTGAACCACTGCTTATGACATAGACAGCTTAGCAACGTGAGGTAAGCCAAGTTCGTATCGGGCCGTAGTTGCTACTCATCAACGAGACTAGAGATCAGGCAGTGAGATTACGCCCTGAAACAGACATAAGAAGACGAATAGCAGAGATGGAGGCTACCAAGATTCTCGTTCCCGCAGCCGACGACTGAGCTAGCATGTAGCACAGCCATCATTGGGCGACTCGACAAAGATACAGAAACACAGCCAATCTACATACGGATGACTCTTCAAGTCAAATGCAAAACGTGCAAGAATAGGCATCATACGTCGGGTCGCACTATCGGTGGAGATTAGAGGCTATTCTTGCTGCTAATGCACATGAGCCCTATCGTGTTATTGGTGGGCATGTCTATCTGTGGTGAGCCTTACATTGCAGATTGCAGAATGGCGTTCATCGGAGCAAATCTCATGCGAATAGCTCGTAAGGCGACCAGCGGGGCGAATGATCGCTGCATGAAGGTGCATCTTGTTGATCTCGCGAGATAACTATTCTAGATGGAATTAGTGCTTACCGTTAAGAACTTAGTCGAGCTTAGATTATTCAAGCTTCATCCCTCGGGCTTGGGTCCAATATTAGGCCGGCTGTGTAGAAGTATCACAGCCTGAGATAATGGACACAGGATGTTCAATGTCGAGGTCGCAAGCAGAGGCAAGGACGCTGCAGTGCTTGAAACGTCCGAGCTGAGGGATAAGACTCGTCAGATAGCATATGACGGCGACCGATCAATGTGACTCAAGACGAATCAAATTACCGATACCAAATTATCTCCGAGGTGTCTCGATGAACTCGCTGAACTCCTCCTCCTCATTCTCGCCGTCGGATGAACTTTCGTCCACATCTTCCACATTGTAGTCATCGTCCTCTTCATCGTCCTCGTCGGATATAGTAGGTGCGCTCACTGGAAGCGCTCTCGAACGCAGTCTGCGCTCTCTGTCCGTTAGAGGCTCCTCGAACTTCTTCACCTTCGCCCTCACGCGCCCCTGTCGCCCTCTTCCCTCAAAGTCCAAAGTCCATGTAAGATCAAGGCTCGACTGTTTCATCCCGGTATTGTTGACGACCCAGCCGTGTGTCTCCTTGAGCACAATGGTGGCCTCGAGAGTGAAGTACCCCCAGCCGAGGCGGCGCACTTCATAGGGCGGGTTTCGGAGGGTAACCCGTGGGGGTCGAAAAGTGGGATGCTGTCGCCGTGTGAGCAGGACTTAGACGCTATGAATACCATCACCTACCAAGTCAATGCGCACTTCCTTGACAAGCTCAGGTCGCGATGTGCGCACAAAGAAAGTCCAGTCATGCTGATTATCATCCTCGGCACCCCTAACGAGTTTGTGCCTGTTGCCTATCAAGATCATGATGCCTTCCACGCCGTTCTGCCCAACTCGTGAGCCTCTGTCAATCTCCTCCTCCACCCTCCTCTCCGCGTATGTTGTTGGGTACTTGGTCTCTAACTGGCTCGCCAATGTGGTGTCTGGCGAGGCGGCTGTATGGGTTCTGCACATCGGGCAGTTCGCTTCGAGATCGTACGTCGGGTCATAGTTGGGGTCAAAGTCGGCGAGTTCGACGTCTAAGCTCGAGTGTTCTATCTGGCTCGTAGATGAGACATCTGCCCACTGCGCCATGCAAGATGCGCATAAGAGGTGGTTGCACTGTGTCCTCACTGGAGTGAACAAGAGCAGTTGGCATATCTAATCGAGTCAATGTTGAATGTTTAATCACGCGCGCGAGTGCATACGGGACATAGATCGTCGTGGGCTACGTCCTCCGTCGGTGTTGCTGCTTCCGCCATGACGTACAATTGGAAGCGCGTCTGAAAGGTAAAAGAACAAGGACCACTCAAGTGACAGCAGCGGGGGGAGAATATATAGTTTCCATGCCGCCTACTGATTGGGATAGCATCGTCCGTTGTGGTGCATAAATGATGGTATTGGTCAACAATCAGGCATCAGCCTCGAGCGCTCGAGCCACCCGACCGCGGGGAACAGCACGTGATGGCGCGTTTTATACTCACGAGGTATATGCGAGACACATACTGCCATTTGCTGCCAACTTACACGTTGGGGACTTCTCTGCGACGATCTGATGAATGGCAAACACATCGACGAATTGCGACAATCTCAATATAATCTCACGATGTTCGCCAAAAACAATTGCCGTCAGGTGGCAGTCACCAAGTCTCCAACCGTCAAGCTTTGCACCATACGCGCTAGTGGACTGAGGCAAGGCTTAGTTGCGCCCCAGGCTCGTGGTGGAGCTCATTAATCTTTGATCTATCCCCCTCGGGTGCATCTCACATCATCAACCCGATCAAGGGCGTAGCGGTGCAGTGCATTAATTTACAAACCCCACATGAACCTCGGATTTGACTTTGTAACATTCTCCATCCAACCACTTCCTCCCTAGGCAATGCAATTTGTCCAGGGTCCGACGTACAAAAGCTGGTGCCGAGGAAGCAACGGTGTTACGCGTCAAACAAGGGCGCCACTCACTTGTCGCCATTTAAAGGACCATGATCGACGCCTTATACCAGATGCGTGATGGGTTTGGGGAATTACGATCGCAAGTGCCAATCTCCCGCGCCAGCGTCTCAGCTTAACAATTGGTCCTTCTTCCGTGATTGGCCAAGCTTTCAATTAGGCCGTTGCGGCTATGCGGTTTCAGCGCGAAACTTCGAGACTCCAAAGCTCCTATTCTTCGCAACGTGTCTATCCACGTCGCTCCGTCGCCAACACCTCTTCCTCCCCAAATTCAGGATTCGCGAAGATCGATCGCCATAACGACAAGCGCTACTCGCAAATAAGGCCGTAATGTTGTTCAAGAAACGGGAAGCCGATGTTGAGATGGAGGCAATAAGAGGCCAGAAGCACGAGTCGTCAACCGAAAACACCGAGTACAGGTCAATAAACTGGAAGAAGATATTACTATCGCCAAAATACATACGTGCGTTGCGTCGCGCCTAACATTCGTCGATATGCTGACAAGCGACAGCGTGGCACATACTCGGCATCGCGATCTTCATTGCGACAGTTCTCATCACGGTAAAGCACGATGAAGTCGTCGCAGTATGTCACATGATTGCTTTCGATCTATGCATGTTCTAACAAAACATCAAGAAATTACGTCCCTTCTCGGAAAAAGTTCGCGATCTGCCAGCAGGCTGGCTAATCCCTATCGCCATCCTCTTTGTCATCTCATTTCCCCCATTATTCGGCCACGAGGTCATCGCATTGTTATGTGGTGTCGTCTACGGTCTTTGGATAGGGTTCGCAATTGTCGCAGCTGGGACCTTTATCGGCGAAAGTAAGTTTTCCTTCCTGCTTGCAGTTCGCTTTCTAATCACGAATCAGTTGGCACATGGTTCGCGTTCAAATATCTCTTCCGTCGCAAAGCACAGGAGCTCGAACGCAAGAATCTCAACTACGGTGCGCTCGCACGTCTGACGCGCGACGGCGGCTTCTGGATCGTGCTCGTCATCCGTCTGTCCGCCGTACCATCGCATTTCTCCACTGCCGTGTTTTCAACTTGCGACGTCAAGTTCTGGCACTTTTTTGTGTCAACTTTCCTCTCACTACCGAAGCAGATTGTCTTGGTCTATCTCGGTGTGCTGCTAGTTCAGAAGAACGAAGACAGCAAGATCAAGACGGTCATGTTCGTCATCATCGCCATAATTACGCTTGCGTTGGGTGTGTGGATCTATATGAAGATGAGGAACGTCAAGAAAGTGTTGCTAGAAGAGCAAGAGCTGAGAAGAGTGAAGAGAGCCGATGGCGTGGAGATGGTACCGAACGTCCAGAGCGCGTTCGAGAGACGGTATGACGAAGAGCCTGTGGAGTGGACGATGCAACCGACGCAGCCAACGACGATGGTCTGATTCACGTCCGTTACTTTGGTCGTCGATCTTCTAATGTGCTAATGATATAATGACTTACTGCTATCTTCGAGCTTTCAAAACGTGTGCTGTGGTGAGGCCATACCACCTCACACACGGGGTTTAAGCGCTTCTTTCTTTCTATCTACTTCTAAGAGACAATATTGGAGATCAAGGTGCGAAGTTGGCGCTTTCTGTCTGTGCGCAGCTAGCGCGAAGTGTTTCTTATCTTATCCTCACGTGAGCTCAAGCATGCTGCATGTGCCCAAGTGGCACCCGGCTGTTCAATTCACTCTTGCTGTTCAACCACGAAGCGTTTCGTCATATTCTCTTGCCAAGAACGCAAATGATGGAACCCAACGAAGCTGTTAGGCAGACCTGCATCGGCAATCTTGCTGTCACCTTGCGCAACAAGTAGCGCTCCAGTCGCCATCCCAATTGTCTCCAACTACAGCTATCTGTTCTCAACACTGCACCGAGCCTATCAACTAGCGCCAGCATGCTGTCCCGACTCGAAAGCTTACCTGCAGAGCTCCTTCAACCCATTCTTCTCTACTCAAAAAACATCAGTTTGCCATTTTGTAGCCACATCATTGGCGCAAAACTCAGCAACGAAGAAGCCTTCCGCGAGATCAGCATTCCCAAACTATTCGGTACAGGCTCACTAGATGACTATCGAAGTCCAGGCGATTACCCGAACCGCTCCCTGAGAGGCGGTGACCTCGCGCTTACACAGTCCCCGCAATCCCGTATCCTGTCTGCAAAGTTCATGACCCCTTCGAGGTTTAAACTGTACCTGGAGCTTGCTTGGAAACGAGTGTCCTCATCTCATTCGGTTGCGCCCGATAAGCTTGTCGCTATCCTCTTCGCCTTACCACTCGAGACATCTAGAAAACACACTCCGTTGTTGAAGTCAAAACCCGATTGCCCAGAACTGTCGTGCTTTTACTTCGAAACGAATCTTGCCATTCTCAGGAATAGAGCTACGATTCCACCAAAACTTCTCAAGGGCAAGAATAGCGACGACGATGCGTACTTTCTCCATTGTCTTTTGCGGTGCGGATTGCGAAAACCACCGTATTACTGAGGGATTTCTCAAGAGATAACAGAGTAATTGCCGCGTCGCCGCTATTCAGGAGGATTATCTGGATCTGTATACCCAATCTCACGGCAACTAGCATGGCCGTTCAATGTTGCATCCGGTTCGAGATTAGAAATATGGATGAGTGCCGCGGCGTGTGGAAGGTGTAGAGGGGTACCTTGTGTAACTCGCGTCTGGAGGGCAAGCACTAATGCGCTCACCAAGCAGCCATACTGTACTACGCCTGGTCTCAAAATAGTCAGTTATCTCCGGCGCATCGAACATCGCTACTCAAACTGAACAATGAGAGGTACCCGACTAAATTTACGCCCTCGTCTTCTGAGATACCGCAGTACTCCACATGCTAAACGTCGCTCACTCTGCATAACGCGTTGAAGAACGAGGCGACCCGCCGTCCAAACCCCCTGCGATGCATGTCAGCCCAATATGCATAAGCTTCGTGGCTTGACCACTCAAGCCTCAGCTTGGGCGATGTCTTATCAAAACATCACCACCCTCATTGGGATGATGTACCCTGCTGACCGGCTAATATATCGATACAAACCGACGCAGATCCTCCACCATTTAGCACGAAGCTAGCGTCGTACAAGATCTTCAGCCTCGGGGGATGGCAACGGAAAGAGCAAGGCGCGTCAGATAGGTACCACAGGGCTGGAACTATCTCCAAGGCTATCCAGGCATTGTTTAGAATCTAGAACTCGTGCGTTGTACCATGCTGACGGGCAATTCGGTTACGAGGCGGGTAGCCAAAAGAGTGCTGACATGGAGAAAATGCTTTATCTGGGCCCAGAGTACCCCAGAATCTTTAGCGATGCGATTCATTCCTTTCCGGTAGGATCAAAGATGGAGAAAAAGGCATCCAGCGAGACGGCTGTCGATGTTGCGTCTGGAGATGTCGAGTTGCAGGGCTACGATGAACATGCGACGAAAAAGCTATTACGCAAACTTGATTGGCATATCATCCCATTTATGTCACTGATCTACTTGTACGTATTACGGAACTAACCCCATGATTAGGCGGTTTGTTGCTTACCATGGGGTTTAGACTTTGTTTCCTCGATCGCACGAATATTGGAAACGCGCGCCTCGATCACCTCGAGCAAGACCTCAAGCTTCATGGCTTGCAGTACAATGACTGCCTCGCTGTGCTCTTCCCGTTTTACATCGCAGCTGAGATACCATCGAACATGATGATGAAACGGACGAGGCCTTCGATCTGGCTGACATTCATCATGTTCTTCTGGTCCGTGGCCATGATATGCCAGGGCTTTGTGTCCAACTACTCCGGCCTGATGGCGACGCGTGTGTTCCTGGGAGTGTTTGAAGGTGGTTTGTTCCCTGGTGTTAATTACTACATCACTCAATGGTATGTTCGTAATGAGTGTGGTTTCCGCATGGCTCTGTTCTTCTCAGCCGCAACTCTAGCCGGAGCCTTTGGTGGCATACTTGCACGAGGTATTGCAGAGATGAATGGCGTCGGTGGGAGGGCAGCATGGGCTTGGATTTTCATCCTGGAAGGGATACTAAGCATCATCGTCTCCATTATTGCATACTGGTGCATATACGACTACCCATCCACGTAAGTCTCTATCTCCCACTCCAACATCTGACACACTCTCATAACTCACAGCGCCCAATTCCTCTCCCCCAACGAACGCGACGAAGTGGAACGCCGCCTACATGCAGACCACGGCCACCTCTCCAACGACTTCGACATGAAGTACGTCTGGCAAGCTATCAAAGACTGGAAAATCTACATCTTCATGCTAATCTGCATGGCCGGTTTCTGCCCGATATACTCCTTCGCACTGTTCTTGCCAACCATCATCAAGAACATGGGCTACACAGCAAACGACGCACAACTCATGTCCGTCCCGCCGTACGTATGTGCATGCTTCTTCACAATCACGGCGAGCTGGTACGCGGATAAAGTGCGCAAGCGTGGCATTTTCCTTTTGGCGTTCCAACTCGTGGCTATTGCGGGTTTTTCGATGCTGGCTGCGACGAAGAAACCAAGTGTGCAGTATGCTGGTACGGTGCTCGCAGCGATTGGCATTTACCCGCAGATCCCACTGGGCATGGCGTGGAACAGTGGGAACATTGGAGGCAGTTTGAAACGCGGCACCGGTATTGCGATGCAAGTCATGGGCGGTAATTGTGGCGGCATCATTGCGTCGTATGTGTATATCTCGAGGGACGGGCCGAGGTTTATCACGGGGCATAGTATTTTGATCGGTATTGTGAGGTATGTTCATCGCACGATGCTGCGCGTGGGTCATGGTTGCTAATGTTTTGCAGCATGGCGTTCTTCCTCACGCTGTTCATGTCGACGTGGTGCGGGCGGGAGAATGCGCGTCGCGATAAGATTGCGCTGGAAGCTGGATCGCAGGAATTGACGGAAGAGCAAAAGTCGCTTGAGAGAGAATTGGCTGATAATGTGCCGTGGTTCAGGTACACTACGTGAAGCAAGTTACTCTTCAGTTTAGCATGGCTGATACGAAATTCACTTTCTTCTCAGACTCCAAGCGTTCGGTGCGTCGAAACACCTAGAAACAGAGATCTGAGAATGACCAGTTTGTGTCCCGCTTTCTCGATGCACGGAGAGACAAGATGAACGAAAAAGCTCGTACTTGGTGATGAACCACCACGTGCTCGGATTTAATAGGGAGCCTGGATATCCTCATAGCATTATAAAGACCCAAGGAAATTCTAATAAGGATATAAAGGTAGACATACCAGTGTATGGTAGCATATGACTTGTTGCAACAGCTGATAAACCGCAGCACGTTAACTGACATCGGTGCATCACTAAATGCGAACTCCTTCGTTGGTCATGCCCCGCTCCGAAGACTTGGGCCAATTAAAACCTGCCTCATGCATGACGCATGTATCCCTCCCCAGCCTTGCTATAGGGAGCTTATAAAGCTGTTGTGTGTCTCCGTCTTGCGATGGAAAGGTTCCAGCCTTGTGCCTTGGGCCTCACCAATTCTCTCAGCCTTGTGTCTGACTGATACCAGTGATTCGGCCCAGCTCCCACTTTCCACCACTCTACCTACATACACCATCATCCATTCCGTTGTTCATATCATGGCTGGCGAGACCCAAGTCAGCGATGCTTATACTTACGGCCCGCTCGACGAGCCGAGCAAGTCGATACGGTTGATCAACATCATGTCCTCCACGCCACACATCACCTGCCGATTCAAAGTCGTATCGCTCGACGACTCCCCCGCCTTCAGCGCTCTTTCATACATGTGGGGCAATGCAGCCATCACCGAAGACATCACCGTCGATGGAGGAATACTTGCTGTCACGATCAACCTGGCAAACGCGATTCGGGATGTTCATCATCAATGGGGAAAAGGCCGCTACTCTACTTCAGGAGAAGACCAGTGGCTTTGGGCGGACGCCATTTGCATCAATCAAACCGACGTGCAAGAAAAGAACGAGCAGGTTCCGCTCATGAAGATTATATACCCGGAGGCACAAAGGATGCTCTCGTGGCTTGGACGTGAAGAGCAGGCCCGTCGTGGAATCTACGCGTTGAACCTAGTGTCGGACGCGATTTCTCAACTCCCTAGCTATGAGTGCATTCAGGAAGCGACCAAATATGGCACTTTCACAAACATTGAGAATATCGACAATAATATTAAAGAAAAGCACTCACAGGATGTCAATGAGCTACAATGGCTCAAGAACCATTACGACGTTGCACCTGGGTCAGAATCTGCTGCGAGCCTTTTCGGCGCCATCAGTGAATTAATCAATTTACCTTATTGGAGTCGAGTCTGGATATTCCAGGAAGTTGTCCTAGCCCGAGACCTAATTATGCTGTGCGGGACGGCAACAACATCCTGGAGAATAGTATGTAGTGTGTTGTTATGGAAGACGCTCTTCCGGCTGAACTATGGGATTATGGACCTACCAAGAGGCATGCCTGCCTTAGAGCTGGGCCTTTTAACGCAGTTTTCAGCACACCATCCGTTCGCCAACATAAAATTCACTCGATACCAACGCACAAATAGGCAGTTGGATAAGAGAATAAAATACTCCTTGAGCATCCTCGCACATGATCTCGTTGCCACGGACCCAAAGGATTATGTGTACGGCCTGGGAGGTATAATTGGACATGATGTTCCTGCGGATTACGGCGCAGAGAAGACGGTAGCCCAAGTGTACCACGATTTCGTTGCAAGTTGGTTTGCCACTTGCGCCGAGTTTCCTGAGGAGAGGGTTGGAAAGGAGCCAACTCACCTGTTCTTTCTTGATGCTGCCGGCATCGGATCCATTTGGGACCGCGTACCGGAGTTATGCTCCTGGGCATTGAATTATGAGGGGGTTGCAGCCCACGGGTCGGAGCCCAGCGCACCAAATTATCAGAAAAAGTTCTTTGTCGGATGTGAGAGACAGGGCAGAAAAGAGGGAGAAGGTTTTTGTATTGAGAGAGCTATGGAGAGCGATTATATACACAACCAGATGAGTAAGCATGTGACTAAGGGTCACATGAGGATGCAGTTCACATGTACTGTGTGAACTAAGGTGCCATGCTGACATTCTTCTATATTGCTGGTAATGGCGACAATGGCGTTTTCACGCAAGACACTACCAAGCCAAGGCTCGAAAACTTGGTTCTCTGCTGTACTACCGTTATCATTGATCACCTCATCAAGGTTGGGCCGATAGTCCAAACGAGTCGTGAGGCTCAACGACACCAAGTAGAGCTTGGTCAGTGGCTGTTGTGGATCTTTGACCAACATGTCAGGTTGAATCCTCTCAGCTCCACCAATCTACCATTGTTATATAAGATGTTAGTGTTGATAGCTGGGGAGCGGCCTGAAGTAGACCTTCCTCGACTTTTGGATTTGTTCCTGGACTTCTTAGTCAACGAAATGGAAGACCAATGCCACAAGACACTCGGTGTGGATAGAGCGACAGTTTATAGGAGCCTTTGCATAGATCCATTGCCGACCGGTGAGCTTGATGCACAACATGTGCCGCTGGATCTGGGATGGATTTCTGGTGTTATCGATGATAGAAGCATGCATGTGGATTGGGGATATCGTATGGGTGTAAGAGCCCGGTATTGGATATCAAGGGACCCTCTCAAACGGCCAGAGATATTGGACGACACGTTTCACTACGCGGCAGCAATGACCCAACTGAACATGCACAGATTTGGTTGTACCACTTCGGATTTGCTGGGAATCTTTCCTCCTTTCACTGAAGTCGGCGACCTCGTCTGTGTACTCAATGGCTACACTCTTCCAGTCGTGCTTCGAAAACACGGCGACGGCTACAAATTTGTGGGTAATTGCAAGGTCCACGGGTTAATGGACGGCGAAGCCGGCGACCTGCTCCGAGATGGACGAGCCACAGTGGAAGAGGTCAAGATCTACTGAGCTAGCAACAAACAATTCACCACAGAGGCATTGAAACATCAAAGGTCGTTTGCCAACCAGTGAACGCTTGCTCGTCAAACAGTCAACGGATATGTCGAACCGGCCCAGACTCCACTGCCAAGGTTGGCAATACACACCACCAAACGACGCAAATCTCGCAAATTACTACGATGGCGAGCTTCCACGATGCCTCAAATCCAATATACCCTAATGCGCACATCTCTACTGCATACTTTCTCAACATACACCCTCCCTCACATCACCACAATCCCCCACCAGCCTATGCATGCACGCCACACATTCCGGCGACTCAACCCATTTCTCCCAAAGCCGTGGACACGTTCTCAAGAGAGTGGTTTCCTTGTGACCGTCGATGTAGCATGGTCGAAAGACTGATTCCGAGGCAGAAGGATGACAAGTGTAGGTGTAGTGGAGGAGGAGACACATTGTGGAGGGCGATGCGGAGAAGGATAGAAAAGAAAAAGAAGGAGGAACTGTATACTGGTATGGTTTTATAGGCGAGGGAGATATCCATATCCATAGGCATGGTAGTGAAGTGTGTACCGCCCGCTCGGAGCAGGCGTTCGTCGTGGAGTGTGCAAACGGGGCGTTTGCTATGTGTAGGAACATCAAACAGGATTCCGTATAAACGAAAAATGTCTTCCACCAATACGCCATGAAAAGGAGAAAGGCGCTGTGCGGAAAAGCCCGAGAAAATCGCAGACAGGGGCTGGAGTTACGCAAATCAAAGACACTAATATCCTCCCCGCCACCGCCTCTGCGGCGACCTTCTCGGCACATAACTCTCATAGTCATCCTCATCTTCAAAATTCTCATCATAATCCTCATACTCATCAAAGTCATCGTCCGACTCATCAAGCATGCCCGGCCGATACCCTCTCCTCCGTGCGGGATTCCGTGACGCAAATCGAAAGCCCCCTCTCATTTGCCTGGAGTGTCTGTGTCTTGACGGCATGCGGTAGTCGTCGTCGTAGTCGTCGTCGTCATCGAACATTCTGCGTGATGAGAAGGGGCTTTGGCGTGAGTGTGAGTGTGAGAAGGGCGAGTGGGCGTGCCGGTTTGGGGGGAAGAAGTGGGCGCGCGGGGGGCCGGGGCCGCCGTGACCGAAGGGGGAGTGGAGGAAGGGTGATCGGCTGGGTCCCATGCCCATGCCCATGCCCATGCCTATACCTGGGCCCATACCCATACCCATTCCCATTCCTGGATGCATCCCCATTCCCGTACCACGCGGCATTCCCATTCCCATTCCCATACCCATACCAGGAGGCATGCCCATGCTCATACCCATACCCATACTAGGCACCATACCCATCGGCGGAGGAAAGCCAGGTCGCCCCATCATCGGATGCATGCCCTGTCCTCCCATAAACGGTGGTGGGTGTCCGCCCATACGTCCTAAGCCTGGATGGTGACCGCCCATACCCCCTAATCCTGGATGTTGACCGCCAAACATGCCGGCTTGTCTTCGCCGAAGAAGGTCTGCAAGCAATCTTTCGTGATCTCGGCCGAGGCCATCACTGCCACCAGAACATGACTCCTCGTAGTATTTTGGTCGATGCATGTAGCCTCGATGGGGATGGCCGAGCACACCGGGTTTGGGAGTTACCGCGCCGTTGGGTCCGAGGTTGAATTGTGCGGCTATGTCGGTTATGAGAGTGTGAGATGCGTGATGATTGCGGACGAGTATCAATATGAAGTGGAGAGGGAAATGCAGCGCTATCAAAGATTGGTCTGACGAAGTTTTGACAATGAGCGAACGAAGACAAACAGTCGAGACTAGGACAGAGAACAATGAACAACACGGGACCTGTGTCACACTGGCGCAAAAGAGTCGTTGAAGCATGGACCGGATGTAGAGTTGTCTTTATACAGATGCACAGGCACACTCAGTAAGAAACCAGTGGAGCTGCGGCCAAAAGCTCCGTTTTAGCGTACTGCACGTCAACCCGTGGAAGATGGGACATCGCAGGAAACGCCAGAAGTACCTGCTGGCGTGGAATGAGGAAGATGCTAAGCGCACTTGTTCAACGTGAGACTAGTTTTGATTGGTGTTTCGTCCTCTGCTCTGGTGTACAAAGCACCTGTCCAAGGCTAACAGCAAACCTGTACCCATTAGCAGCACTGGCGAACGCATTTGTGCGAGCTCACTTAGACGACAGCAAACTTATGAAAGTATTGACCGAGACTGAAAATGACAATGAAGTGGCATGACCTAATGACATCGTTCGCGGAGAAATGTTGAAGACAGTACGTGATTTGAAGGACTTTGCCGCGGATGTGCATAGTATTAACTAGACCCCTATAATACCATGTGGTGGGAACTCAACAGGACGTCCACAGCTAGTTAGAGTTGCCGTCCAAGACGCCAGCAGAGACATGAACCTGCAGGCCACCGATTTTGACTAGGCAGAGTTGGTCCAATAACTCAAAGACGCATGATACTGCGAAACGTATTTGCGACTGAGCAGAGACATTGTATGTTGAAACGCTATTTCCGTGTGGTACAAGAAGGGTAGCGCCGTCTACGAAGGCGACGTCAAAGCTGCATCAGTGGGTCAGGGTCTCATACACGTTTTGCCGAGGCTGTTGATGGTGTTTTCGCGATGCGCGTAATGGACGCGTTTTTTGCTGCGTGGTGGCGTTGTGGATCGGATGGCTGGGCTGTCGGCATGGTCACGTGCCGTGAGTCTTCGGCTACGAGACAATCTCAAATGTTCAAGTCTCCTCTCTGTTCCAACGCGAACACGACTGCTGCGACGACGAAACTGTACCACGACTCTCCTACAACGACATACCCGCAACCTGTCTAGCTCGTAGCGCCTGCAAGCTTGACATCATCGCTACCGACCGTGCTCGAAACAACAAACCGTGTTCCCGCACTCAGCATCTCGAATTCGTGCCCTCGACAGCCTCAATCCGCCCCACAGCACCTTCCTCCCACAACACCACAACAATGGCACCTGCTTCTTTCGCTTCTGCGGCAGCAGGAAACAACTCCAACTCGTCGCGTGCAGAGTCAAGCGCAGACTGGTGAGTCCCATCCTGTGGCGTGCATAGCTCGCATACACACGGCCTTCGCTGTGCAGCTGCCGGGTATTATATCGAATGCACCAGCTACTGCACGTTACCATTTTTTGGCTTTTATTACACCCATCGCTTTCATCATGATCCAGTCAGACGCCAGCGAGTCGAATGCTTACGATGAACCTCTTAGGGCTCGACGGACAAATGGTGCTACGCAAACATTTCGGCGGCCCTCTCACGCGACATCCCTCTCCGGCTCGACCACCCACTCAGCGACACGGGACGTCTCCGCCTCCCAGACCCCTTCAACCTCGGGCGTATATGTCCCGCCACATGCACAGCCCGGGCGCAATGGCAACTCGGCGGACGGCCGCATCTCGCGAGACCAATTGACGCAACTGTACAAGACACAGCGGGAGTCTGAAGAGTTTGCAGACGGGCTCTCTGGCCTGTCTATGGGCGCCTTAGATTCGCACGCCGCTAATGGGGTGTCGGGCGCGTCGTGGGGCCGCAACAACGATCACAGCAGGGACCTCCAGAGCGGGGTCGAGCAGTGCTTGGACCGCGACGGCAGCATAGAGCCGCTAAGCCTGAGAGACCTTACAGATGAAGAGCGAGAGGTATGTCCGCCCCTCCCCGTGCCTGTTCCCTACTGTCTACGTATTCCTAACACGACGTCCTCGCTTAGGTCTTCCTGTCATCCGTCAACTCCCCGCTCAAGCCGCCCACGCAAAACGCCAACAAGGACGGAAACCCCAAGGACGGTCTCTCGCTGCGCAAGTCGTCGATATCGCAGGGCCTAGGCACACCCTATGGCTTGTCGTCACCGACCAGCACTCGTCCCGGCGGTCGTCGCCGCGACACCAGCGACGCGTATCCCTTTCCTCAGTCGCCGGCAGCGTCTAGGTTTTCGCGCGATGAAACCAACACTGTTACCCCGCCACCCGCTCTTGTGCGCCGTAGAACCGACTACAAGGAGCCTACTCCTGGGGGCAATGGTGACGACCGCGAGAAGGACAAGGGCCATGCGGAGAACGCTGCCCCGTTCGGTTCGCTAAAGCGTACCACGACCGCGCCATTCAGCCCGGCTGGTACCGCTTCGCCATGGTCCGCATCTGCAGGAGGGGCTTTTGGCGCTTTCGGGAGCTTTGGAAACCCTCAACCTGAAAAGAAAGCGGGGTTTGGGAGCCTGCGCGGCGAGAGCCGGTTCAAGGGCCTGATGGGCAAGACTAGCATCGAGGATTTCGAAAAGGGTCCTAAGGAAAAGGCTTCGCTTAGTAACCTCGGAAAGCTTAGCGAGGCTGAACCAAGTAAACCTAGCACAAACTGGATGGAGGCGCGCTCGAATAGACCTACCAGTAACGACACGGATCCTTACGCCGACGACGAAATGCCCTCAGGTAGCGCAGCATTGCACGGCGGCGACGACAGCCCGCCGCGGCAGCACGGTGCGGGCGCCTTTGGCACACCCCAACGACCAGAGACACGAGAAAATTCCGAATTCTCCATGTTCGGAATGACCGCAGAGAACACAGGTCGTCGCGACATGTTCCATGGCCGGGACAATTTTGCTCACCAGACGCCTCATCGGGGAGCAGGAGGCCACGAGCCTATGAGTCCTACCGACACGAACCCGTACCAGAGCCCAGATCATGCGCAAAATCGCGACGATCAATCTGAGGGCTCAGAAGGGCAGAACGCACACTATCCCGGCATGGGCAGTTTCCAAGTTGATCACCCTGGCGGCCATGGCCTTCCCAACACATTCGGTGGCCTAGGAGGACTTGGCAGGATGTCAGGACCATTCGAGGTTGCTGCCAGTGACCGTAGCCAGACATCCAGTGTTGGACCCTCGCGAGGCTTCCCTACTCTTCCTGGACTGGGAGGTCTGCCAGGCCTAGGAGGTTCTGCTGTTTGGCCATCCGGACAGCAAACGATGGGGACTCCGATCCGAGAGCGGGGACTTGGTGGCTTTGACAGTGCTTTTGGCAATGTAGGAGAGGCTCAGTCTCCATCCTTGGCCGGTCTCGGAAGCAGTGCCTTGTTCGGACCAAATTCAGGCCTCGGACACGGCACGGTAGGTCGTTCGAGCAGGCTGGGTTCCCTTTTCCCAAGCTCTATGCAGGAGCAAATGCGCAACGAACAAACTCGGGACGATGGTTCCTCCCACGGCGATCGTCAGCAGAGCATGACTGGCACATTTGGAAGAGGTGCTTTTGGCGGGCAGGCTCCTGGCGGCGCCATTCCCACACGTGATACTGACAGCCCCTTCCGCCCGAATCGCAATCTCTTCGATGACTTCTCCAGTGCTTCCGCTGACGACCATGGCTCGGCATTCGGACAGCTGCACAATGCAGCCACTACTTCTCTCTCGATGGCGGCACTCAACTCAACTCGCACGGCCCAGGCCTCCACATCCAACATCAGTAGCCCCGCCTCAAGTCAGCCTCCTGCGCCGCAACAACGACAGATGGTCATGCCTGATAGGATGAGGTGGATTTATCGCGACCCGTCGGGTAATACCCAAGGACCGTTTTCCGGACTCGAAATGCATGACTGGTACAAGGCTGGCTTTTTCTCTCCAGAACTTCTTGTTAAGAAACAAGAAGAGCCTGATTATGAGCCTTTAGCTCAACTCATCCGCCGCATTGGAAACTCTAGGGAGCCTTTCCTCGTACCTCAGATCGGAATACCTCACGGTCCGGCCACAGCTCAGCCAGGCAACGCATGGGCCGGTGCTGCAAACCCTACTACTACTCCAGGTGCCCAGCCTCCCTTCGCTAACAGTTTCCCAAGCTTTGGCACCACCTTGACTGCCGAGCAACAAAATGCCTTGGAACGCCGTAAGCAGGAAGAACAATATTTGATGGCTCGTCAAAAGGAGCATCTAGCTGCGCAACAAAGCGCAATTGCCAGGCAGGTTCAGATTGGCGGCATATTGCCCAACCAGCTCCAGCACCATTCTAGTGCCCAAAGCCTCCACAGCCAGCCAAGTTTCGGCAGTATCGCTTCTCCAGGTGGCTATCAGCAGTC
This sequence comes from Ophiobolus disseminans, assembly GCA_010093685.1. Lineage (NCBI taxonomy): Eukaryota > Fungi > Ascomycota > Dothideomycetes > Pleosporales > Phaeosphaeriaceae > Ophiobolus > Ophiobolus disseminans. Next base: position 546,392 of record MU006238.1, on the reverse strand, counting down.
TCCCATCCAGGGACCTGCAGCTGGTGCATCTGTTCCGGGTCTGATCGACAACGCCTTCAGGTCAGGACCTGGTCCTGTTCCTGGACTTGGTTCTCTCGGTTCCAGCTCAGACATGATGGGTAATCACAGAGACGAAGATGTTCCCGCTATGCTAGAGCGCCTCAACCTCGGCCGTACTGGTCAGCCTGCTTTCAGTGTGGCGCCGCCTTCTTTCGGGCAACAACAGTCGGAAATTGACCTTCGTAACCAGCAGGTCGCTACCATGCTAAACGACCGGGCACGCTTGCAGCGCGAACAAGTTGAGCATGACAACATGCAACGTTTTGCCCCAAATGAACAACAAAATGCTCAGTCATTCGCTGATCGGCTCCAACAATTCAATGAGCTGAGAGTTCAGACGGATCTCGACCAAATATCTAAACTTGCGCCGCCTCCCGAGGGAGTCATAGGAAAGCCTTCCACTTCTGCAGCGCAGCGACAAGAAGTTGATTCGGAGGCCACATCGCCAGACTCGAACGACTACCCGTACCATGCCCAAGAGTCGAAAGCGGATGCCTCAACCTATGGCCAGGAACCGCTTTCTCTGACCGAGCAGGTCCAGAAGGCCCAGTCTGCGGTACACTCGCCTCAACCGCAGTCCGCGTGGAACAAGGTGGAGCCGGCCCTCTTTCCGTTCCCACCACCACCGTCTCAGTCACCGCTGCCGGCCCCTGCTGCACAGAGGAAGCCCATAATGGCTGAATCCCTTGCGACAGAATCCCGATCTGGCGCTGCAACCCCTGCCGCAGATACCCCCAGTGCCTCTATTGCCCCTTGGGCCAAAGAACCTGCTGAGGCTGCTCGGGGCCCTTCCCTACGTGAGATCCAGGAAGCGGAAGCGAAGAAGGCGGCTGAACGTGAGGCGCTAGCGGCTGCCGCTCGCCGTGAAGCTTTCGAAAAGGAATTGTTTGCACAGACACAGTCTCCTATTGTGGCGCCTGGTTTGCCATCTAGTTCAACGTGGGCTAGTGGTGCATCGCCGGTGACTCCTGGCGGCGCTGCTGTGTCTGTCTGGGGAGCCAAGCCAGTAGTTGGAAAGGTTGCTACGCCGTCTGCTACCAACTCCAAGAAGACTCTTCAGCAGATCCAAAAGGAAGAAGAAGCTCGCAAGCAACGTGCTGTTGCCCAAGCTGCCGCTGCCGCCAGTGCCTTGGGTGTCGCCGCGCCTGCTCCATTAGCCGGCAAGCGTTATGCCGACCTCGCCAGTAAAACAGGTCCCGCCCTGCCTAGTGTTCCTGGCGTTAACAGCGCCTGGACAACCGTAGGTGCAAGCGGCAAGACTAAAAACCCTCCTGGTACGCCGCCTGTGCAGCCTGTTGCTGCCGTTCGTTCTACTAGCACCACGATCGTTCCATCTGTAGTGAAGAAGCCTACCATCAGTCGCAGCACCACGATCGGTGGCCAATCTGGCAAAGTGAACGCTGAAGAGGAGTTCCGCAAGTGGGCTGTCAACGAGCTACGTCATGACCTGAACAAGGGCATCAATGGTATGTCTAAGTCCGCACCTTTAACAACATCTACTAACTCCGTACAGCCGAAGACTTCGTCTCCTCCCTCCTCAGCTTCCCCGCTGACGCCGAGCTCATCACCGAGTCCGTGCACTCTGCCTCCAACACCCTGGATTCCCGCCACTTTGCCGAAGAGTTCTTGCGCCGCCGCAAACTAGCCGAAAAGGGCATCATCGACGACCGCAACACATCGAGCCCAGCTGAGAACAAGTCAGGCGCGAGTGGCTGGTCTGAGGTTGCGAAGAAGGGTGGTGCGAGCACGACGACGCAGCAGCCGGCTGCTCTCGAGAACAGCAACTTCAAGGTCGTGGCTGCGAAGAAAAAGGGCAAGCGGTAGAATCGGTTATGATGTGGGGTAGGAGGATGTGCTGCAGTGGGATGTGAGCGTTTGTGTTTATGATTTATGGCTGTGGCCTTGAAGGATGTCGAATTCGATGGAATATGTGACGCATGGCTCATGAATGGGATCAATGTATTCATGACTACGCTTGTCATGATTGAGACGAGTCGTCGAACACAAGCAAGTTGTTGCAAATCACGAACGATTGAGTGTGTCGCTCTACTTGAAATGCTGTGTCAATAAGGGTATGAATTATCATGATCTCCAACATGCTCAGAGAAGAATTGTGCCAGTAAATATATTAGCCGTTCTCCAGACGCCGGACGAAGCAAAAAGGTATCTCATAGCACATTACCCAACCAATCCGCCACCTTTACTCCAACCCCAATCTGACCGCTTACATAGTCCGCCAGAAATAATTCGTGTAAAACTGCCTCGAGAACTTAGGGTCGATGTTGACGACATGCACATCGCCCTTTGCCGCATTGCGTACAACAGCCTTGTTGTACTCGCCCGTCGTCTTGTCCGCCTCGACATCGATGCCGAGTGTGCGGTAGAGTTTGAGTTTCAATCTACACAGATCAGAATTAGCATTCCACTCAAACACATCCACTACCAGAGAACAGTCTAATACGTACACAGTCGCATCCTCCCCCCTCTCCGCCACATTCCCTCCCTCAACCCCCTCATCCTCCAACTCGCCCTGCACGCCGCCCAACCGTCTCAATTCGCTCTGCAGCCTCTCGCCCTCTATCTCGAGGTCGCTCGCCTGCTTCGCGATTTTGAATTTCTCGGTGTCGAGGCGCAGGATCTCGCTCGCGTGGTCGACGGCGTTGTGTTGCGCGACGGTGTGGTTGTGGTTTGCGGACAGGGTGTGGTGCGTGCGGGATAGCGCGCTGAGTTGTTGGGATAGGGACGTCAGGTGTTGGTGTCGGAAGGTGGAGAGCGTGCTGAGGGAGTCGGAAATGCGGGTTAGGGATGCCGTGTCGTTTGAGATTTTGAAGTGGGATGTGCATTGGGAGATGAGCTGTGGTGGTGTTAGTTGGATGGAGGGATGGTGTGGGATGGGTTGGACGTACGGCGGCGGGATCTTCGTCGAGGAGCATTTTGACGGATGGGGTGGTGTCGCGTGAACCTTTTGTGGTATATTACTGAGTTTGAGAGTTGTGCAGAGGTATGCGCGTGGGTAGTGATGTGGGGTGTGAAGATGTTCGCGATCGACTCGTGGTGTTGATGTTCTGTTGTTTGCCCGTGCGCACCTGGCAACGAGCCGCGGCTGCAGCGTCCGCCACACGCCACACCATGAAGCGGAGCTACGAGGCGTACGTCACAGTCAGTTTTCACGAGACATCCTTGGCTGTCTGCCTGTGCACACGACTTGCCTCTGCCATTCTACCTCCTAATTCTGCACTTGCTGTAAACTCGCTGTACACTTCACCGCTATGTCGCCCTCCCTACCATGTAGGTCCTTCCGAAAAGCTAGTTGGTGGGGTAAGGCTAACACGCTGTAGACGCCGCGGACGTTGAGTCGCCGCTGAAGCCAGAAGAACTCCAGGTCCTGCGCGCGCAATACGAGAAAGAAGGCGAATATGTTGGTCTCCAAACAAAGTTCAACTATGCATGGGTATGCGCCCCCCCTCATCCTCACGCCCGGGTCGTGACTTCTCTAAGCGCATACTGATGACTTTTCAGGGCCTCATAAAATCCAACTCCCGCCCCGACCAGCAAGAAGGCGTGCGCCTGCTCTCGGAGATTTTCCGCAACTCGCGCGAACGGCGGCGCGAATGCCTCTACTACCTCGCCCTCGGCAACTACAAGCTCGGCAATTACGCCGAGGCACGAAGATACAACGAGCTGCTGCTCGAGCTGGAACCTGCAAATCTGCAGGCTGGCAGTCTTAAGGGCCTCATCGATGAAAAGGTCGCAAAGGAAGGGCTGGTCGGAGCAGCAATTGTGGGAGGGTTGGTAGTTGCCGCGGGCGTTCTGGGAAGCCTGATGATGAAGGGCAGAAAACGATAGACGTGAAGCGGACATGAGTTACGACGGGCTTGGAAAGCTTTCATGATGTGTTGCACCGGCGTTAGTGGAACGTAATACCTTTGGTTAAGATTGTACGATATCCTAGCGGTGTCTTCGTATATTGCAGAACAAGAATCTCCTACTTTCAAAATTATGTCCACAAGCACGTGAACGTGCATGCAACGTTGACCACAAAGCTTGGCTCTTTGACAGCGGTGCTTCATAGAAGCAAATGGAAGGCTGAAGAAGCGACAGACAGCTGGCCGAACAAACGGGCGGAGTCAGACCCAGGCAATCAAGTCTCTTGCCATAAAGCCAAAAAGCGATTTCCCTTTTCGAAACTCTACTGGTCTACTACACTTTTCCATACCCGAGAGGCGACTGGTGCATCTGTAGACTAACGTCCAACGAAGCTTGGTTTGGCAGGATTCACTGGACCCTGACTCAGACGCGACATTTCGCGATCTGCCCGCATAACGTCACCGCTCGTCCCGGCAGCAAGCTTCAAGCTGCCACGCTTCGCCGCCAACCTTACCACCACCTACGATCTCGATTCCAAGACTAGAGCATCTCTTTTCTACCTCGTTGGGTCATCCGCACTTTCCTCGAGCTCCAATCAGCCACAACACCATTACCGGTCATTGCCTCGGCGCGCATGACGAAGGTCCCACACGTCGACTGCGCCGAGCCCTGACAAGTTCACATCACACTTTCATTACTCAACCTTCCGACGCCCTACATACATTGAATCTCTTTTCCGCCTACACACCCCATACATACAACCATGGATCAGTCGAGCAATCAGCCGGCGCCGGCGCAGCCCCAAGCACCGGCTCACCGCGATATGATGTTTTGCCACCAGTGTGCCGATGAGTGGTATAGAGACCAGCACGGCCTGACATGCCCCGAGTGTCACTCGGACTTTACAGAGATCGTGAGTCGACGCTGCCCCAGTTCGCTTTTAGGTCAGATCCCGCTAACATTGCTAGATCGAAGACAACAACGACCCCCGCGACAGCGTCATGTTTGCTGACGATGATGGCGATGACGACGATTCAATGCCCAGCCTAGAAGAATCCACTCCACACCTGGATCCCCGTTCAAATCCATGGGCAAACGACGACCCCGCCGAGGACGACATCAGCAACCTACAATGGACACAGACAGCGCCGGGGAGATACAATGTCCACGCAACTATCACTCGGTCCGTCTCACCACAGCAATTCCGGGCTACAGGCGGTATGCCGGTAGGGCCTATAGGAGGGTTCATGTCAATGTTGAACGGGATCACAAGAGCTGCGACGCAAGGGCAGGGTCCACAACCACAAGGTCAGGGCGAGGGGCTATTTTCGGGACCGAACCAGAACCAGGATCGAACCCAAAACCAGTCTGCCTTTCAAGAAGCCAGGGCCCAGGGTGGCGATGGACAGCCCCGCGTGTCACGGTTCACATACACAAGCGGAGGAGCTCGGATGGATCCTTCTCAAGAAGACATGACTAAGTAAGCTGTGACGATGACTGGATCGCTTGGCTATTCTAACATCACACCAGCATGATAACTGGTTTGATGGCAACGTTTGGTGCACTACCTGGTAATGCACATGTACATGCACACCATCGCCACCATCACCCTATGCCCGGCGTAGAAGTACGCGTGGGCGCCGACCATTTTCACGATCCCGACCATCCTCACGACCATCCTCACGACGAAGACATGGGTGCTATAAACCCTCTCTTCCAGCTCCTCAGATCTGTGGGCGTGGTCCCTCCCGGTACTCGAATGGGCGACTTTGTCTCATCGCAAGAAGGCCTCGACCGCATCATCTCACAGCTCATGGAACAAACTGCTACCTCGAACGCACCCGGTCCCGCTACTGAAGCCGATATTGACAACTTGCCGCGAAAGAAGGTTGACGAGACCATGCTCGGTGACGAACACAAGGCCGAATGTAGCATATGCATGGACGAAGTCAACATCGGAGAGGAAGTGACGGTCCTTCCGTGTAAGCACTGGTTCCATCACGCGTGTGTAAGCGCATGGCTCCTGGAGCACGACACTTGCCCACACTGCCGCAAAGGCATCACGAAGCAACAGGAGGGGCAATCCAACAATCCATCGTCAAGTGAATCAACACAAGCAGGTGGTGCTAGACAAATGCCAGGGGCTTTCGATGCCTCTGGTCTTGGATCATAGCAGGCTCCAACTGATGTACCTGGCAATACTGCTAGCCTGACGCAGGCGGGTGCATCAGACGAAGATGCAGCCACATCTCGCGGTGGTATTGGTAGCCGGATACGCAGAGGAAGAGACCGATTGAAGAGAAGTCGAGCAAGAGTACATCTATTACGGCCCAGTCGATCACTATCCAGAACCGCTGTAGGAGAGTCCCCTGAGCTCTTGGTCATTCGAGTGACGCCGTCCAATCTCCGATTGATTGGCCCTCTTCCACAAGAGATGGTCAGGAATGGGACTGAGGAGGCGCGATCCCACTCGGGTCCATGATTCTTTTGGAGTTGGCATCCGGCGTTTTATTTATTTTCCCTCAAAACTCCATCGTGTCGAATACCTCCACTAGTCCTGTATAGACTTGAGTAGTTTCTTGGCTTGGGCCAGCATTATCGTGGCGTTTACTTGTTTTCTACTTGGGCGTAGCAGAGATGGCGGACAATACCATCATATTATTCCAGCACTTGGAAAGACGGATTTGATTGTTTGTGACGCATCGTGCATTCGGTGAAGTGGTGAGCAACGTCTAGGATATGCCTGCGTATCTGTGCGGGATGGCGTGCATGCTCCCGATGTCATCCTAACGACTAGTTTTATCGGCATAGTTTAGTACCCTACCACATTTTCATCAACTATCAATTGGCACCACTGAGGGGAGAGGGGTCACTGTAGCAACGCCGTCAACCTTTTTCTTATCCTCAAAGTTCACGGCCTTTCTGCGATCTGATGGACGAGATAGCGGTGGCCCTGGCGCGGAGAAGCTTGACTAGCGCTAAACGGGTGCGGGTTATGCATGCAGGGATCTCTCTTCACGGGATGGTGGGCGGCTCTGGGGTGCATCTGTAGCGGTGAAGAGATTGCTTGTCTCTCCTGCCGGTGACTTTGAGAGCATAGAATTGTGTGTAAAATAGTTGATGAGATGAGCACAACGATAAGCTCGAGGTGCAGAGGGCAAGTGGGCTTTGACGTGTCACTCCGAATCCAACAGGCCCTGCGTCAGATGTTTTCCAGTCGCCAAAAAAGTGTAAAGTGGATACCGGCCGACAACGCATCAACCGCCAGGCCCTGCATAACATAACGCAACTGTCATGACGGCGGCCCTTTCACGCTCGACGTGTCTCATGTCCTTGTCCTTGTCTCTGGCGATGGGATTGAGAGCGATGTGAGAGGTTGCCTCGAGGTGTTTGAGATGAAACATTGAAGGCAATTGGTAGGTCTAGCTGGGCGTTCGCATAACCGCCACGAGTCGTCGAGGTACGCGCTGGCGGGTACCTTCAAGGCGCATCCGTGCTCAAGCGGGTTGTAATATGCTGTGCACGCTGGCACGACACGACACACGGATGTCGCATTGTAACAGAAATACATGCCACCCACGCTGTCGCAACTCTATCAATTGACTACCTCCCACTTCTCTCGCACCTGCATCTTCATCCAAACTACCCGTTCTACCTTCCTGCCTCGCCACGCGACGTGTTCGCACTAATTGACGTGCAGCGCGGCGATTGGCCCAACGTGCAGGGTCCGACGTGTTGTGCTTGTACATAAAGAGTGCGTGCAAAGACTTTGACCGCTCGAGCGCACCCGCCGTGCTCAGATAACGTACTCGACGGGAAAGTTTTTCATTCGCTAGTGAAAAGAGGAGAGTGTGTGCTGGCTGGATTTGCTGTGTCTGAATCATGCCTAGTTTTGGGCGCAAGCAGAGCTATGAGTGAGTGCCCATGCCCGCTTTCTTTTCTTCTCTCGTTGCCTCGCAGCACTTCGACGTTCAACATCCCCACTTGACTTCAACCTCGACCTCATTTTCTGGGTGAAGGGCTTGCGCTTTACGACTCACGATATTTGTAAACGCCTTGGTGAGACATTTCCTTCTGCTGGTGATTGGCTGCTGCAAGCTCTCCATTGCGCAATCGCGGCACTTGCTTCTCGTCAGCTATTCGGGCTCCCAACTCAACACGAGTCTATCCAGCTCTCACTAACACACTCTCTCCAGTGCCTCAACTAGAGAGCAGAAGCAGATCCTTGCGGACATAGAGTCGGGATCTCAGAAATTTGGTCGACGACTTACAAGCACGAGACCGGCGCACAAGAGAGAAAAGAGCGGAGATACTCTCGTGCCAGTAACGGTACTAGGCGAATCGGCCGATCAGCAAGAGCGAAGAGGTCGGAAATCGACGAATTCACAGCGCCCAGGTCTTCTCAAGCGCACCAGCAGCATGAAGCGAGCGTACAACTACTTCTTTGGCGGCGGCCAGCCAGTCCCAGTACCGGCGTCGCCTACAGCTCCCGTCACAACCACCGACACCACCGCGCCGAGCAAAGCCGAGGATCCGCAAGAAAACGGCATTGATACACCGCCCGAGACGCCCCGCGACATACCTGGTGGAGAGGACCGCATTGGTAAGTCGCTTGCTTTTCTCCCTCACTCTACCCAATAACCATTTCGTAGCGTCGACTCACTCTTTCCATGTTGCACCGCAATATGTACCTGCCTCGGCTCTACTAACACGACGTGTGCCCACAGTCACTACCCCTCCCTCCCCATCCGCGGATGACAACCTAGAGACGCAGATTTCCAAGTTGCAGAAGAAGCTTGCGCACACCGAGTCCCAGCTCACCGAGGCCCAGACGGTCGCCACCGCCCAAGATGAGCACGTCAAGTCGCTCGAGGAGGACCACAAGGAGCGTGAGAAGGCCTTCGAAGAGCGCGAGGCTACCCTGCAGCAGGACAAGAAGGACCTCGAGGAGCACATGGTCAGTGTCGTCGTCCAGCAGGTCCGCGAGGCCAAGGCCAAGGAGCGCAACATCGTCAAGGAGGAGTTCGAGACCGAGTACAGCGCCCGCGTCACCGAGCTGCAGCAGGAGATCGACGCACTCAAGGCCGAGATCGAGCGCCTCCAGGAGAAGGTACAGTCCCTTGAGGGTAGCCGGGGTGTCCCAACGGCTGAAGTCGAGGCCAAGGAGGCCCAGCTCAAAACCCTCGCCGACGATAAGGCCAGCTCCGAGGAGTCTCTCGCACAGGCCAAGATCGAGCTCGAGACGCTCAAGTCGGACCGGAAACGTGCGGACGAGGACCTCGCAGGCGCCAAGAGCCAGCTTGAGCAACTGTCGTCTGGCAAGAAGGCCGCCGAGGAGGACTTGGTCGATCTCAAGGCGAAGCACGCGGAAGAGCTGTCGAAGCTAGACGCGACCCACCAAGAGGAGTTGTCGAAGCTCACCGCGAGCCACGACGAGAAGCTCACTGCCGCTAAGTCCGATGCCGAAGAGTCGTTGTCGAAAGCCAACGCCACCATCGAAGAGCTGAAGGCTGAGACCGCAAACAAGGTCCCCAAAGCCGATCTCGACGCTCAAGAAGACAAGCTCGCTGTGCTCATGTCGGAGAAGGACGTCTCAGACAAGAAGGTGGAGGAGCTTACTGCCGAGGTTGCGTCAATCAAGGAGCAGCTGGAAGATCTTCAAGCCAAGCTTGACGAGCAGCAGCAGACTCACTCCGCCACAAAAGAGGAGGCTGAAGGTCTACGCGGCACTATCGTTGAGCTCAAGAAGTCACACTCGGACGAGGCTGAGGGTCTCCGCAGTCAGATCACTGATCTGTCTTCCGGGTCGCAAGATGCTTCTACCAAGGTAACGGAACTACAGACCGCCCTTGCGGATGCCAAGCAGGAGCTTGAGGCGGCCAAGGCTGACCTCGCCACTAAGACCGAGGAGCACACTGCTGCCACCGAGGAGGCATCTAAGATCAAGGAGACGTCGACGTCTGAGATTGATGCCCTGAAGGCCCAGATCAGCGAGCGGGAAGAGAAGCTCAAGAACACTTCCGAGTCTGCGAATGGCGAGGTTGAGGCTCTACGCGCTACGATTGCTGAACTGGAAGCTTCACTCAAGAAAGCTCAGGGCGACCTAGAGGCGAAGACCTCCGAACTCGCTGCCGAGAAGGAGAGCGCCGCCACGGCCACAGAGGACGCAAAGGCTAACGTTGACGCGGCCAATGCGAAGATCGCCGAGCTCGAGGACAGCCTCACCGCGAAGGAGAAGGAGTTTGAGGCTGCTAAGGCCGACGCCAGCAAGTCCACTGAAGAATCCGCTGCCAAGGTCACTGAGCTCGAGACTGCTCTTAAGGAGGCGAAAGAGAGCCTTGCGGCCAAAGATGCAGAGGTGGAGGCAGCTAAGAGCGAAGTATCAACCGCTACTGACTCCTCGTCCGCTAAAGTCGCTGAGTTGGAGAAAGCTCTTGCCGCCGCCAAGGCAGATGCCGAGAAGTCGACTGGATCCGCGAAAGAGGAGGCTGAAGGTCTACGCAGCAATGTGACTGAGCTAGAGACCTCATTGGCGTCCACGAAGTCCGACCTCGAGGCCGCCCAAAAGGAGGTTGATGCTGCAAAGGAATCTGCTAGTGGTGAGACCCAGGGGCTTCAGGCCAAGATCTCTGGACTGGAGAAGGACCTCGCTGCGGCCAAGGAGGACGCTGAGAAGGCTACCGGTTCCGCAAAGGAGGAGACTGAAGGCCTTCGCGCTACTGTAACTGAGCTAGAGACGTCGCTTGCCACCGCACAAAAAGAGGCTGCCGCCGCCAAGGAGGAGTCTAGCAAGGCTGTCGAATCCGCGAAGGGCGATGTCGAGGGTCTTCAGGCGAAGATCACTGAGCTTGAACAGTCACTTGCCGCTGCGAAGGATGACACCTCCAAGGCCGGTGAGTCTGCGAAGCAGGAGACAGAAGGCCTTCGTAGCACTATCAGCGAGCTCGAGGCATCCCTCGCAACCGCACAGAAAGAGGCTGCCGCCAGCAAAGAGGAGGCAAATAAGGCTGTCGAGTCGGCGAAGGGCGATGCCGATGGCCTCCTGTCCAAGGTTGCCGATCTTGAAAAGTCACTGGCATCTGCCAAGGCTGATCTCGAGACTGCACAATCGGACGCATCCGCTGCGAAGGAAGAGTCTAGCAAGGCCACTGATTCTGCGAAAGCGGAGGCTGAAGGTCTACGCAGCACTGTTTCCGAGCTCGAGGCTACGCTAAAGGCCAAGGATACTGAGCTCGCAGCAGCTACTTCGGCTGGCGAGGCTGCAAAGGGCGACACTGATGAGCTATCCGCTAAGGTCGCTGCCCTCGAGGCGTCCCTGAAGAAATCCGAGAGCAAAGCGGCCAAGGCTGAAGCCCTAGAAAAAGAGCTAGCTGACGCGAAGGCTGAGGCCGACAAGGTTTCTGATCTTGAGACCTCACTCAAGGATGCCACCGCTAAGTTGGAGGCCAAGGACTCTGAACATGTTGTGGCTCTGCAGGCTGCCAAATCGTCAAGCGGCGAGGCTGAGGAAAAGATTGCCGCTTTGGAGAGGGACTTGGCTGCGAAGTCGTCAGAGCACGATGCCGCTAAGGAGCAGCTCACTACCGCAGAAGAGGCCAGATCTACTGCGGAGAAGGCTCTCTCTGAGCTCAAGGAGTCGACTTCAGGCCATGCTGATGCCATCAAGGCCGCGGAGTCATCTCACGAGGAAACCAAGTCCTCCTTGTCGACCGCCAAGGATGAACTTGCAGAGCTCAAGAAGGCAAAGGACACTCTTGATGAGGAGCTCAAGGCATCCCAGCAGGCTCAAGCTGAGGCTAAGGAGCAAGCTGATAGTGCCGCCAAGGCATCTAGCACTCACGAAGAGAAGGTCAAGGATCTGCAGTCGCAGCTCGAGAAGGCTACGGCTGATCAAGAAGAGCTTAAGTCTGCGAAGGAGTCTGCGGAGAAGGACCTGGCAGCTGCTAAGGAGGACGCCAGTAAGGTGGCTGATCTCCACAGCCAGCTCGACAAGGCGACCGCCGATCACAAGGAGCTCACGTCTGCTAAGGAATCTGCGGAGAAGGATCTAGTTGCCGCCAAGGAGGACGCCAGCAAGGTCGCTGATCTTCAGATCCAACTTGAGAAGGCCACCGCTGATCAGGAGGAGCTCAAGTCTGCTAAGGATTCTGCTGAGAAGGATCTGGCAGTCGCTAAGGAGGACGCGAGCAAGGTTGCCGATCTCCAGAGCCAGCTCGACAAGGCGACTACCGATCTGGAGGCAGCGAAGAAGACCGACGAGGACGCGAAAGCCAAACTCGCCGCCGCTGAGACCGAGCTGGAAGCATCGAAGAAGGCCGTCGAGGACGCCGAGTCACTCAAGACCGAAATCACCGACCTCAAAGCCTCATCCGAGAAGCTCTCCGCCGACAAAGCCTCCTCCGACGCCAAGATCGCCGACCTCGAATCCAAACTCGCAGAAGCATCCACCACGCAAACCGATAGCCTGAAAGCCCTTGAAGCATCCAAGACCGAGCTCTCGGAAGAGTTGGCCAACGCCAAGAAGTCCGCTGAGTCCTCCGCCACTGTCGTCCAGGATCTGAACGAGCAGATCGAAACCACGAAGAAGGACCTCGAGAAAGCCAAGTCTGAGGCTGAGAACATGAAGAAGCTGAACACGAGCGTCATGGGCAAGCTTAAGGAGAAGGAGGCGAAGATCAAGGAGTTGAGCGCTAAGCCAAAGGCGAATGGCACTGCTGAGGCGTAGACTCGTAATTGGTTAGTTGGCTGGAGACGCGCGGGGTGGTAATAGATTGAGCAAGCAAGAGCACGAACATGAGATGGTTTTGGTTTTGGATTTTCTTGTCGTGGATAGGATAGCAGGCATTATACCCTAGTTTGCGCCGCGTGCATTCCGCGGATGAGAAGATGGAGCGTTTAGATTGACGGGTTCTTTGGATTCTCGACTCTCCTTTCTTAACGAGATTCTGGGAGATGATGTGCATAATGAAGCATGAGCTTGGAATATGAGTTATGGACATGGACATGATTCAAGAGCATATATACCTTTTTATCCTCTCTCTTTGAGACTTACAGGTTGCTGAAGTGCTGTTAGCGTGCCTAATCTGGAGATTCTATCTCAAAGCAAACACAATCTGGAGTCATTCACAATAACATGTGGAAAGCTCCATGATTACTAGATTTGCGTAATTGGGCTTTGTGCAAAAAGACACTCCTCGTCTTAGAGGATATTACAAGACGTACCAAAATCTGCAACAATTCTTGCGTTCAGTTAGGCGGGTGTGGGATGGGGTCAGAGGTGCGTTGATTGAGAAAGGAGATATTCGGTTTATTTTGAGTAGCTACATAAGTGTGTTCTCCTTCTTTTGAACTTTAGCGTAAGATGTTCGAGCAGGTTGTGTAATCTTTGCTGGTTTTCTTTCTCGCTTCTTCGGTAAGTTGGAAGACGTTGCCTGGCGCGGATACAGTTAATAGTAGAATAACTACCAATAGTATAGAATATGACAATCATGTTTATCGATATAGGATGGGGAGGCGGGGGTTTGAATAAGGCTGAAGTGGGATGCACCACATGTGCCACATGGTAAAAGGTGTGTTCGGATTCGCCAGGACACTTCTCAGCCGCACGCGGCGATGTCCCGCTTTGAATGCATGCCTGCAACGACGTCCGCTCAGTTTGTGAATTATGAATGTTGACGTAAAAGCCTGGACAAGAGTGTTTGTATATTGCAGTTGAAGTGTACTTTCCCGTGTCAGTGCTGTGTGTTTACATGAACTGATCAGCAGACACAGCCCAACAAAACACGATCGTCTTTTCAGGTTAGAGCTGCATTGTAGCAAGGGCGATGGACTTACCGGTCATGCGAAAGCGCCATGCCCACAAAATACAGAGCAGTCGACAAGGCCGCGCAGACTCAACAACGCCCATAACAGCTTCCGGAAGCTACCAACCGCCGTCCGAAGACCAAGTCACCAAAGCGGTTGCCACACCGTACCAGTACCGCAGCCTCTCCAGCTCTACCGACTGCATCAGACTCGTAAAAATATACGTCGCCCTACCCCTAGCCTGGTTCCTCGACTTAGATACAGACTTACCCAAATACCCCTCGCACGACCCGCGCGCAGCATGGCGGAGCCTTCTGACTGTCAATCTTGAGCACCATGCCATGGGCGACCTGGTCGGGAACCATACCTTCGACGCCGTGTCGTATGTGTGGGGCACATCTGTGCGGGACAAAAAGGTGCTGAGCGACGATTGCACGAGCTACCTCAGTGTGACGCCCAGCCTGCACGAGGTGCTGAGCCGCCTTGCCACGCAGCCCACACGCGTACCGTACTGGATAGACGGCATATGCATCAACCAAGAAGACGCCGAGGAGCGCGGTGCCCAGGTGCAGAAAATGGCGAAGATATACCGCCGCGCTGAGCGCGTGCATATTTCCCTCGGAGGCGTGGAAGTCGAGGGCGAAGAATTGCTGGCTAGCGCATGGTTTACGAGACAATGGATTATACAGGAAGCTATAGCTGCGCAGAAAGTGTTGTGCATGTTAGAATTGCGTCTGCTTGGTATCAACTCGATGGGTGGGAGGCGTTGATGGGGAGGGTTTACCAGCATAAAAGCTCCGCTTTGTATGGGACCGAGACCGGAAATTTCTTCTGGGAACTGTTCAAAACGACAAAGACGAGGTGGTCCGGAATTTTCTCGCTCCTGGTCAAATTCCATGCCGCACAGTGCAGCGACGATCGTGATCGTCTGTCTGCCTTGGTTGGTGTTTCCAACGACGTCGAGTTGAAGGATCAGCCCGAAAATGTCCCGGTACACCTGGCCAAATTCCAGGCCATGAAAATCTGGTTTAGACCGGACTACACGCTCGACACGGAACAGGTGTATACGAAGTTCGCAAAAGCTGCCTTGCAGTCGCCCTTCGCTTTTGACCTCTTGCACTGCACCGGAGCATTTCGCCAGTTGCGCAGTGAAGGAGCCACTGTAAAGAGCTTACCGACATGGGTCCCAGATTGGCGATGTGTGTTGCTGTACAAGCCGATAATGCGAGTTTCCAAGTGCCGGGCTGGCATGGTAAAGAGCAAAAGCAAGCCGAAACTGGTAGTAGACGAGTCAGACCAAACACTCAGCCTCGAAGGTCTTCGAATTGGCAAAGTACAGGGGGACAAGCTCCAGAGCTCGGCCTATTCACAGAAGAAAGTCAATCTACCAATGTTGATTGGATTTGCCATGCCGATAACAACAGTGAAACGGTATCTAGCATCGACCTTAATATTGACCGAGTGCCTGTCTTATTGACCAATGGTCTCTCGGCCATGGCACCCCTCGACGTTCTTGGCAGGGACGAGGTCGTGGTCTTTGTTGGCGCGAAGACGCCGTTTATCCTGAGGCAGAACGAATCTCGGGTAGTGGTCCACCAACCCATGCTTTGGTCGGAGACTGCTATGTCACAGACGATGAGATTATGAGTGGCAAGATGATCAATAAAGCGCTCACGGAAAGGCCGAGTGAGGTCCCGAGTCTGCAGGATGCTTCTGAGACTTGCATGGGTTTTCACATTTTACAGGATCTTGGCAGCCCCGAGCGTGACTTTGATATTAGCAACTGTTTATAGAACATTCGATAAAGATGGCACCATATGCAATGCTTTAGCTTGGCTGTTGAGTGTCGACATTGCTGATGTGTAGTTAGTGACGTTCGTGCTGCCTGTATGAACATTCTTCTCTCACTGCATTGCTGTAATGAAGTATGCATAATGTCTAATTGCTGTCGCTGCTTTGTTAACGAGCGTCTTTGATGTCGTTCATGGCTTACATAGGAATGCTATCAGCCTTGACAGCGGAAAGTAGTCACGTGAGAGTCTCCAAGAGGTTGCGTCGTACTGTGACACGTCGGATCCGGACGGCTGTAAAAAGAAGCCGATCCTGCAGCTGGCCGATACCCAACGTGCTCGATGGCGAATAACAGTGCGCGTGCAACAGAACTGGTAATGTTGCACGTCGGTTATTAGATGGCGAGTGTCTCGTATCTGAAATGCGTTAACAACAGGCCATTGCTCGATCGCAAGCAATGTGGGAGGCCAAGCTTCGCGGCGTGTCACATTGTGAGCTTTCGGGCTCTCCGTCCTGGCATCGAATGTGGCTTTCAGGAACGAACTAGGTTTTCGTTAGTGTATGCAGGTGCTTGATCGAGGAACGATCCTTTTCCCCACAGCTGTGCTTCCCATGGGTCTGATTGAGAACCTGAACCCGGGTAGCTGGAATTCGCTCCCTTGCGCATCTTGAGATACCGCATATCGAGCTGCAAGAAATACCCATTAACCGGGTTGCAGAGGGATTAGGTGGCAATCAAATTCTGCCACAAGGGTCTCGGCTTGCACCGAAACAAGAATGTGCAGCAGCTCTACTGCGGGTTTGCAGTCGAAGGAGACAAAAACTGGGAAGAAGAGGAAAGCTGTCGCGCAATGCTTGGGTATTTAGTTCGGTCGCGGAATTGATGGAGTTTGGTTAGCAAGGATCAGATCCCCTACCAGCTACTCTTCCCGATTTCTTCGGCTCTAGGGACCGAAGAAACGTGGGCTCTGCTTGCTGAGGACGGAAGCAATTGGTGGACCAGCGGCAGGAGGCACAAGTTTCATGTGTGCAGGGAGTCCACCTGTACTCCCAGAAGAAGCGCCAGGCAAATTTGTGCCATTGGAAAAGCTGAAGCAGGCAAAAGCCGTTTCGGTGTAGGAGATGTAACAACGGAAAGGAACAGCGTTCGCCCTGTGCGACCCTACCCGAACGCCAACGAAACCTTCATCTCGCATCGAGCATCGTTCGTTGATGAGAGTGGTACAGTTCCTGGTCGCTCAGAATTGAGCAGAGACAAGCCGCGCATCCAAGGGGCTCCGATTAAGTACGGGGAGCCCATCGACTGCTCGATGGGGTTGCAATATATTGGAGACGTGTTTCCGCGGACCCGACGGTCGAACGATGGTGTAGCTCGTTTGCAATGGAATTGCAGGAGGTGGAAGCAAGATCCGAGGCCATGGCGCACGCTCCGCGTGGTCTGATGGCCTCGATTCTGCCCCAGCCATCAAGCCAACGCTCGTTCGCTGGTGCGTTGTTGGTAGCAAGGACAGCGCCTCGGGTATTCACGCGCAACTGGTAGATGTTACAGGTTAGGAGGTCCAGATGGACCGGCGCGATGGCATTCTCGCGCGAAAAGCGCAAGTCGATGCAAAGCGCACCAAGATCCAGATCGGGAAGTCACGGCAGGCGACCGATCACGGAGCGACAACGGCAGGAGTCATGTTGGGGTGGTCGCTGACGCCGCATTGTTCATGGGCGTGACGGGATGCAGAGCATATGAGCCTCGTTGAGGGCGTGGCAGCAGGTCGTTGTGGAGTGGTTGCTGAGTGGGCGTCGTCTAGCGCCAAGCACTCGCGGTCCAACCCCGGATCTGCGGCGTGGGGTGTTGTTGGAAGCCTCAGCCTCATCGACGTTACTCGCTGCTACGGTGCTGCCGGCAGGGAGGTGAGTTGAGCGGCGGCCGGTCGCTGTTCGAGACTGAGCAGGCTACGCGTGTCCATCCAGTTGGTAGGCGAGGGCGAGGCTGCACGGCCATTGGTGAGCTGCTGCGATTCCATGCGGCATGGACCGAGTGGCCGGCGTGAGGTGGATGGTACCCGGAGGATTGATGCTCGCCCGCGGTTCCTGCGTTCGCGCTGCTTCGAGAAGGCAGGGGTGGTGCATGCGACGTCATGCCCGTCGTGGGCAATTATGGCGGTGCTAATTGCCTGGTTCTGGCGATTGGGGCCATTCGCGCTGACGGTTGAGGGCCTCTGCACAGCCGCACGCAAACCGCGCCCACGACGCCCGTTAGGGGCAAGAGCACTGAGCGGTGCGGCATCAGCTTTCTAAGAATACCTATAACGGCCTCACTGGCCGTCTGCTGCCCAGGCAAGGGACGGCGATGCGGCCTGGGGACGCGCTGAGGCTGCCCGGCGAGGTAATATACTGTCAGGTTATACAGAGTCGACGTCGTCCCGGAGCAGGTGCGCGGGAGCAACTGCGCTCCACTGCTGCTTCCCTCTCCTGCATCGGGAAAGAAGCAACAACACCCGTCGCGCTGGAAATGATGCGGCCAGGTCCCGGGCAGGAGCCGCCTGCAAACAGAGCAACTGCGAGCGGGCCTTGCGTAGCCGAGGCAGGAGCAATGCGAGCAACGACACACACAGAGAAGGAGCGTCCGGCGGCGGGCAGGCGCTGGGGGTTACGTGCCATGGCGTCGTCGACGTCGTCGAGCACACAGGCGCGCCCGCGTGGGACAGAGACGCTCCCTTTGCTGGCCCAGCGCCGCCGTGGCAGCAGTGCTCGCAGTGAAGCCGCTGGCAGCGTTGCCGTGCCTGGCCAGAGGCCGCCTTGGGCGTGGCTTTCTGGCGATGCGCAGAATGCATGCAGGGATGCGGATTAAGGTTGGCTGCAAGCCACACCAGGAATAGATGCCCGATCATTCGCTTGCCCAGTGCTCCATGCTCACCACACTCCTACACACGGCTCCCTTCTGCAACGTCCCCATCACCACCGCCCTCTGAGGGGGCCACGCTGAGCAGCGCCGCGCACTGGCAGCCATGCCCGCCCGGCTGCCGTCATCGCGGCCACTCATGGCGCGCGAGACCCTGCGCCCATCTTCTCAGGAAGAGGCTCATGGGCCGCCCTAGCAGACGTCTGCATGAAAAGTCCACACAGCTGCTGCTGATGCTCACGGCCATGCTGCCCGCATGTATATCATCGTCCATGTCACCGCCGCGTTGGGAGCCCTCTAGTCTCCTAAGCCCGGCCCATGCATCCAACGGTGCATATCACCACATCTTATCCAACACCACCTGCATCACCACCTGCCGCGCCCTCACTGCCCATTCTCTGTCGACACGATTGATCGTTTGCATTTCTGCACCATTGCCATTAATTCCAATCCGACGCCTCGCCGACTGTGTTTCGACGCTTTGGCCTGGCCCTCCGCATCCGCGCTGCCTACCATTGCAGAGGTCTTTGAGCCCCACTCCACATCTCAGGTGCTGGCCATTGCAATCGCCGCCTGGAATTGCACCCATTTGCTTTTGCATCGCATTCCCAGCCTGTCTCGTCTGCAAGCTGTTCGCACACGTCGACCACTCATAGGCAGCCGTGCGGCTCAGCTTACTACCTGGTCGTCGGACTGCGCCATCCTCGGCCACCTAGCACCCAAGAGTGCCTCAGCGCGCAGGCCCTCCAGCTGTTCGCTAGCCTCTCCCGTCTGTGTCTCTATTTACAATCTCAAAGCTGTCAGGCTTTGCGCGACGTAGTGCCCAACGGCGAGCGTACTAGCCGTTCGAGGGCGTGCTCCAGCACTCACTGGCCCACTAGTCTACCAGCTTGACGGGCCCGGTAATCACCAAGAGTCATCCGAACCCCCCAGAGCTCACTGTGCTCGCCCGTCCTTGCATTTACGCCTATCCGTTGCCATCCACGCTGGCCAATCCTGCCCCTTCCCGCTGCCCTGGGTTACGTTGTCGTTTTCTACCCTCACCAACCATACCCGGTATTAACTGTCGTCTATCTCCACAGTCATAGCTTCACAGTTTCGCTGTTCTTTTTCCTCCCGCATCGCAAGGCTGCCGACCTGCTGTCGTATTGGCCAGCCCTGGTTCATGTTTCTGCTCCTTTGTCTGTCAGGTAAGTCACTACGTCCGTCACATCGAAATGCGGGTCGCGATATGCGAACGTCGGTACCAAGTTACTCACTGTCATTTCCAGCACCTGGAATTTGCTCTGAATCAGTCTTGCTTGCGGCTAGAGGAACGCTTGTTCTTTCCTGTTTCGTCCACGACAAGCTGTTATTGTCTGGGCTACTGCAGGCGACGAGCAAGACTCACCCTGTCTGGCACCGACACTCAAAGTCCCCCTGATTCCCGGATGAATCGATCTTTTAAACACCCTGATCGTCTGTCTCTGCGTAGGCTACTTTGGTCCTCTTCGCTGGTCACAAGGCCCACCCGGACAGTTCCCAGTCCTGCCTCTTCCCACATCCCAAACAACCTATCGAGGACTTGTGTTGCAACATTTGCATGCAACAAGGACTCATTGTCTGCTGCCTCGCACAAGCGACTCAGTTCGCACCTGCGGCTCCCTGCAGATCCAGTCGAGGACGGGGCTTTTGCCACAAACCTGGTGCACCAAAATTCCGAACCCACTTAGCAGCGTCACAATACCGTCAAGCTGGCCTGCATTGTAGAGCCAAGCTATCAGGTACGTATCTGCTCCTACTTTGCGAGTCCCTGGGATGTTCTTAGGCGCTCAGCCCTCATCCCGTTGCTGCCTGCTGTCCGGACCCCAATATGCGTTTGCCTGCTAACCTTCTTGCTGAAATCAGCCTGATAGCTATCGGACATCCTTCGCCTTTGGCGTCGACCTGGATACGTCGCAGCAGCTTCTAGCACAGTGCGGTCAAGGCCTTGACAGCAGGCCTCAGACCGTGCACGCCGCGCCAGGTGCAAACTTGACGTCCATGTCGGGATACGATAAAAACCAGCACTATGTGTACGGTAAGTCGAATGCGGCTCATCTGACGAGTTTGGGCACCTGCCAAAGTCTGGTCGGATGAACCCGGTTGGGCCCACGTGAGAGGTGTTAGCGACCTTGACTGACCATCCAACCCCACAGATGCAGAAGCCACAAGATCGAATCAGATTCCAGGCTATACAGGCATTGCACAGCCTTCATACACCTCGCAATACACGGGTGCGCCTGCA
Organism: Ophiobolus disseminans; assembly: GCA_010093685.1. Lineage (NCBI taxonomy): Eukaryota > Fungi > Ascomycota > Dothideomycetes > Pleosporales > Phaeosphaeriaceae > Ophiobolus > Ophiobolus disseminans. Next base: position 525,708 of record MU006238.1, on the reverse strand, counting down.
CGGCTAACCCACGAGTCTTCGAGTGCAGACATGCCCTATATTCCAAGTTCGACGTACGAGTCACGCGCCACTGGAGAGCACCAACCCGAATCCTCATTTATTGACGCAGGGTCTCGTCATTCCGCCTCACATACGCCCACTGAGACGGAAATATCCGCACACGTTACGCCTACTCAGGGCACCGCTGGATCGATAGTTTCCTTACAGCTCCGGACGAGTTACGATATCGCCTCGAGCCGGAACACATACATACTCATGTTTGGCTCCAGGAAGTGCGTTGCAAAACTGCAAAAGGTGGATTACGATGATGAGTGGTATAACTATCTCCTCGACGCCGATGTACCGCCTTTTCCCTCGACAAACTCATGGAATCCAACTATGATGTTAAAGCTGCAAGTAGAGGACCACAAAGGCGATCTACTCTCTCAAATCGACGCCGGGAAGTTCACATTCACCGACATGTCACCGAATCTCGCCTATCAGTCGTCTCCAGAGTTCTCGAGGAAGCGCAAATACTCACCGGAGTACGGAGACGCGCAAGACTATGCAGAGAACAACGCGCCCAAAAGAGTCAATACAATGCGTTTCCAAGCCAAACCGCGTTCGTTGTCGGGACCGTACTCCACAGCGCAAGTGTCACCGCTTCCTGTCCACTCCGCTCTCTCTAGCGCATATGGTAGCGGATACGACATGTCCAAGCAAGGAGCCTACTCTTCCGGTTACTCTCAAAAGGGTCTCTACGCTGTGCCCTCTGGTATGAGCCTCGCACACACAGACTATAAGCTTCCACAGATGTCTCCCAGCCTGCAGTCGTATGGTCATTATAACCCAATCAGCCATACTGGTCGAAATTCCGCCTCCATTTCCTTGACGCCCTCCGGCAACTCGGTCCTGCCCTCGCCCGCCACTCTCCCAGCGCCAGTTCTCGTTCGATCTACGAACCTTCCGCAAACAGGCAGTGCGTCATCCAGCCAGGCTTTCAACCCGTACTCGATGTATCAGACCAAAGCGATTCTAAAGGTTGACGGTGACCTCGAGAACATGAGCGACGAATGGACCGAGGAAGAGTTGGATGCGAAGCGACGGCTAGTGGAGTTCAAAAGATCGCAACATGGCAGTACAATAACCACCTCGTTCGCCCCGGTCACTCCAGAGGCGCGGCCAGCTCGAAGCATATGTGTCAGTTGCATTTGGTGGGAGGAGAAAGACGAGTGCTTCATTACAAGTGTTGACACGATCTATCTTTTAGAGCAGCTGGTAAACGTCCGCTTCACAGTCGAGGAGAAGAATCGCATTCGTCGCAATCTAGAAGGCTTTCGTCCTTTGACGGTCTCAAAAGCCAAAGCGGACAGCGAGGAATTCTTCAAGGTTATAATGGGTTTCCCGAATCCAAAGCCACGCAACATTGAAAAGGATGTCAAGGTGTTTCCTTGGAAGATACTTGGGCATGCACTCAAGAAGATCATCAGTAAATATGTACGTATTATTTCAAGCAACTGCACAATAAAACTAACATTTGACAGTCTGCAAGCTACTCATCGACAGCTGGCATCGGCTCGCTTCCAATCACCTCAACCTCAACTTATGCTCCGAACGCCATGTCGCACGCAGCGGTGACCGCGCATCGAAATTCGTCACCCCAATCAGTTTCTGCATCGACCGCATCGACAGCGTACACTCCACACCTAGCGGCTTCGAGCTTATCTCCACATTTGAAAGTATCAGCCGGTGTCGACGCATCATCAGGTCATGGGATGTCGGCGTCTCAAAGGACACCTTCAGGACATAGCATGGCACAGTGGGGACACACCCCTCACCAGATGCAATACCCGGCAAGCCTTCCCCAAGTTGGACGTGCATCCTGGGACTATGCATATCTCAACGCCTCCACAGCGGCGGTCGTTCCATCTGCCGCGCAGCCGTTGCAGAGACCAGATTTGACGGCCGATATCAGCCAGATGCCGGCAGACAATACTTACCCGCAGTACGGAGAGCGTACCACGAGGGTATAGCAAGCATGCGCGTGCTCTCTATGGTGCATTCATGGTCCCCATCACGACAGTGCATGGTGGGTGAGATGCACGTCGTGTGATCCACTCAACGTCCGCATGATCTCTTTTGTTCTAACCGCTTTCGGCAAAGCGCCACATCCTTCGACGTTCAACCTGCCTTGGTTGACGCGCACTCCCTTTGCGACACTCCTCCCATATTTTATTGGCGTTCGAACACCTACAGCATCTTCTGGGCGTTACATCTGCTTCCCTTCGGCATCTCAAGCTTCGGTTACTGGAAAGCAACATACACAATACCCTGGGTACACGGCGTTTTCAACCTCCTTCAGTCTGATATCAATATTTTTAGCAAGACAGCATTCACTATGGCGTACGATGGGAAGAATCAGGTTGTGTAAGACGCCCACGCCTCGATGACGACTGCATATCTGGTTGGGATGACATTGCATCAATCACTTGGCGTTCACTTGCTCATTGCGAGTTCCTTTCCAATTCCATACTAATCCTTCATACTCTTACGGTTACTCTTCACAATTTCTGGTCTTTTTGGCAATCATACGAACCTATTGGTTAGGATCTCGGCATGGCGCTTCAGCTTATGGTTACACCGTATCGTTCGCATCGCGTTAGCTGGTTATGGGCGCTTAGAGATCGCAGTCGGCTGGACGAGAATAGCTGCTTAAACTTTCTTCGCTTCTTACTCCACTTTCCTACTCTAAGATTCCCCCTCTCCTTACATGTCAGGATACCACATACACCGCAATGCATTTTCAACTTATCTTTCCCATGTCTAACTCCCAACAACCTCACGGGAAGCTAATGTTTCAAGCTAACCCTAGTCGCTTGCTTACTTTAAGCTGCATGTAAGCTTCGCCACGATGAGGGCGCAGCATTTGTTTGGCCCCGCGACTGCCTAACATCGCCAAGGCCCGGCTTCGACCTCCATGACGCCCGCTGCACGTAGGCATCAGCTTACCTTATCTCATACCTTATTCGTCATCTGAACTAGGGCGCGGCCATACTATACCACGCAAGCGCGCTAAGGGCAGGGGCAGATGACCCGACCCAGCATGGAGGACTAACATTACACGAGCTTGTGCAGGCGACCAGGCCTCGTCGCGCAGTCACATGGCCTGGGAACTCAAAGCAGAAGGGTGTGCGACGACGATGTAGGAATGCAGATTTTGGGCACGCGAAGTGCAGTCAAGCATGGTCGTGGCACGGGCTCACGGTTGCGCCCTCTTGTCGTCCCGATATGTGTCAGATGGAACTCGACGAAGCAGATGACTGTTTGTGTGCCTAACGTGCTCCCGGCCGGGAGGATGAGACGATCAGCGGGACCCATCATCCTTTGAGGACTCCTCGTGTCCATTCCGAGATACCACGGCGCCCACTTGGGCCAAACTAGCCAAGCCACGGTACGCAGGTCTCTTTGACGAGCAACACCAGACTGAGCATCACGTGCCTCACATCTTCCCGAGGCCATCTCGCCCGACATACGATGACCCGCGCCCATTATCCCCACAGGCACACAAAGTACCACAATCACATCTTGGGTTTACCACGACCAACGATAGCTCGAATACATGGGTACATGCATTCGCCCGACGCACTATATCTCACGCCCACACCTCCAACGACACGTCTCCGGGCCCAGCCCTATGCTGATCTCACCTCGCGCCACGTGTTTAACGGCGCCGAACTCGCGCCCATCACGGCCACCAACAAACTTCCCCGCTGCGACAGCCGTCGCAACGGCGCGCCACCGTTCCAGGCGCTGACAGTCGAGCGTTTCATCAACTCGTCGTGGTGTTTGGTATCTCGAACATTTTCCACTTTGGAAGAGCCACGACTGTATCGTCGTTTCGTGTTTTGCCATATTCCTAGTGGGCGAACTAGCATTTCATGCACCCGTACATTCCCAATCACAATATCCAAGACCGACATGCTACATTCGTCCTATCACCACATCTTCCTTCATCATATAGTATGTGAGATTGAAGATGCACACAAATACATGCATCCTACTAAGCAGTCCCAACTCACTCTCGGGGTATGCACATCCACGCACCCTATCAGATATCTTCCACACACTCTCAACGCATGTAAGCGCATCAAATGCACCAAGATACACATGCTTCAACATGCATGCACATCTGCGGTCTTGCCCAGTGACTCCCGTGCCTGACATGCGATCCTGGCGCTTCTGCACCTGCACCCGATACGTGGGCGTGATAGTTTCTGCGGAGTCTTTGGAATGGCACCGCGGCGAGATTGAACATGTTGAAGAATTACAGCATCTCGAAACCGTTTGTTGTGATGTGAATAGGTGTATGCGTAGTCTCACACATCAATAACACTCACCAGATAAACAAAGTACAAAAACATACTCTACTGTCCATCTCGCCCTGTAAACCCACATCGAGATTTACACCGCCCTGCATCTCACGCTCACCAAATCCAACTTTCATATTACTACATCCGGCAAGAAACATGTAAAGTGTGGATTGCAGTGCTCCTCTGTGTTACCTTTGAGAGCGTAAGATGCCAGCGCATGAGGTGTACTAGCCGCATCGGAGTGAGCGTGAGAATTGTGTGGCGCTGTGGAATGGAGTAAGCAGTGTTCTAAGAGTAGAACTGAGATGGTAAGCTGGGGATGGAAGGATGAGTGGCTGTGTGTGAGGTTAGTGTGGCGTTGTGAATCGTGGGTATGTGTGGGAATTTAAGTGTGTATGTGGGGGGAGGAGGTGAAGGTCGGATGGGGGAGAAGATGGTTGGGTGGGAGTAGGTGAGTAGAAACAGGGGCTGAGAGGGCGTTGGGAAGTAGAGAGAAGTGGTGATTTTAGTATGTATGACGTGAAGGAGGGGGAAGGGAATTAAGCTAGACGTCTTTTAATGGAGCGGGTCTTGTTTGATGGAAGATGTATATATACAAGAAATGCTCATTCGCATACCGAACTCTAAAAAATAAGGAAAAGATAACAGAAACGCCCGTTAATGCATACCCATTTCCACCTTAAACGCCAACACACAAAGATCAGATCGTCTACGAACTCCCCAAAATCCTCCCATACGCGTCCTCCACCTCCCTCGCAAGCTCCAGTAACGCCACAATAACAATCTGATGCGTAACATTCGGCAACCGATCGCGATGCAAGCCAATCCACTCCAACGGGGGCGTCGCCTCGCCCATATCGCGCAACTGGGGCGTCTCAATCAGCGGCGGCTCGAGCGGGCTGTACTCGTATTTGCTCTGGGGCACATTCACGACCGCCGTGATTTTCTCCTGGCCCGGTTCGGACGGGGCGCGAGGGCGCTGCGTCGGGACTGAAAGCGTGGTATTCGGATTCGTGGCATCGTCTGAAGGGAGTGTTTGCGATGTGCTGATCTTGATATTTGACTCTGGCAGTGGTTTACCCAGGCGCGACGCCAGTGTGCGCGAGTGGTTAGACCACATGGTGCGGATGTACGAGATGCGGGAGTAGTTCCATCCGACGTCGACTTTGCCCTCGAGGCTGCTGCGGAAGAGGTAGTCGATGCTGTTGCTCTGGGGGACTTGCCATGTGTGCATTGTGGCTACGACTTTGGGGACGCGGAGGATGGTGCCGCCGCGGGCGGAGCGGGCGGATTCGGCGACGTCGGAGACGGTGAGTTCGGAGACGGGTTTGCTTTTTTTGGGCGAGGGGACGGAGGAGAGGGCGACGCTGAGTTGGCCGAGGGTCATGCCGAGGGTGGAGTGGATCTTTTGCTTTTCGAGCGCGACGGCGAAGCGCGCTTGCATGTCGCCGGCGGAAAGGATGAGGATTTGGTTGTCGATGAAGGTGGAGGGGAAGATTCCGAATTTGATGGAGCGGAGTGTGACGACTACATCTGTGTGAAGGGAGACGGGGGCCTTGAACGTGTCTTCGTCTGGTTTGGGCGTGATTGTGCTTGATGAGGGTGAGCGTCCAAAGGGCGTTGCTACTGAAGATTTGCGGCGGAGGAATTTCTCGATATCCTGGAGGGACTGTCTGTATGCCTGCTGGTTTTCTTGCACCAGACGTTCGACAGCCTGGAAGAGTGCTAGGCCTTGCGCCGCGCTCGTAGCGTGGCAAAATACGTGCACTTTATCGCCGTCCAGGATGGCTACAAGACGGTCTTGCGAGCCAGGTCCCTCTTCGCGAACGTTGTACATCAAGAAACCGAAATTGGCAATATCTGCCATAAGGAACGCTTGATAGTCGAACCCGGATTTGACCAGGAGTTGCTGGAAAGCAATCGATGCTTGGATCAAAGGCGTTTGTCGAGTTCCTGGTACCTGTGCTGGCCAGCTGATTGACGTCCGAACCTTGATGCCATTGAGCTCGATGAACCCACTCGTCCGGCCGGTGCTTTCAACGCCAACCTTCTCTACACCAATACACAAATTCTGCTCCCAGTCTGTATTCTTCTTGGACGAAGCCCACATGTTGTGTATGTGGAGCGAAGATTTTCCAATGGCTTGACCCAGATCCAGGTCGACTTTGACGTCTGCGATGGCTATGTTGGCATTCCATGGGAATGCTGTCGCTGCAGTCACTTGCTCATAGCGCTGTATGAGATAATCCTGTGGTTCAGTATCTGCATCGGCTCCTGGTGGCTTGGACGATTGACGGATTTCTGGTGGGTACCAGATCTCGCGAAACAGCAGGAAGTCTTGCAATTGCCGGGCGTTGATCTGCATCGTTGTTGGATTGACCTTGAGTATAGCTGAGATACCACTGGTACCATTAAGATGCTTGCTGTTCATCAGTGACAAAACAACTGATTCCACATCCAGTCCGAATGTTGATTCGCGCGAGTACACATGCTGCACTGTGATTTGCAGCTTCTCAAAGGCAGCAGAAGCAGCGAAGAAGTGTCCATGGTCCTGCGACTTGACACTGTTTGCAGTAACGTAGATATCGTCGAGCTTAGCAATAGCAGTGACACGTGCAATAGGTTGACAACTGAGACTGAATTCTTGTTTGCAGATCCTCAATCCAAGATTGAGCCTCGTTCGACCCAGTAAAGTGGCAGGATCGGCTGACATGATGTTGCCATCATCCTCTGCGAGTTTGATTTTCGATTGTGAGAGCAGTTGGTCAGGCGAAGTTGGCGAGTCTCCGTCGTCCTTTTCGCGCACGACTGCTTTGATGCTTTCGGATATGTCGATGATGATTGGCACCACAGTTGGTAGCAAGGTGTTGCTGGATGCATCCACGCGTAGCTCGGCGTTTAAGGAGGGATCGCGCCCATCGTCCTGATACTCTACTCGTATTGCAACGCCAGGTGCTCGCATGGCTAAACTGCTTGCAGAACCATCGCCAACAAACTGACTGTATCGCCCCTTCTGCTGCGCTTTGGTAGACGAGCTTTGTGCAGGCGAACTCTGACCACCGTTGATGTGCACAACAGCTCCAGCGAAGTTTGCGTCGACCGTCAAAGACGCCAATCGCTTGTTGCCAAATGGGTTCCTGCGCTGTGCGCCAGTGGTGGTGGGCGTCATACTCCAGTTGGCAGATGCTTTGCGGAACTTCTTGCCTGCTAGCGCAATCGACCTCTCGATGACATTCGCTGGGATCACAAAGTGTGAATCCAGTTGAAGGTCTAGAGATTTACCCGCAGCCTGAAACGCAACCTTGCGAGTGTCCTTTGTCGATGCATACGCTACGTTGAAAACGACCTTTGGTAAGAGTGCAGAATTCAAAGATCGCGTTCTCTTGCTGGCAGATACAGGAACCATCTGCAGCTGCATGTCTTCAATCATCAAGCGTGCTGCATCGTCCCTTTGCGTTGATAGATCAATCTTTCGGAAGGATAGAACAAGGTCTTCGTTCTCATTCCGGGGGAATGGAGCCACCGAGGTGCCTACGATCCACGCAATCTGCAAATCTAGCAGTTCGAGAGCATAGGTAGACGTGAAAAGTGCGCCCGAGTCAGTGCTGTCGCTATCACTGATTGCGTTACTCTTGATGCTTGCCTTGCGCTTGTGAGATATCCTGCTCTTGGTGTGACGCAGTCGTCGGAGATACTTCTTCTCCTTCGACAAGTCCAAATCTTTGATCTTGTCCTGCAGATGATTCATGACATCTACCACAGCTGATGCGGTGTCTGCAAATATATTTACTTCCAGGCCTGTGCTGAGGAGGCGATATAGTCTGCGGGTAGGGGAAGAATCCTTCTCGGTAGTGGCTTGGAAGACCGCAGCGAAGCTAAGGTTACCACAGCGGCGTACTGAGTCCGAATCGGTCAAGGTGAGACTTACGCTGACCTCGTTCATTCGTACCGTGGCCTCCGCAAATAGTTTGATCTTCTCGTCCTCACCAATGTTTGTGGCTTTGAGTTGAACTGAGGATAACCGCAAGGTAAGATTGGCCATCGCCGAGTTGGGTGTCCGGCCCGGCGCATTTGCAACTACATGTACACCAGATAATGTCATCTGCACTCCGAAAAGAACGTCTCTTGAGGGGCTAGGCGTCTTCAGCACCGGTGACTCGGAGGCTGTTGGGAAGATCTCCTCGATGTGCGTCTTCAACACTTCCACGTCGTCTTGAACAGCCTGGAGCATGTGAGAAAATTCCGGCTTGCCAATTGTAGTCACGAGAGCCTGTAGCTCTGAGGCCTGAAGCTGGATAGTCTCAATAATTCCAGACGCGAACACTCTCGTCTCCTGTTCAGTCTGAGTAACAGCCAAACGTCCATTGACCGGAGGCAACTGGATTGTGCTGATCACATTAGTGCTGTCCTTAGAGGTGCTGTACATCCTATGGTAACTCGCTTCAAGGTCATAATCCACCTGTAGCGTCACGTTCTTCCCAAGAGCTGGATTGACCGCGATGCGCCCAGAGGAGCCAGAGATGGACCAACCAAGTGGCTGTAACAGAGCAAGCTCGATTCGGTATGCATCCATGAAGAGCGCAAGTGTGACGTTCGGTAGCTGGGCCGGGGACCCATTAGGTTTGGCTTCCGCCGTGTTCTCGCTGGCCATCTCTCGGATAACTTCGGACTGCCGGATGAAGTATGCCACCTCGTCTCTCAAGACTGTGTCAGCAACTTCGATGAAGCCAAGTACATCTTCGTCGACCTTTACCACATTCATACGACTCGCTGCGGCGGCCTTGATCTCCTTAGGAACATGGCTATTGTTCTCATGCTCGATCAATGCAAAATGTACGCTTGGCTGTTCCCATTGAGTCTTTGCAAGTGAGCGTGACCGTGCAGAAATCTCGCTGATGGCCTCTTCCATATGAACATGTACGCTGATGATTTGGCCCTGATCAGATGCCTTCTGATCGATGTCAACAAAGGCCACTCTCACGAGATGGCCTGTAGAAACGCTGCGAAGGTTGACGGTGTCCAGCATAATCTGCGCTTTTTCTACCACAAATACGACTTGTACATCCTGGTCGGCGCTGACAGTGTTGTTCGTAGCTGGCTGTGACGGCCTAGACGGGGTGCTCTTGGTAGCTTTCAGACTTTCCTTCCTGAAGAGCGCCAATAGCGCCTCAGCAAGCTCGCAGATTTCCCACTGAACGTGAACAGTAGCTTCTCGAGCATTGATCTGCACGATGGTGGATTTCTTTGGAGCATCGCTTCCGACCAACATAAGCCCAGAAGGTTCTGCAGGTGGCAGTAGGGCTACATTAACGGCTAGGTAGCGCAATCCAACCTCACTTTGTCGAGGCCCAGGGTCGACTATCAACTTTATACCGGCGGATTTCAGATCAAGATGTAGAGGCGCAGTCTCGGGTGTTGGTAGATTGTCGGTGACATGACCGAACAGAAGCCGCATGGCCAAACTCTTCTTTACATGCGCCAGATCCCATGTGCGCCACTGGTCCCACATGCTGATGATCTCCTCCTCGGCATCCTTTGGACACGCAATGTTATTCTCGGTGCACTCGTCCAGAAGGGTATCTTTCTCAGCCTCCGGAAGACATTGCCATGTGTAGCGAAATCGAGAAATGATCTTCCATGAATCGTGGCTTCGCAGATGGTCCCTTGCTGCGCGGAGCGCATAGGACGCCTTTGTCAGGAATGCAGGATCAGGATATTGATCTTGGACACTGGTGAGATACCAAGCTAAGTAACGTAGACGGCGATCTTGCATCTTTCCGGCTTCGGAAAAGCGTGCCACCAGGTCGTCCGCGAGTATTGCAGTTCGATGGATAAGTGAGGCGAGATATTCGACTTTTTTGCTCGCTGCAGCAGTCTCCAATGATCTGAAAGAGATGTTGATTGACGTTGTTCTGTTCTGTAGCATCCAAACGAGAATATCATCAACTTCAGCCTGAATTGCCACGTCTTGATTTGAACCATGCGGTGTACGTTCAGTTACAGAGACCCCAAGGGAGCCTAGCGTGGTATGCAGTGAAAGTGAGTTCTCACCAGCCCGTTCCCCAGGATACTTTTTGATCCGCGCAGCTGCGCTCCATCGGTTCAATATGATGTCGTATTGGTCTTTGCCGCCTGTCAGCCCAGACTCGAAGGCATGTTGGAATCGAACGTGTGTGAATGGTATCCGCACACTGAATTCGAGCGAACTGCCTTTACCCTCGAGCCTATTTCGATTCTCGAGGATCTTTGTCATGACTTTGACTTGGAACTCATCAAGTAAGTCTTCAGGTCGGTGTGGCTGGACAAGCTCAATAAGATTTGATACGCATTCGATGAAATCAGGTGTACAATAAAGCCGAATGCCTGGCTCTGCGCTGATCAACAAACTGGTATGAGTGAAGGTTTCGTCCAAGTGTTTGGTAGACAGATCGTTAAAGTCGACTCCATCAAGATATTGGTCTTCAGGAGAAGATCTCAATGCTGGGAATGAAGGAACATCAGAGAGATCGGGCTCAATCTGGTCCAATGGAAAATATGGTGCAGCTAGAGAAGTAGATAACGCGACCGACGACGGTGCCAAGTTACGCCTCGTTCGTTCTTCCTCTGTAAGCTGGTTGCGGTAACGGCTATTGCTATTGGCGCGACGCGGGGGGCTTCCGACCACTGTTTGACTCCGACTGGAATTCACTGTACCGCTTATTGCCTTACGTCTCATGGTTGACCGGATGCTGCTAGCAATCGTGGCGCCAGACGCACTACGAGCTGTAGGTCGACGCTTAGGTTGTGCTTCTACTAGAGAATGTGTTACTGAAGACAACAACGAAGAGGAGGCTGAAGCATTTTGATGGTGCTGAGGCTGAAGGAGGAAGATAGGATCCGGAACTTCTGGAAATTGCATGGCAGGAGTTCGTGCTTTATCCCGAACCTGTGTGGCGGAGTGGAAAGAACGGTTGACCTCATCACTCAGCATGAACTGTGTGCGATGCGTCCGTTGATCGTGCATTTGCATATGAGCTTGCTGTTTGGAACGTTCTTCTGTGAAGTCCAGTTTGCGGGTCAACATATTGAGGGATAGAGTCGTTTGCAAGTAGGCATGTGTTTCAACAAGCTGCTTCTCTCCGGTGCGTGTCCTATGGCGTGATGCCGATCTCGCGTTGACACCTCCGAGCGTCAGATTGGGAATTTTTGCGCTGAGTCGCTCAGAGAAAGTTTGCCCTGCAAGGTCATTGAATTCGAGCGAGATAGAGTCCGTTTTCAAGAGCAAGGCCTCATGGGCAACATGCATCCAGATATGTACCCCATGCGTTTTCAATCTAAGAAACGTTGCGTCGTGAATTGGTTCAATCACTGTAAGGGGAAGCGAATTTTCGTCATCCTCGAAGGTAAAGGCGAACGATCGTGCTGCGCCAGCCGCAGTCTCGATGAAATCTGATGTGCACTCGCCCGAGATCTTCCCAACATCAAAGTCCCAGTTGCAGACGTATGTTGGCTCAGCCGGTGGGAGTCCGAAGAGGCGGTGGCCAAATATGACCGTAGAGTCGACAAAAAGCTCGGTACGACCGCTAGTAAACTCATTCGAAAGCTCCGGACTCAAAGCTGACCCTCCAAGTGCGACGCTGATAGGACTAAAATTGACCATTAGATCCATGTAGTAGTTAGTGAACCTCAGATCTGCGGAAACGTAAGGAATATCAGCGCGAATGCTACGCTCAGCTGAGTATACATTAGCAGGCAAAAGCACGCTCAATTCGTCGGCAGAGATGCACAAAATTACATCGAGGTCGTTCGACAGCTTGATGTGTTGTCCGCTTGGCTCGGCACCGCCACTTGCTCCGATGACGGCGCTCGGAAGACCTTGGAATTCTTCCAGAGTCTTGAAATGCATATCATCGCCAAAGTAGTTATCCTTGATCTTCATCAAGTGATGCACAAGCCAGCCATACAGCTCGAGGTTCAGTCGATGGCCCTGGATATCCATGAAGAGTCTATCGGTGTTCATCGTAGAAGTCTCTGTCAGATAGGTGTGGCTACCGGTCAGAGTCAAACCACCCAGCTGTGCCACATTCGGCGACGAGACGAACGTCCGCAGTGTATTTTTCGGTGGCATGAGAACTTCAAGAGCCATGTCGTGCCCCTGGACATCAAATTTGATTTCGTTATCGAGTGGCCGGAACTTGTCAAGGGGGATGACGACGTCTCCATGCAGACGCTGGCCGGACAAAATGACAAAGTTGTTGTCCTCGAGATCGGCGGGATTGTTGACTATGTTGGAGTCGTTCGTGTTGAGATAAAGCTTAAACTTTGTGAAGTCGACGTTAAGAAGGTACCGGAAGGGCACGAACAAAAAATAGTCGGGCGGTGGTCCCGATCCCCAGTCAGCAACGAGATCTATTAGGAGAAAGAGGTGATCCCGGAGCAAGAACAACTCTAGATCTCGACATTTGATGTTGAACGTCCAGGTCCGCAGAGTGTTCCAATCAATGGGAGCAGAAAGGTCGCAGTCGAGAGCAATGGGACCAGAGCGCCACAGCAAGCCGTGATTGACGCTGGATGAGATCTCTGTACTCGGTACATCGACGTCCAGCTTATTCTGGAAACCAGATGCTGTGGGGTACATGTCCATGATGTAGTTGACAGAAGTATTACCAGCTACCTTGACATCAATCCATGCAAACGGGCGGACATTCTGGGCAGCGGCATTATCGCGATGCTTTCCTCGACGCCTACGCGCTTTCTGTTTGCCCTTGGTCTTATCGGCACCCTGCTTGTCATGTGCTGCTAGCGTATGTGCCTTTCCTTTCCACTTCCAGTCTTTGGATGATTCTCGGATTGGTATGCGGAGCACGGTCTCTTCTTCGATACTCAGGAAAAGCTTGAACACAGAAAGCGCACGAGTTTCACCGGGGTTTAAAGGCGGAGTAATGACTGCATCCACATGGGAACCAGGAAAGAAGAAGTTTTGAAAGATGCCTCGGTGTCGATCTGCCCACGGGCCATAGTTGATGGTGCCCCCAAAGACCTGGATATCCATGCCGTATTCAGGTGGCAGACTCCCGTTCATATGATCGAGACGGACAGAATCCGGGTAGATGCTGTTGTCTACGTGGTCGAGCACAGGCCCGGGCACGTCCCAATAGAATGAGAGCTTGACAGAAGGAATATCAGCAATCAGAGATGTCTTTGCGTATTCAATGCCGTCCCATTCGCCATGCCCGTCACTGACGCTGTCGTCAAGGTAACGCGCCAAGCCCTTCCAGTGCTCGTGCCCAGGGAAGTGCAATTGGGGTGCAAAACCATTGGCGTTCTTGTCCCCGCTACCCTTGGAATAAGTGTTTACCGAATCCGAAGACTTGGAGAATAGTCCAGACAGGCTCGGGAGCTTGTTCAACCATCGCATGTGTCGCTTGTGCTTGAAGTCCTTCTCGATCATACTCTCAGCCGAGACACCGTGTCCGGCCGCTTCTTTGGTACGCGCCGCAGTGTCAAGTTGGCTTGACTTGTAGTCAGGGTTTGGCTTCATGTGTACGACAGGGTGTGTGACGTGAAAGTTGAAGAGCTGTTGGTACACATCCATTGGACCGCATGGGCCGGCATCCAGAGTCCCAGTGGCTTTCTCAAATTGTGCGGTAATGACGGCCAGCGTGTTCTCGTTGCCAACCACGACTGCGCCCTTGGTCACATCGAGGTGGATTGGAAGCAGCCTGAGAAATGCGGGCAGGTCGGGCTTCTTTAGCTTGGAGGCGGTCGACTGATTTGTGTCGACTCGGGTAGGGTTCGTCCCGTCTTCGGTCCGTGACTTTTTCAACTTGTTGTGCTGAGGCTCCTTGTCCTTGTACACCGTTTCGGACTCGGCGTCGGATCCGTCACGAGTCTTTGCTGAATCGCCATCTTGATCTGTTTTGCGGCGTACTGCCTCGACAATGCTGTCGTACGCCGGGCTGCGGTTGTACATAAAAGCCTCGACGCCGGAGACCTTGACTGAAATGCGGCACGGCAGCTGCTTGGGCGTCTGCTTGCCTCCTTTCTCCGCATTGTCTACATTCCTGGCAGAGGTTCGACCGCTCGGCGTGCTGGGTGCATGACTGCTATCGTCGTCTGCAGGGGGAGTGTTGTCGGTGTATACGCCAGCATCCCTCACCCTGCGCAGCCAGTAATTCCAGGTGATGTGGCCACCATGCACCAATATGGTCTCGTTGTGGCCATGGTAGCGGAGGTCCTTGAAGAAGATGCGGCCGCCGAGGAGCGATATCTGCAGCGAGGTGATGTCGATGTAGGCGTGAAAGGTGCGCCAGGTGTATGCGCGTATGCCGTAGGATAGGAGAGTCGCGAAGAGGCGGTTGAAGTAGAAGAGGAAGAAGATGGTGAGGATGCCGCTGATGAGCAGTTCAACCAGGAACACCCTGCATAGTCAGTACTGCTTGGAGTGTATACAGCGCATTACACACCAATTGAAGCCGTCGCGCGGGTTCAGAGGCTCTGCGACGATTTGCGCCATGGCTGCACCGCGATGTGTGGACGCGACGGGTGCTCATTGTGACTCGGCGAGGAAGGTGCGCATGGTGGTGGTCGCAAACACAGGGCTGTCACGGGACTGTCCTTTCACTCGACTTGGGGGTGTTGTTACTCTCGTGGATGGCCCCGAACATTTGGCGACGGCGAGGCTGTCAAGCTCGTGCATGCTCGCGGGAGATGCGCGTCATGGGGCTAGAATGACGCTTGGGCCGATGCTGGAACGCCGCAAACCATCTCGACCAGGTCGCCGAACGAGCACAAGACCACAACCACCGCGGTTGCTCCCATCACTCTCCACCATGACTGTTTGCGTTTCGTGAAGTCTATTTCCTTTCATCATCTCAACGGGCGACACTCGCCCACGGCAACCGCCATGCACTCGCGTGCTGCCTCGACCATGGCTGCAGGCAACCTCGAGCTCGATGTCGGGACCATGGACTTGCGTGGAGGCACTGGCGCCAGGCTCGCAAAGGCCGTCATCATCGTAGCCGGTGCTTGCGCTCTGCTTGCGAGTCTCATGACTTTTGTGTACGTATCGTCCCCCAGACTGATCGTCTTCATCAACTGACGTAGTGCAGCGCTGTTTGGCTACAGACGTAAGTATGATCCGCGAAAAATGGGCTGCATACTGAGGACGAATAGGAAAAACTACCGAAAGCCAGTCCTCCAGCGATATGTCGTCCGAATTCTGCTCATGTGCGTACCCAATCCAAAAACATTGCTCAACTGCTTACCTCCGTAGGGTGCCCATATATGCGGCGACCTCGTGGACCAGTCTGGTCTCGCTCAAGGCATCTGCCTATGTCGACCCTCTGCGAGATATCTACGAGGCCTTCACCATCTACACCTTCCTGCAGCTTCTGATCAACTTCATTGGCGGCGAACGAGCCCTCATCATCCTCATGACCGGACGAGCCCCCGTTGCCCACCCGTGGCCGTTGAACCTGGCATTCGACAAGATCGACATTTCAGATCCACACACCTTCCTCGCGGTGAAGCGTGGCATCTTGCAGTATGCATGGGTCAAGCCACTGCTGTCGCTGGCCACCATCATCATGAAGGCTACCAACACGTACCAAGAAGGCTATATTGGATGGACATCAGGCTACCTGTGGGTCGCCATCTTCTACAACGTCAGCATTACAATCAGTCTGTATGCTCTGGCCATGTTCTGGGTTTGCATGTCCCAGGATCTGCAGCCATTCCGCCCGATGCCTAAGTTTTTGTGTATCAAGGGCATCATCTTTGCTTCGTACTGGCAGGGCTTCTTTCTGTCCATCCTGGTTTGGCTTGGAGCTATCCCGTCCGACATCCCAGGCTACAGCCCTGACAACTTGGCCGCCGCTGTTCAAGATGCCCTCATCTGCTTCGAGATGCCTCTCTTCGCCATTGCGCATTGGTATGCCTTCTCTTGGCACGACTATGCGGACGATACCATCTCTGCCGCACGTCTGCCGGTGAAATATGCCCTGCGGGACGCATTTGGACCTCTCGATCTCATTCAAGACACCAAAGAGGTCTTTGCCGGCGAACACTACGAGTATCGGCACTTCGATGCACGGGACAATGTCCTCGCTCACGAGGAGTCAGCATCTCGCGCTGCACGCATGGCCGAAGGCATGAGGTACGAACGAGGAGGGAAAGGCAAGTACTGGATACCGAAACCGGGTCAATCAGAACACGAGCCACTCATATCCAAAGTCACGTCCAGCCGCGCCAGAGCCATGAGTCCAGGACCTCATAAGGCTCTTAAAGGGACAGAAGCCAATTACGGTGCGACCGACGATGATGTTGAGGATCCTACGTTGAGCGCCGAAGATGAGCGACTCTTTGATAGTGCGCGTGCATTAGAGTTCGGTGATTGGAATGTAAGTTCGGACACTGTTTTCAAGAAGGTTCGTGCTGACAAAACAAAGTATCCTGTCATCGAGGCTCATCGACCTTCGCGTGAAGACCGTCTCTACGGCGAGCCCACCGTTATTACTGCATCCACTAACCGTAACTTGTTGCAACCAACCACTGCAAACAAGAAGAGGCGAAAGAGCCAGATTAAAAATGTGCAGGCGTCTGTAAACAAGGGCAAGAACCGCAGCGATTCTAGCACCAGCAACGGGGAATCTTCGCACTCAAAGTCGCGTGTCCCAATCGTTGGCAAGCTTCTCCGACAAAAGTCTTCATCTTCCAGTTCAGCAAAGTCGGACAAGAGCCAACTAGTAGATTTAGTCGTAGAAGACCATGACGCGGAAGAAGTGGAGCGAGTACGAGCACGCAAGGAAGGAGGCTCGGCTTGGAATGAGGAGCCGGCGAAACATTTCGTCCAAACGTATCCTGCGGAAGGCGCAGAAGAGGAGGTCCGGGAAGGCTTTGCTCCCGACATCCCCGAAGTGCACAATCCCGAGAGCGACCACAATCTCGACTACCCTTTCACGGTGGAGGAAGCGAGCGAGGAAGAGTTGAAAGATAAGGGTATCAAGCCTCCCGTCAACGAAGAAGCGAAGCGATGGGAGACGCGCGATCTTGACGATGAGCCAGATCATGACAACGATGATCGCCCAAGCCCGAATCCGCAATACGGAAGTTTCAGAGAGGAGCGAAACGTTTGGGGCGACGATCAATGATGACTCTTCACTGCGCCTTGCTCATCCTGTCGCAAGGCTCTCCGTGCGTGGATGTTTCATGAAGTTTCCGAGGCACAAGGCTGACTTGGTGCCCATTGGTTTAGTTTGGTCGAACTGTTTTATACCCGTTCTCGGTGCATTTGTCCTCGAATTGCGTTGCCGATGTAAAAATTATATGTATAGCGTGTTGCGATTTCGAAAATGTCAAACATCTCAGTACCAGCAATTTGACTCCGAGTCTTTTCATTTCAAGTAGCGCGTTGTTGCTTGTTCTGACCGCAAATTTCTGAGGTTAGAATCATGCGGGCTGAAAGAAGGCGCAAATGCATTGAGGTTCTGCTATCCGTCCAAGGTCTTTTCGTAGCTCTACAGGCTATACTATCGCGCATATACTCACGACAGCAACGTACGTCGTGTGGCAGCTGATAGCAAGCTCTCGGCCCGATCGTGGGTCTCTTTACCCCGAGTAGGTCGCACTTCGCCCCCAACGAATGTACCCTGCACCCCAATCGTGCTAACTGCCCCGGTATACGCAGTTGCTGCTAGAGGCGCACATCTGATTTCGAGTAGTTCTTAAGCGTTGAATAAACCCCGATTAGATTGCTCGCAAGGTCGGAGCCACTGTTGCATTTTCGTGATATTCACTGGCTGAGATAAGCGGACAGTAACTGGCATCAAGACGAGCAAACAAACAAACACAGTTGATTCATTCATTGTGCAGTCTTCATCAACCCAGTAGCCCCGTCTACCATTCTCTTGCGTATGTTGGTCGATTGGCTCCCACCCAAGGCCCTGCCGGTCCGACCATTTCAGGTTTCAGGTCAGCAACATTAGCAGCCCCGATGTTCCACATTGTGTACGATATTTCTTCCCGGAGGACTGGACAGATGTAAGTCACCTCTTGTGTTGCGACATAGCAGTACAAGTCATTCACGGGAAGATGCACTTACTCTCAATCGCTCGTCTAACACCATCTTCACCATGCGTAGCATTGGCATATGGGAATGTGCGACCAAAGCCGACAGCTCGGGCCCCTAATGCCAGTAGTTCCACGACATCAGCGCCGTGTCGAACACCGCCGTCGATCAGAACATTGGACTTGTCGAACAGATCGGGACGATGGGTTCAGAGTTCGTAGAGGATGTCGATGGGCGCTGGTGCGTGGTCTACTTGCCGACCACCATGATTCGACTTCAAATTGTCAGTCTCAATCTTGGCAATTGAGTTCTCTTTTGCCAAATGTTACTTACGATCATTACTGCATCAGCGCCGTTCTTTACACTCAGTTCAATGTCTCCGATAGTCTGCACTCCTTTGACAATGACCGGAAGACTCGTCTGAGCCTATACAAGATCAGCATAAATTTCGGGTGAAATTTTGCAAGGAATCAGGAACTTGGGAAGCACCCACTTTAACCCATGCAATATAATTCCATGATAGATTCCGGTCTTGACGGCCGCCCATAGCCACGAAAGCTCCAAGCGAAGCGGTGGGAAGCTCGCCACCATGTCGGATTTCCAGATTCCTCTTGGACCACCAGCCCACATCAACTGTAAAGATGATGGCCTTTGCACCGAGACGCTCGACCTTTTGAAGAATCTCGGTGGTCAATTCGCGCCGCTCGTCGATGTATATCTAGCAATATTGTCAAGGGGAGCTAGGTAATCAACATTCGACAGATATAGACCTGATACGCCAGAAACTAGTTCTCCCTCTTCGCTTCGAAAATTTCTTCAAGAGTGCAGCTGGCATTCGCGGAGATCTGACTCACTGACTCAGCTTCATTGACGTTTAGGTGTACATGGGATACCCACAGATTGGACGATTCCAAAATCTCTAGCAGCTTTGGTCCAGTTGACTTCGCCTAGAGGATGTCCAAGTTTGCACATGGCAGCAGGTGCGATGTAGATTGGCAATTCACTTTCAAAGCCCAGGAACGACGTTTTGAGAGAGCCATTGGACATGTCTCGGAGCATGCGGGGTCGGAAAAAGTATCGGAGCAGAGCCTCGACGCTTCCTTCGTAAGCTGCATAGCTATCAGATGATTTATTGACCAATCGAGAGCTTTTGATCGTTACATCTTTCCTGGTCAGCTGCGCTTCGATAGTAGTTCCACGCAACTTCAAAGAGCACCTTCTTAGCCCAGACTTCGAAGTCAGGCAGTACAATCATTTTTTCGACTGGGGGAAGAGCTCCTCGTGCTTTCTGGAGCTGCTTATCGGCCTCTGGTGACTACTCGCCATTCGAAGGTCGTACTGTAACTGGATTTGGAGCATCAAGGCGTGCTTCTGATTGCAATTGATTCGATGCATCTTGAACAGAAGCGCCATCCTTCGAAGAACGTGCATTTGCTTCTGGCATCTTCGCGTATAGTCAAGTTGGTAACGGTGAATTGAACTGCAAGCGAGGTGTAGTAGTGAAGTAAACACGACCAGAACGCTGACCGGCTTAAGGTGGTGTGATGGGTGATGTGCGATGAGCGAGTTCAGCAGTCTGTTACATACCGGTGGTGCAACGTTTGACTAGGGTCTTCTCCTGTTGGAAGGTGCAGATGGTGTGTACTTTCTGAAAGAGGCTTAGTGCTCGTTCATTCGAGCCCTCGCTAGTTTCTCCCCACTACCTACCACGTCGCACCAACTGATGGAGCATCACGGGTTATGTCAATTCTGGTTGTGGAAGTGACAGAAGCGATCAGACAACCTCTTGCTATACCGCTGCCAGTAAGATAGGGTGATTATGATGAGGCAGGGCCTGAATCTCAATAAAAACGAGCTCCTTCGTATCTCACTGGTGGAACGCTGCTTCCCCCACTCCTTTAACCCATCTTTCTCCCCATCTCCTTCAAGTCTATATGTCCGTCTGGTTGAGGGACTCTATATATTCAAACCTCGAAATCACAGGGAGCAAGTGTCTCTTTCAATCGTCCAGTCGCTGGTTCTTCAGCCTCCTGCTTCACCACCACCGTGCCCGGTCGACTCAGACAGCCCCTGCCATGTCGCAACCACTTACAAACGCGGACAGAGCCCGCGTTCGGGCTCACAAGGACGCTTTTCAAAATGCTATGGCCGCTATTCCAGAGTTCGATCCCGACAAGGTCAAGGCTGCTCGCGAGGCGGTTGTCAAGGCGCATCCCATTAGTAAGGATCTGTGGCTGGCTTATAGCGTAGAGCAGGAGGCAGAGATGGCCGAACCCCTGAAGGTGTTGCCCAACTCTCTGTTTCTCAAACCTGACGCGCCTTGGGGCCTGGCCGTGTACCGTGTCTCGTACAGCGACGATGCGGCTTGGGATCGTATGCTCTCTGTGCTCCGCCAGGATATTGAGTCGTCACTAGCAATGCGACGACAGGCTCAACCCGACCTTTGTTCACGACATGAATTGGTCGTGATGGATGACGCGTCCAAATTCGACGGCGCAGGTCCCGACAAGATCCGCGAGCATTTCAACACTTGGGCCGTAGATGAGCTACAACGTAACTGGCGCACCGACCGCGAACCCGTGACAAAGGACGAAATAGTAACTGGCACGTCAGTCGGCAGCGCGAATCACTATCTGTCCCACGCTGGCTCGCGCTACAATTTCTGCTGGATTGTTGACGACATTTGCCTTGAATCACTCGAAAAGATGGCCAGCCCTGTAGTCAAGCTGGTCAGCAGAGACTGGGTGCCCGAAAGCGAACAAGACGAAGCCGAGGAAGACGAAGAAGACGAAAAGCTTGACTGGGAGGGCGGAGAAACAAATGGCGAGTTTGAAGATGTCGGTTGGATGTACGTCGAAGTGTATGAGTACGTTGATGTTTGGAACCTGTTGATGGAGGATGATTTCTGGCTGGAGATGTATGTAAGGCCGCCGCTCATGCGTTTTGAGAGCGATTTTAACAAGGCGCCTGGTTTTTGGCGACGGAGCGCATCTTCTGCGTAGGTAGAACAAAATATCTATCTAGGCAGTTACTTTAATTGTAAAAGAGCATCACTGCCGACCTCGCGGAACGGTGTGGAGTCTGCGTGGATACGAACCAGATGCTGTCGAGCAGCGTCTTGTTGAGAGCGGGATAGCGTATCCTAGCTACTACGCTGTCCCGTTCCACAAAAGGCGGCATACCGGCGTGCAAAGAGATTATTAGTCTCCCGATTGGACCGTATCTAAGTCCCACTACACAGATGCGTGTCGCAGAGGTCGTAAGTAAGGCTTTGGATAACAGAATCGTCAGCGCCTGAATACTACTCTTACCACGTCACAGCTAGCGCCTCATCCAATCAACCCCAAAGCAGCCATCACACTCGGCCACGACCTTCCTAAATCAGTGCATATCCTGTGGAGCCGTTGAGCGGCATCCAGACGCGTAAACTTCTACGCCTCGGCTGTAGACAGAGTTTTTTCTTCCTCCCGTGCTGCATGTGCTGGCACCAGCAACGCGTGGTCTGAGAACGCGGGCTTCTTGGGAAAACGCGAGTGCGGGTGTGTGGTTGGATGGAGCGGGATGGGCATTTTTGGTAGCGTGTGTTTCACGGTGCAATGGATAGGCGAATGGGAATTCGAGGCTGTGGACGGATTTTGGAGATGGAGTGGTTGTGGGGATTGATTGGTTGGCGGTTTTAATGGGTGGAAATGCTTGCACGGAGCCTCGTCGCTCGCAGGGAAAGCGCACACGACACCGCGCAGCGCCAACTCCAACACCACCAACAACTTTGGTACCTGACACCCGCACCGGCAGCAGTGCGCAATCCCCTCTCAAACAGGGCGGTCGTCTCAGGGTCTGTTTCTGATGGATGTTGGTACCGGTAGAAACAGGCATCTGCACGGCAGGTCTGACCAAAGCGCCGCATCTTGTACAACGCCGGTAAGGCGACCCTCGAGAGCGCGAGGGAGAATGGGTCCAAGAACGCCACTCCAGTAGCGGGCGCATCTGTCAGTTTCAAGGCGTAGGCGCTATTGCTTCCTGAGTGGTCCACGATTCTGCATCTTAGCCAGCGCTTACTATAACGCTGGCCAATCAGCTCGCAACGCCTCGAGTCCTTGAGCAATGCGCGCCAGCCATGGACCGGATTTCCTCCACACATTGACGAGCACTATGGCAGGGAGGCCACGCCATTGGGCGCGTAGCCTCTGCGCATCGGCATGCTCATCTATAACCACCTGTTCCTGTCGTCCTGTGAGGTCGACTCGGTCTGCTGCTCCTGAGGCCGGACCTGCGGGCTGAACGCGCGACCAACCTTTGCCATTTATTCCAGAAGCGAACGCGTTGAGGGACAACTCATCAAGGGCCCATCTAGCCGGAAGAGATTGGCCTGCATCCTTCTGTTTGTTCTTCCATCGTCTTGCCTCTTTTCTACTTACTTCCTTCTTTCTGCTTCGCTGCGCGGTTCGCCTTAGGGCATCACACTCCCTTACGATTTTTAGTCAATTGCTATTTCGTCGTGCTATGGATTACTAGCTGCCTGGTTGCAGCTTGGATATAAAATGGACTTCGGAAGTCATCAGAGGAAAGAGAGGGACTTTTGGCCGGCCATGAGGTTTGGATGCTGCGCATCGAGGGCGGACGTTGATGATGGGAGGGAGGCGCTTAAGGGAACTGGTATGTTCAAACTTCACTTGTTCTCATCACTTCAGCTGCATCAATTTGTTCTTTCGTCGAAGTCTAGTGACGTTGATCGCGACCTGGTCGTCTTCAACTTTGCAATCGTCGTTATCATCTCCGTCTTCCTGTTGAGCTGCAACTACGCCTCGCTTGCCGTCCACTTAATCTGGGTAATCAGTATCAACAACAACCAATATGTGGCACCCGAAAGCCAATCTACCGGAGCCACATGTCGTCATTAGCCTGGAAAGTGTTGCTAACAATCTTTGACAGAGGAGTCTCAGATGCAAGTCATCTATGACCAACCACAAGTTGTACAGCCACCCCGTGCCGAGCCAGTTCATCATCCCCGTCCATCCACCAGCCAGTCCATGGGCCGCCACGTCTCTCAATGGGTGAACACCAGCCGCGACTTCGCGACACGCGCATCATCACGTGCCAGCTTCTCTACACTTACGCGACCACGCCGCTCACATTCTGTTCACAAGGTGCGGCCTAGCATCTCACAACCATCAAACTTCCAGCGCTTCGACAATGGATTTGGAATCGATAGCATCCAATCCATGGTTGATGACGCGCCAATGCCCATTCGCCGCAATCGAAGTCTTCGCCGCCTCGAGCTCTCTATCTATCTCCCCAATGGCCGTCTTTCGCCTCTGCCTGACTTTGAGGATGACGAGGCTTGGGGTGCGAGGAAGGTGGACTTGGAGAAGCCAGAGCATGCACTTGTTCGTGTGAGGGATTCGCGAACCAGTTCCTTGTCGTCGAACCCTTCAACATCAGAATATCTTATTCAGCGCAAGCCCGTAGCTTCATCTAGTTCTTCTGTTTCTGTCTCGCACTCCAGGCGCTCAAGCACGCAGAGCCAAAAGAGCAACGAGACCACTACAACTCACGAGCGCCGTCTATCTGGTACTACTATGGCGACGATGCAGACCCCTACCCTCTCTGCTTGGCCTGAAGAGCCAACAAGTGCCGCCGCATCTATCTTCGAGAAGCCTACAATTCGCCGCTCCCTCACATCTGGTACCCTTTCCCCAGGTCGTGTTCTCTCCCGCCTTCCTTCTCCTTCCCGCAACCGTGCGAACACCGCACCCAACTCGCGCCCGGGTTCCCTTCGCCGGGCACGGACCGACGTCGACGATGCCATCCGCGAACTCAACACCATCGTCGAAGAGCGCCGCGCCTCCGCATACCGCTCGCAGACTCAATCCCCGGCTCTCATCAACCGCCCTCCACCGTCACCATCCCATCACGTGCCATACATCGCTCCGTCGATGCGCATGCACGTCCGCTCCGAGACACTTTCAGACATCGGCTCCGCTTTCTCAGCCCCAGTCACAAAGATCCTCCCCATCACACCAGCACGCCGGCGCACAGCCGGCCTCACCCTCGCTCCCCCATCTCGCGATAGCACAATGGCTCTCTGCTCCAATCCCATCACTCCCCCTGCACCCCATACCCCCACCAAATCCCTCGCACGCATCACTACCTGGATCAAACGCTCCATGTCCGCATCTACAACACCCACTTCCCCCTCCGCAACTGACGCCCACCCCTTCTATCAATGCGAACCTTTACCTACCACCACGCGCCCCTCCACCGCTGGCTCCCACACTCTCTGCCACACACGCCAAGAATCCCAGGATTCCAACGCCACCGCAACAGTCACGCTCTTCAGCGCATCGTCCCGCTCTCAATCGCCCACGTCACCGCCGCGTAAGACGAAGCGCGTCCCTGCGCCGCTTGTCTTGGCTAAAGAGAAGGAAATTCAGATTGAAGTCGCCCTCAAGAGCGGACGCAGTATCAGGGAATTGAAGCCGCCGAGTAGTCCGCATGCGAATCTTCTCAAGGGCATGGAGATCAGTGCGAGGGACGTCGGCGTGGATGGTAGGAAGAGTGTTATGATGGCGAGTCCCGGGGCGGTTGGTGTTGCGTTTTAGGTTACTTGAGATTTGGGGGTTGGGGTTTGGTATTGGGGTCTGGATTGGGATGAGATGGAAAAGGATGGGATTGGGTAGGGTTGGGGGTTTTATTCTTCATAGCACCGGGGGCATATACCCTCCGCCCTCTTTCCTCGCGCGCATCTCACGCTGCGGAAGGAGGTGCGGATGCCCCTGTGCCTTTTTCACTTTTGATTCACTTTATATACCCTTTTTTTGTAGTTGTAGCAATTGTACGAGATGATTGTTATACCGCGGTGTAGTTATAGTTGTAATGGGTGGATTGGTGAAGCAATTCAAATTGTGTTTTGGCTTTGAGTAAAAATATAATACTAAAGCATGTGAAGATGTTTCCTTTGCCACACGTCATGTCAAATCGAGACAGATAGATTCCTCGCTCTGCGGTGCTGCTCGGCTATTCCTCGGCGTCAGGGTGATTTGTGATGTATGAAAAGCGAGGTTGTGGAATGTAGTTATTCCCATGCATTTTTCTGGAAAAACATGGCTGTGTAGTGATTCCATTTTCTTGCGCTTTCATCACGTGTGGAAAAGCGCACGACACTCCGCTTGGACGGGCGTTGATATTGTACTGGTGTTCTCCACGATCAGCAGCATCAGCGAGTAGTCCTGTTAGCTTTAGCATGATGTGGATAGCTATGGGTGCTCGTGTTAAGGATAGTAGTGCAAAGGCAGTGAAGACATATTGTGTTTGTGATGCAGGGACGGTGACAACCGCAAGATACCAAAAGTTTAGTGTATTCAGTGTGCGTGATGTTGAAGTGCGGTATCTGTTCACATTTATTTTCTGCCTTTTTGTTTGCGGGCAAGTAGTGTAGGCTTTCGTCCCACACACTTCACCCCCTCAGCGGCGCCCAATCCTTCATCTGCGTCTCGCTCATCCAGCTTCCCACATACACGCCCTTGCCCAGCGCAAACCCCTTACTTCTTAGCAGCATATACATAGCGTTGAGATGGAAGTAAGCATTCGGTACCACGAAGCCGTGGTAAAAGTCCGCCATGCCGCTCATGTGCAGCGTTTTGCCTGCTTGTTGGAATGGCACATCTACGCCCTTTTCCGCCGCATCGTTGAACTTCGCTTCGTCGACGCCAGCCAACACGGCGTCCATTTTCTGGAAAAAGTCGACCACAGACGCTAAGCTGTCGAAGGACGAGGGGTCGAGGGAGGGGGCGGGCGCCGAGGAAAGGGAGTGGTGTTGCAGGGCTACGAGGGGGAATTTGGCGAGCATGATGGGTTGCTGGCGGAAGGCGAACATGGTTCCAAAGTGTGCATCGAGGAGTTCTTTTTCATCCGGGAACTTTCCTGGTTCTGCGTCGGAGAGTTCTTTTTGCGCGGTGGTCAGGATGCTGATGGCGCTTTTGCAGCAGCTACGCAGGACGGGGACGGTCGTTCCATAGAAGGAGTATGTGACTGGGTCCGCCATTGTTATGGTGTTGTTGGTGGTGTTGTTGTGTGAGTTGTAAATGTGGATGATGTAAATAAAAAAGGAGGATGGTGGTGAATGTGGGCGGTCGCTAAGAACCGTCCGACGTGCCGACGTTTATAGTCTAACACGTTTGCACACCGCTAATGCTGACCCCGCAACACGGTGTTTTGGATTTTATGAAGATCGTTGCTACCGGCCCGAGCCTTGTATGTGACGCAGCCAGTGACGAGTTGAGGTAGCATCCGGACCGTTTTTCCTCCGCCGACCTCGGAAGGTTCCGATAAGCACCTAGCAATGGTAAGTTACAGTGGCATTTCACGTTGAGGCAAAGCCCTGGAAGCCAAACGCAGCCTTCAAAGTAGTATCTCAAGTGGTTCCGTAAATGTCTGCTGTTATGATGCGTCTGACTTCGTGCTGGGTGGCTTCCAAGGTTGTTGAGCAACTGAGCGTAATACGTCAGAATGGCCATGTCAGAACGTTGCCTAGGTAGGAAAATGGTGCGAATTGTGATGGGCAGGGCAATGCTGTGAAACGCGAGAAGCTTTACCCTCGAAGCTCTATCAGTGGGCAATGCTAACAAGACGCTCGAGGATTGGAGAATTGGTGATATTATGACGATTAACTGATGCCACCTAAGCCTTGGGTGAAGACGCTGAAGTCGGGTCATGGAGCCTGGGTAGTCCCGAAGTTTCGTAAAGCCACAAATCCGGCTAGATAGAATCAGAGATCAGGCCTCGGTACCTCTCATTTTTGGAAGTTCTAATGTTGTGGTAGAGATTCGGCGGGATGCTCTGCCGAGATGCCGCACCTACCGGTACGGTAGCCGCGACCGTCCAAAACGGAACGGTCCATCGCCGGCCAACCTGCCTACTTTCCGTGATTGGTCAAAACTGCTTGTCGCACAACTTGCTCATATCTAGGTATGGCAGGCAAATGTCAGCCGTCACGCTAGTTGTACGAATGCGAGACTCCCCGCAGCCTCGAAAGGTGCCCGTTACCTGATCTCATCCGTCGTCCACGATATCCGACTCACACCAGGGTCAAGTGACATTCCGACGAGGGTCACGCGAAATTCCCCCAAAAGCCAGATTCGTTTGAATTGGCCGAGATGTTGGGCGATTGAACCCTTTCCCATCTTGCTCCGTAATGATGGCAACCACGACTTACACAATTGGATTCATTTCCTTCAGGTATACTTTTCCACGTGGTATCGACAGGCTAGTACTTTAAAAACCATGGATTCGAGTACCCCTGCAATTGCACAACTCTTTCTACCAAAGTAAGAGCTGACTATCCTCGATGGTAAAACCTTGGTTAAACTTCAGATACCTCGGCCATGGTACCCTACCGAAGAACGTCACCACCAGAGCATAACGTAACCAAAGTCCCGAACTAATGTAAATTCAGATCTCGACACGCAACCCTTCCAATCGCACCCAAACAAACCCCCTCCTAATCTTCCCCTCAGATTGACACGTGCAGCAAATTATTGCAGCATGCCTTCTATCGAGAGCAACCTCCAAAATGGCTTTCCCTTCCTTGAACTGCCCCTCGAACTCCCGCAACAAGTCTACGGCTACACATTATGTTCCTTCAGTCTGCGCAGGGACTCGAATACGCTTGAAGAATACTCTCATTTGCATGCTGAAAGGACAATCCAAAAACGGCAATTCCTTGGTACCATCAATTTGCTACTTGTCAACAAACAAGTTTACCACGAGAGTTTCTGAACATATGCTCAAAAACAACTTGTTAATCCGCATTGAATGTCGCAGATTTCCCATCCAAAACTATCTGACAATCTGACACCCGGCATCTCTATTGTTGCTTGCCGCAACACACTCAGCTGGAATCCTGACAGGATACTCAGTCAATTCCAAATCCTGGCTATACACATTCTCATGCAGGCCGCTGCACAAGGGAGAGCGAAGACATTTGGACCTTCAAAACACCACACGGAGATCCTGGTCCTATTGGAAGATCTAGAGAACATCTGTGAAATGTTTGAAGTTGAGCGCATGAGATCCAGCTGGAGGTTTATGATGGAGGTAGAGCTTAACCCCTCCACGAGCAAGCTGGGCGATAATTACCACTTTGCCGGCTTGCCCACAAATTTCTTCATGAAGAAAACGCAAGAGAAGCTCCTGAGACCACTGCGAAATCGACTGAGAGGCGTTACTCCGCTGGAGTTCATGATCAGCGGGTGCACCGAGAGAGATCTCCTCGTGGGTACTCTACGGGATATGACGCAGCGGCGGTGGTCCAACGTAGATGTACTTGTCGCGGAGCTCTGCGACCTCAAAGCTAGGGCTGGAGAGTACATGCTCAACGGGGACCTCTTGGATTGTACGCGACTCTGTGCTTATGGAATCCGCATCCTTCTACGAGTGTATTTTAATCCAGGCTCTTTTACTTTGCCAGCAGAGAACGTTGTGCGATCGTACCATGATCTCACCCACTTCTGCTTCATGTTTCACGTCTTATTCGCACGGTACCTCGTTGCTGGTCTCACCATTAGACCCCAGCATAGAACACTGGCCGAAGAGGAATACCACACTGTGAGAACCTACGAAACTATCCTCAACGTTCTCAGCCACTCGCAATGTCAAGCCTTGAAGACTTTTCTTCCTTGGTACCCGTTCGACCACGAGCTCGGAGAAACTCATTACATGAAAGCGAAAGTGTCGCGTATAGCCGTCGAACGCTCATCTGAGCCGGCATGTAAGTACAACGGACTCTTCATTAGAGACGAAATCGAACGCGCATTGGCGCTATGGCCGGACAATCCTCGATTCGAAGAAGAGCAGAAGACGATCGAGACATTAATAAGAGACATGGATAGATGCAGGCAATCGAATGCGAAATTGACGCTGGTGGAGTGGAGAGCGAACCAAGCCAAATAGCGCAACACGAACGTCAACAAACACTAAACTCCACCTTTTTTCGCGACCACCACCACTCACTTCAAGACCGCACACCCGCCGTTCAATCGCAACTCACGCTGATACGAGAAAGAGTGTCCGAGTTGTTGTCAGTTTTTCGGGCAGTATAGCCACAATGCTGCGCAATTTGTCGTCAAGTTTTGATTAAGGTAGCATCGTGGATTACTTATCAAGTCAGATACCGTACTATGCTTTTTTTCCGGGGCTGAAACATAGCCTTTCGGAAGCATGCACAGCGGGGTACTGGCTACGTTAAATCGCCGGAAATGCTCAATATAAGCGAAACCATCGTGAACAAGCGAGCGCGATGCACGACCAGTGGACGCCTTGTAGATGTGGCTGTAACTCAGCCCCACTACTCGCAGGTAGATATCCATCAATTTCAACGCTCTTTTCTCATCCATTATTCTTCGTATTTCGAGCCATGTGGTCTAACCAACAGCATGTTAGGTTACAAGTCCCTCCTGAGACCTCGATTGTCTCCAGTCCCATTTCAGTACGATGAACACCGCTTAACACGGGACGATATGTGCTGGACCGAACTTCAGCATCTAACATCGAGCCCGCCAACAGCATCTCCTTCCAAACGATCGCGACCAGTCTACTCACAAGGATGGAGGTTCGGAGCCATATGCTGCGCTACATCGACTTCCGTCGTGTTCTTCGTGAACCTCACGGCCACGATCATATGGGGAACCAGGGTGCAAGGCGGGGTGTTGTTCGAAGGGAATTGCGATGAGGCCAAGTTCATCAACTCTGGCTTACATATACTCATCAACGCTCTAAGCATTATCTTGCTGAGCTCGAGCAATTATTGCATGCAATGCCTGTCAGCACCTACCAGACAAGAGACCAATATTGCCCACGCACGGAAAGACTGGCTTGATATCGGTGTTCAGAGCGTGCGAAATTTGCGTCGAATTGAGAAGAAGCGTGTTGTCATTTGGTGCCTTCTCGGACTCTCCTCGCTACCACTACATTTGTTGTGAGTTCGAGCGAGCTTAGGAAGCAATATTCTACTGACCATTGAAGTTACAATGCCGCCGTGTACATGTCGATCGCAGCGCATAGTTATCAGGTTTATGCCGTCCCTGAAACCTTTTTGACCGCACCCGAATGCCCTCAGTGTACCAATACCAGCTATGTAATAGCTCCAAGAAACTCGAGCACAGCACCTGGCAGTCTTCAAAGTATCTATGAGATGGCTAAAAGTCGCAATGTCACACGATTAGAGAATAAGGATTGTATCGCTGCGTACGCTCGCATGCTCCAGACAAACAGAGGCGATCTTATTCTGGTTGCTGGAGATGATAGCGTTCCGCTTAACAAATCTTCCAGAATAGCTGGGACTTCACCGGTATTCTGGTACCATGAGTTCAACGCCATTAATTCATGGCGAGCGTCTACACAAGCGTACGAATGGATGTGCTCCTCCCTCGCGAATCGAAACTTTACCACCGGTCGGCAGGGTATAATCGATAATGCTCCATGCACAGAAGCAATCGGTCGCATCACGTCATCCCCGGAAAACTGGACAGTCGGCGGAGCTTGTCGCAGTCACGTACCTGAATATTCGAACGGCTGTAGAGAAATGAGTGCCATGCGTGGGCCAATCGAACACTGTTACAGCGAGAACATTGAGCCGCGATGCAAGGTACGATGGAGCGTTCCCATCGCGACATTAGTCATTGCACTCAATCTCGTCAAAGGGGCTTTGATGTTCTACACGGCGTTTGGTGTAAAGGAGGAGCCGCTTATGACCTTAGGGGACGCCGTGTCTTCCTTCATTGAGGAACCGGATCAATCAACGACAGGCATGTGTCTCGTCTCGTTCAAAGACATCAGAAAGCAGGGAATGCACGGAACAGGTTCGCGAATATGGACCCGCCCCAGGTATAGATGGGAGAGCAACACTAGCAGACTTCGCCGAGCCATGACCTTCCTCATGTAAGTACAAGTTGTCTACTTAATGCCCTTGCCATACTGACATTTACCAGGCTCGGCGCCACAGCTACAGTTCTACTTAGCTTTCTCGCCATAGGAATCGGCAACATGGGCAAAAACCAAACAAACTCTTTCTCCAACCTCGTCCGTCTAGGCTTCGGTACATTGGACCCCAGAACCGCCATCAACACAAGCGTGAAAACAGTCGTCGGTAACACTCTTATAGCAAATGCACCGCAGGTCATTCTGTCGCTCGTGTACTTCTCCTACAACAGCTTTTGCACATGCATGCTCCTAGGGCATGAATGGGCAACCTACGCGCGTCAGCACAAAGGGCTGCGACTTTCCGGGTCACCCAGAGGCGCGCAACGATCGACGTACTTCTTGTCTCTTCCATATCGGTTTGCGGTGCCGCTTATGACGCTGAGTGGCGTCCTTCATTGGATGGTGTCGCAAAGCATCTTCTTTGTTGCAATCGAGGTACGTCTGACACAGTCCTGAATATGGACAACGAACTCACGTCCCGAAGTTTTATGGCACTCGCAATGATACCCGCCCTCCGACAACACTGTACAGTTGTGGATACTCTCCCATCGCGATTCTCTCGGTACTTGCACTCAACGGCATCATGATTATCACTGGTATCATAGTTGGTAATTTACATCTACCAGCAGGAACGAATCTGGTGGGAAGTTGTAGTGCGCTGATGAGCGCAGCTTGCCATATGGCGCCATCGCAGAGTGCGGATGAACACGATGCTGCTGAGAAGAAGTTGAAATGGGGCGTGGTTAGTGTTCGGTCGGATGGTGTCGGGCATTGTGCGTTTTCGAGTGGACCGGTGGAGGGTCTCAAGAAGGGCAAAACTTATGCTGGGTGAAAATTGTTTACATAAAAAGAAACAATGATAGCGAGCTGATACCACGTGGATTGCCTCCAGCCTGCCGAAATGTTCTGCTTCGCGTGTGTATGCCAGAAATTCTGCAAATCTAGCGAGGACCACTGCAACAATATATTCTGAACCTTAAGCAAGGTCGAAGGGCGTGATAAAACTCATGCAGCTTCATTCGTTGGCCAGCAATACAGCCACAGTCCGACGCCTTCCGCTGCAATTGCGTCCAAAACGAGCCGCTCACACAAATTGACTCATACCAACTTTATGGTACGCCTCACACATTCCAGTCTGGCGCACGGTTTTCGAGCATCCAAGCAATCCTCTTCCAGCCGTGCGGACTGGTCATTGTGTCTCGTCATTATCCAAGAGCAATAGTAATGTCCGAACCCGCCAACCCTTTCATAAGTATCATGCCCCATCGTTCTCAGTAGAAAGCCAGTGATTTGAGTATTCGTTTTCGGATATGTGGTAGTGAAGAAGAGAATGACAGGGCATAGGTTGGTGAGCAACGAGGGGTCACCTATGAGAGGCTCGTAGAAGATTTCGATAAGCGCGAAAGAGTTGCATGTGTTGTCGGCGGCGGCATAATCGCACGTGGATTTAGGGTTGGATGTGACGATGCGGATGTTTGTCATCCAACCCGTGAGGTGCACGACCGCTTTAAACTGGTGCATGCTCGCTCCTAACTCTGTTCTTGTGACATAATCACGGACGGGTAAGATGTTTCCTTCTGCATCTTCAAATTTGACAGATCCATCGTTACAAGGGACAACACCCGGTCGAAACGGTAGCGAGATGCCGGTCAGGCCTCGCCAACCAACCCAACTCCAGGACGGGGAATCCTGTCTTCGGTCCAAGGGTCCAGTCACATGTTGACTCCGGGGCAACCAGTGCAAAGCCCCTATGAATATGTATTCGAGAGACACATGTCGGGTATCTGAGAACGGTAGACCCCAAAAATGATAGGAGGGGTCTTTGGCTAGCCATGCCTGACGTAATATGCCCATGAAGGCATTCAGAATATCTGACTCGTATGATAGTGTTCTTGTGAGATACGCCTCGATCCAATGTGTAATAAAGTCCGAAGCAAAACAATGGGACGGGAATACCTGGGTCAAGGGGCCTGGCCACTGAGCGCGTGAATAAAGACCATCTTGAGACGTTTCCCTTACGGAAAATGATCCTTGAGTAGCGTCGCTTGTGTATGAGTCCAAGCATTGGAAGTAAACATGTGATTGAGTGAACAAGAGCCGCCGCGTTGCAAGCAGACCTTCCTGGTACGTCCATAGTAATGGCTCACATCATTAGTCTATATCTCATAACGAGTTGCCAATGCAGCACTTACACCCTCGGGTTGACCAGGCGCTGTCTTCGAGCTCGTCTTTTGCGTTGGGCATAGGAGCAATTGTTCTTCCATGGACCACGGCAATTCTTTGTTGGCGGCGAGGAGTAGTGGAAACACCAGGTAGGCCGCATTCAGAGCCCGCCCCAGCCGCGTTGATGATTGTCTCGCTAGCATTTCGATAAATTTCGTCCATGCGTTGGATGACTGCATGTTTTGTCGCCACGTCGGTTTGATCAATACAGTAACGGTCCACCCAGAGATATCGATGCTTGAAGGCCAGTGTGCATATTATTGCATCCTCTATCGCAGGTGGAGTCTTGGCATCTAGTTCCGCTGTGGACCGTGCAACTGTGCCATTGGAAGATCCCCAAACGTAGCTGAGCGCAACATAGTTACAGTCTGTTGGTGCGATGATAAGCTTTCTTGTTTCACAGTCGATGACCTGGAAACCAGGGATCTGCGAGCTACTAGAACCATGACTTCTACAGAAGCTTCCGTGCTCCAAGTTGCAAGTGCTTAGCCATTTTCTTGCGACTGGCCAGTCCAGACTCTTCATATCAGTTGGTCGAGTATACAAAGTAAGCGGTGGAGTAAGAAGGGTTCTTTGCCGACCCAAGAGAGCTTGCAAACTGAATCGACTGAAGATCGTACTGGGCATGGCTACCAACAACCAATCGAATCTTGTACTCGAGGGATGGCTGAGCCGTAGTGTGACACCTTCTATTTGCTTGAGTCCTCTGAAGCCAGAACTGAGATGTGCGTGGAGTTGAAAATCATTACTAGGCGAGCTGCGGTTGTCATACGTCAGTCTTTGCACTTCAATCCTAAAATGTCGAGTGAGTGGGATACTCGAAAGTACTAGATTTGTATGGTGAGGCGCTTACATATCTTGGATGAGACCACATAACGCACAGTCGGGTTTGCTCTGATGGTTCATGATGCCAACAAGAGGCAGATTGGTGCCATGGGGGTCAGATGTGTTATTTCTTTGGATTACCAGAGGAACAATGTTACGTAAGACAACTTTGAAAGGAAGTTTGGAACAAGCTGGACATAGTGGTTGCTTTCGCCTCGTCATTAGGTCAGCTACCCTTTCAAGGATCAGTGGAGTCATCGGGTCTGTGTCTGTCTTTGTTGCGGGGCGTCTTGACGGAACAAGCGCTACAATGGAGCTAAAAAAAATATTAGGCAGTATGAATGATAGCAGGCTGATGAGAGTGTCGGTGTTCAAGGGGTTGCCACAGCCTAATCGGCATGCATTGAGGCTGAGGCTGACTACCGGTAACAGAGTCAGCACGCCTTTCCACATTCGGCCAACAACGGAATGACTCTGATATGCGATTGATTCGCAAGACGTATTTTTCGTGTTTTTGAAACGTGTGATTCCGTGGTGACCGCGACGAATTCAGACTTCTCTGCATCATTGAGCTTATTCTGAGCACCGGCATCATTCTCCATACAGAGGCGGACGCATGGAACGTTGCAATGGTCGCTGGATGCTAAGATTGCTGGATTGGTGGTAACTGCCATAGGCGTCCTATGTTCATTTATCGTGTGAGTCCCTTAGTTTCTCGAAGTGAGCTCTGACCTCCTCTCCAAGGCGTCCTTCCATGTCCGCCAAAATTGTGCACACCAAACTGAAATTGTTGCACAAGAAGCGCTCTTTCTTCCTCGCATCGCTAATCCCTCTGCTCGCCTTCGTGAGGTAGGCCTCATATTCGCTTCTCAATCGACCAACGCTCACTGAGACTGGCTCATCGTCTCCAGCCTCGGACGACAGTGCAAGGATGCCTTGCATGAGATTTGCAAACTTCTGTGTCAGAGGTGTGGGCGCTGTGGATGTTGCATTTTGCGAGTTGGATGAGAGGAGCGCCGCACCCGTCGTAGGTCGGCCAGGCAGTGCTGTTGTGAGCTTCTGGAGGGATGTGCAATGCATGTCGAGGACCTGTTGATACCTAGGCCATAGCATCATGTTTGTGGCGTTGATGTAGTTCTCCATTGTAGGCACTTTTCGTCGCTGCAGCTCGAATGCTAGATGTTGATTTAATCGCACACACAACAAGATACCCAATGTGTCAGTTGTAGTAGTGACGAGTGACTTTGTCAATGCCTGGCCAACTGCTAGGGTGGACTCGAAGATAGTAGCGAAGGTTCGAGACACAGCGTGGTAGTTCTGTGAGGGCGCGAAATACGTGGAGATGAAGGTGTACTCGAAACATGCATTATCGACAAGGGCGAGGTTGAAGCTGCGAAATGGGACTTCGAGGTAGTGTGCTGACTGTTCCTCTTCAGCGATGTACGCGGTTAGAGCATTCGTCGACGAGCTTTTGAGTGCGTCTCGACGGCGGCCAAGTGAAAAAGCATCGTAAGCAGCTGGTGCATTGCGCGCTTGACCAAGCAAGCTCCCGCCTCTTTTGGTTGTCGCATCTTCGCCAAGCACATCGTACTTGTCCATTGCATGCACCCTAATCTTCTCCAGTGCAAGGCGATATCGTGTGAAATGGTTCAAGTAGTACCAGCGCATGGTATAGATGTATGCCTGCCCTATCTGTTGTGCGAGTTCTGGCTGATGTTTCGCTAGAAAAGCATACAGTTCCTTATATTTGAGCAAGGCTTGCTGTTGTATGACCTGAGCATTGATTGAAGGTGAGCGAATGGCTTTAATCTGCGCGACGATGTAGTCTCGTATCCGTTCAACAGCGCGGTTTGTGAGGTTGTCAAGGAGGGGCTTAATGTCTTCGAGAGATTTCATGTTGGGCTGCTCTTTTGCCTTGGCGCTGATGGTTTTGGAGCGTTTCTCGACGTCCGCCAAAGCGCGCACGAAGCCCTCATCTACTGGGCCCTCTGCAATCTTGCGCACAACAGCCGGAGATATGCTGATGTCTTCAACAGCGGGTCCAAGTAGCTTCTCTACAACTTTTCTGTTTTCAAGTTTGGTGTTCAACGCTATCGAGCGATTCTGCAGTGACTCGATCTCCGCTGACACGGCGCCAAGATCGGCTTGGAAGTTTGTGAGGTATGTTTCGACGGATTTCAAGACTTCATCGCAGGCTAAGATTGATTTGTGCAGGTCTTCGAACTTATCCTTTTCGTTGTCGTCTACAATCACGATGAGCAAACCTTCTTGGCCTGAAAGATGAACACGTACATTCTTCGACTGACTGCGCGCTATATGTATGTACAGATGTGGGTTGCTGGTGTTCTCGTGGTGTGTCTGCTGCAAAGTCGTGCAAGCTGAGCCCCCCAAAATCGATTTCGTCCACTACCACTTTTGGTTTCTCTGCTATGGGCTGTTGCTTCTCGCCCGTACCAGCAAGCGGCTTCTGTGGTAAGCCTCCCATTATTGACGCCAGAACCTGTATGGGATCCGGACCGTGGTGGAGACCCCCTGTGGCCCGCCGACGTGGTCCGCCATTGGGGGCTCGTACAGTCGCTGGTAAGCTCGTGGTTGACGAGGCCGGCGAGATCAGCGATAGAGATGTTGTTCGTGGGACCAGCCCGGGGCGAGCAGGCAAGGGGCCGGGTCCTGGAGCTGGATAACCCCTTCGAGGAGCGGGTGAGTAAGAGTCGCGCCTGGGTGGAGGGGTCCCCGACGGCGTCGAGTACGCTGAAAGCCTGTCTAGGCCCCACATAATGTCTACGGACGGAGTGATTGATTCACGGGCGCATTGTGAGAGATGGTCATATGATGGGGCATCGGTCGCGAGCGCGTTCGTGCTATTGATACTCTCGGCCTCGGCAGTATTATGTTCCGAGGCGAAGCAGGGATCTTTTAGCGCGGCTTTGCCCCTCGCGCCTGCCCAAAATCAAAATCCAGACACGCAGACTTCTCTCTCCATCTCCATTAAAACACCGCCCCCATCCACCCCGCGACCTCCAGCCCAACGATCACCACCAGCTTCTTCCTCACCCGTCGCACCTACTCTCATTCATCACCATGGCGGACGACGCGCAGGTACGTACACGAGCATGGGCCCCCGCATGTGCTTCCTACCCCACCTTTCGATTATCCTCGCCAGTTGCGCCCAGCCAGGCATCGAGTCCAACATTTGCGCCTGCATGTCCCACGATGGCTAACGTCATACCCTTTAGCATGAGCACACCTTCGAGAGCGCCGATGCCGGTGCCTCCACCACGTACCCCATGCAGTGCTCGGCTCTGAGGAAGAACGGATTCGTCGTCATCAAGAACCGCCCCTGCAAGATTGTCGAGATGACCACCTCGAAGACCGGCAAGCACGGCCACGCCAAGGTCCATCTGGTCGCCATCGACATCTTCACTGCCAAGAAGCTCGAAGATCTCTGCCCCTCCACCCACAACATGAACGTCCCCAATGTCCGCCGCCAGGAGTACCAGCTCGTAAGTGGAGGATAATTTTCGGTGGCGAAGCTTCCCTAATCGTGCGTTGCAGCTCGATGTTACCGACGACGGTTTCCTCTCCCTCATGTCTGACGACGGCTCCACCAAGGACGACGTCAAGCTCCCCGATGGCGAAGTTGGTGACAAGATTAGCAAGCTTTTCCAGGAGGATGGCAAGGACACCAGTAAGTTGAAGCGGCAGGAAAGGATATGGATACCGCTGACCAGCTATCAGACGTCATTGTCCTCACTGCCATGGGCGAGGAGGCTTGCATCGACGCCAAGGAGGCTCCCAAGGCTTAGATCCACTTCGTTAAGACGCACGCTGCCAGCGGGAGTCGCGGAGTTGGGACAACTTCGGTCAAAAAATTGGCAATTGCTGCACTTTTGCAAGCAAAGCGGACTGTCGCCTGTATGGCGACACGAACATCTCCATGCGCTCCATCTGCGTTAATAGCGACCAATGGACGTGGTTCTTCGGATCAATTATGGGTTTTTGCATTGCCATGTGTGGGGAACGTTTTATGATATGATGCACCTTTCCTAGATATATCCCTACGGCAATGAACAAAAGGTGATGATGTTATCCAAATACAGCTTACCTCTTGGTGAAACGATTATGTGATGAAAGCACCCGGATATGAAGATGACCATTTATAAGGCAGTGAACTACAAGTTCATCATGCGACCTTACGAGAAAATACACCATCCGCATGCCCCAATTGGAACAGTTATGAATTGTAGAATGACTATTCGCGCAAGCGGGGCCCTCCGTGTAGTCGCATCATTACACCTGTGGAGGCGTTGCTGCAGGTCGCTTCTTAGGAGTTTGATCCTTGCAAACGACTTACCAAGTCGCGTAATCACCAAGCACTACATTGGTGAAAGTTGGTCTGCCTGGTGCGGCTGGGCGCATGTGCAACCGGGCAGGCGCACGTGTGGTTTTTGCGCTAGTGAGAGGCTCAACTCAACCTTTGAACCGACAACACGACGAAGTCCTTTGCGCCACCATGAAAAGCAAAGAGTTGGGAAGTCTCACCAAACATCGTCTCGCCATCTGCCTACCCTGTCGAAATTATGGACAAGTACATCATCTAGCTAGAGTTGATTTGCAGACCCGCCAAATCTACTG
The DNA here is from genome assembly GCA_010093685.1 of Ophiobolus disseminans. NCBI lineage: Eukaryota > Fungi > Ascomycota > Dothideomycetes > Pleosporales > Phaeosphaeriaceae > Ophiobolus > Ophiobolus disseminans. The sequence continues at coordinate 486,651 of MU006238.1, read as the reverse complement.
AGCTCAGTTCCATTCCCCACATGGCCGAGTAGGACATCACTCAATAAGTGCTTTGAAGAAGAATCGCAGAAATTCTGCGTTATGGAGAAGGGTCGAACAAAGGGTCCGATCTGTGGATTCGAGAACTGTCGATCGAGGTCGTACGAAGAGGGCGAGGATGGTTTTCTTTACTGCCAAAATGGGCATCGTCAGGGCGTAAGTGTGCTTTTGGATATTGCTGTATAACACTGATGAGGGGTAGGGTCTTGTGCGAGGTGAGGACGATGAGGATAACTACAACACACCGGCCGCCCGGCAGGTGACGCGCAAGAAAAAAGATGTTGATGAGCAGGAGAAGAAAGCAGCTCGACGTGAGAGCTCAGACCCAAAAACAGATGGTAGCGTCACTGACAATAATAGACTATAGTGGCCGCCGTGCTTTCGACTTATACCTGAAGTGCTTGCAGCTCATCCTCAGATATCAGGTCTGGTTCTTGATACAAGAGAAAGGCCTGCCAAGCGAGCTTGAGACAGTAGTATTCGATCTCTGGGCGCTTCGAATTGCTCAACTGGGCGACAAAATTGCGAGCGAAAGCCAGGAAGACGAGTCGCAATCCCAGGTCTTCAACACTCTCGAGAGCGAAGAAAGCGCGACCGACAATGAGCGAGGCACACTCTCGACCCCAAAATGCCGTGACAAGACACTCATCGGCGCTCCGAACCTCTACGACTGTCTGGTGTTATGCTATATCGGTACCTCCACTCTTAGGTTGTCAATCACGCCTGGAGATATATACGCCTGGACAACAGCCGGGAAGCTGGCCTACAGGAGAGCAATCAAACTGGTGCCACTGGCAATGAGGGATCGTCTGCCGCCTAGCTTTCATGCCGTTCTAGATCCGCCAAAGCTATTGGGTCACAGACGCTTCTATACTACCCTTACCAACCTTGAGATCAGCTTGGAGAAAGACCATGGAATTTTATGGCCGCCGCTCAACGTCCCACTGCTTTTGTTCCGCTACATCAAAGAGCTGGCACTACCCTTGGAGCTATACGATGCCACTCTACGACTGGCAGATTTGCTGGGATATAACTTTGCGTTCCAGTATGATGGCCGTAAAACGCTCGGCCTTCGTCATCTACCAGAGGCTCAACTTATCGGGTGCTTTGTTCTGTGCACGAAGCTATTCTATCCCTTCGACAAAATCAGGCGATCGCCCAAGTCGTCTTCCGAGCCAGCGGTTACCGTTGTTGATTGGAACAAGTGGTGCAAGCACATGCACGCCGCAAAGAAGAAGCAACAAAACTCCACGTCAGAATTTACACCCGAAGAGCTGATCAAGGTGCAAGAGGACGACATTCTCGAATTGAAGCCTGTTCAGCTGGATGAGTACATGGATTTCTACACTGAAACGTTCCTTGACGACGCAGAAATTCAACGCACTAAGAATAATGACGACTTTAGGAACGCGCTGTACAACATGTTTCCCATCGACAGCAATGAGCCACGTCCACAAAACCAGACGGTTGATCAATCGCCTCATGAGAAAAATCTCGAAACTGTCAGGGCAGTGCATAATGATGTAAAGACGAGGGTTGTCATAAGCGACGATGTCGAGTCAAATGCATTCAGGCCTGGACAGGCCTACTCGGTGTGGAAGAAGAGTCAAGACCTGCCTGACCGTGCAGCCATGTTCTACGACGAGGCTGCGAGACTTGCTGGATTCTCGATGGACATGCTAGTGACAGCGGTTTTTCTGACTGAAGCGAGAGTGGAGAGGTGGCGGAAGAAGCAGAGGGATGGTGCCAGGGTCAGTGATGGTGAAAGTGTATAACGTGGTGCTATGGGTAACAGTGGGTTAGATTAAACTTTGTCAGATTTCGTAGTGGTTTAAAGTCTTCCCCGAGCGCTGCTTGTGGCAGAACAATGCGAGATAGCAAAGACAATTACTTAAATCTGCTGGTCACCCGTGTTATCAGTATTTTATATTGACAATATTAAGCTAACATTATTTATTCGAATTCCCAAAGGAGAAGCGGGGTCGTGTTGTGTAGTGATTGGTGCTCGCACGTGATAGTGGCCCGTGCGCCACCGTAAGCGAGGGCCGGGGCAGTCACGCACTCCAAAATCGGTCGCAACCTCGTTTCCTTTGACGAACCTCACTGCACAAGATCCAGCACAACCGCAGCCATGCAGATCTTCGTGAAAACCTGTATGTGATATATATCGCATGCGCCCATCGACAAATTACTGACAAAATCGTAGTGACCGGTAAAACGATCACACTCGAGTGAGCTTAACAACGAACCGGATGGCGCGATACATGGACTGACAATCGCAGGGTCGAGTCGAGCGACACCATCGACAATGTCAAGTCCAAGATCCAGGACAAGGAGGGCATTCCTCCGGACCAGCAGCGCCTGATCTTCGCCGGCAAGCAGCTCGAGGATGGCCGCACCCTCTCCGACTACAACATTCAGAAGGAGTCAACCCTCCACTTGGTCCTCCGTCTCCGTGGTGGCATCATCGAGCCGTCGCTCAAGGCGCTCGCCTCCAAGTACAACTGCGATAAGATGATCTGCCGCAAGTGCTACGCACGTCTGCCACCGAGGGCTGTCAACTGCGTACGTCCCTGCTGCACCCGCGCATCCGCTCTGCATCCATACCCCGCATGAGAATCGAACGAGGAGCATTGCTATGGAAGTTCCACGGCTAACACACTTACAGCGTAAGAAGAAGTGCGGCCACACCAACCAGCTCCGCCCCAAGAAGAAGCTCAAGTAAATGTATCGCTCCCTATCGGCGTCTGGCGAGTTTCGGGGACCGGCGGTGGATACGAATGTGACGAATGCATGCGACGGACATGAGGGCATGGTCACTTTGGCACACAGCATCAAGGTGCTGATGGTTCGGATTCAAGGTCTCATCATCATATCGACCGGGCATGTAGAGTGAATCGATCACAGCTTTTCCTTTTATGCAAAGAGTAGTACCAGACAACTCGATGAGTGTGCGTCTTCAATGAAAACATCACCAGCTTCCGCACCTTGTCTTCGTTCGGAAATATGTCTTTGGCTTGATTGGCATGCCGATCACGTGAGAACGCGCTAGTGTCGTATCAGCGCTACGTCATGCCCTCGTCCTCTGCACAACAACGCAAACAATCCACACATTCAGCATTTTCGGAAAGAGGCCATAGGTGAAAGTCTCGGTACCAAGTTGCAAACGTGCAGATCATAAATTCTGGATATCTTCACTCTAACGTTACAGCTTTGAAAACACGATAACGCACATCAGATGAAATTCAAAATTCGTCTCCCATTCAACTGCTATGCTACGCTATGCAACCTTCCATGCGTCGAGAGATGATGCATGTGTACATAACCAAAAGCACTTTTCCACCACACGTCGCCCACACACGATATCCACTTCCTGCGCCGGTCGACGCTGTATACAGAAAACCGCTACGCAGTGCGAAAAGCGACGTCGTACGATCGCGAAGTATCGAAGGAGATTCCTAGATTGAGTTAGTTTGCGGCAGCCAACTCCAGATACTTGTGACTTACCAGCGACTTCAATTCGCGATAGGTGGCCATGCGTTCCCGATGGGCTGTAGAGGAGAAGACGGAAAGGAAAATGCACCTTGCATCCGATCAGCTATGCAACTGAAGAGATGGTGGTACATGAGAAAGAGGAGCTACGAGATGGGCGAAGACGCATGGAAAGCGGCCTCGCGGGACTGGTATCGGAACGCCTCGCTATGCAGTGGGAAAACATGGGAACAGATATAAGAAATCGAGATGGCTTTGTGGGAGCGTCCGTGATTTACCGGCGTCGCTCGGGTATGTATTTCGGTGGAGAGGTAGTAGCCCCAGGCGGGCTGGCAGGATGTCGCTCAGACGCGCGGCTTCTTCCAATAGTATTGCTAATAACAAGGGTTAGTGACAGGTTCATGCAAGAAAGCCATAGACTGGGGTAATGGTAGACACCGCATTGCAGGCAGTAGCCGGGTTGCGAAGAGGATAAGAAGACTAACGTACCTTGTGTGTCTTTCGAACAGAGCGGAGGCCTGTGCTGCGCGTACCGGCGGTGATGGTCTCGCGCCTCATCTGGTTCGTGTCCATCTCCGGAACATAGTAGAACTCGTTCTCGAGAGGCTGACCAGCGGCGTCCTTGCCAGCACGTGGAATCTCGCCAATGCAAGGCGTGTCATCGAGGATCTTCTTGAGGTCTTGTCTGGACAGTTGCGGGACAGTTGTCGAGGCGTCGCTAACATCCTTGGTCTCCATGCTCTTCATTGCACATGCCCGAAGCTCCGCAGGCAGGTTGCTATGGATGGCCGACAGAGGCTGTGAGTGGATGCGCGAGAATGCTAGCTGGTTGATGACATGGTTCTTGATGGGCGAGTCCTTGAAGCGAAGAACCTCGATGGAAGGACGTCTTGGCGACGGCGAAAGCAATGGGGCACGGAGGCGAGGGGTGTTGGACTGAGTTGGTGTAGCAGTTGAGAACGACGCGAGACCATTGAGGATGTTTTGGCCGAAAGGTCCGAACGAATGAACAACAGGATCGTTCTCCTCATCACCGTCTGAGAAATCGTCCTCGCCAAAGGACGACAGCATGCTCGACTTGGTACTGTGGGCGGCGGACTCTTGACTAAGATCCAGGTATGGGGCGGCAGGACGGATGAACGTCTTCTCAGCAGGCTCTGGGCTGTCAGCCTTAACTTCCTCTTCGCTAGCGTTGGCATCCTCGAATATACGGACAGGTCCGAGACCTAGACCACCGAAGATGGGTTGACGAATAGGACTCTGTGAGACAGGCGAACGGGGCACGACAGGCGGGCTGGAGTCGAAGTCTTCCTTGACGCGACGACGGGTGGGCGTGGGCATGTCCTCCTCTTCTGAGTCCCACGACAATTTGGGTGCGGGAATGGCGGGCCAAGCAATCATGACGCGGGTGTCCTGAACATCCAACATGATCTCAGTCGACGGGTTCTCCGACGTGTATATGTCGCCCTTGGCCAAGTCGAACACGCAACCTCTGCAGTGTATTTTTGCTCCATTCCATCCCAGACACTCGACCTCGATTTTGCCGTTGGGATACGTCGCGGTTGGCGCGTGATACGCGGCTTGGACGTGAACGCGTGAAATGAGGCGATTTGTCGAGAGCTGATAGTCCGAGGTATTCGATGACCTTCCCATTCGCACCACCTCGCCATCAGATGGCAGGTCTACAGTCGGGACTGCGCCCAGCGGGGTTCTCTCCGACAGTGCAGACACGGTCCGCTGCATGACCGGGCGGTCGTGATGAGGAGAGGACGACACGATGCCGGTGGACGATGTAGGCACTGACGGCACTGGTGTCGGGAAGTACTTTAGCACCTGCTTGGGGAAGCTGGGTGAATCATCGTCAAACTTGCGTTTTGACGCCGGACGCGGGAAGGGCGAGGAGCTAAAAGTGGTGTCGTCGCCAAAAGCGGGGAGAAGACACGGCCTTGGTGCAGCCTCTATGGGGCCCTCTGTCGACTCCACGGGTAATTGATGCGCTGCATGGTTTGGTGAGTCGTACATGGTGTCGTGTGAGGCCTTAGAACGCGAGACGGAGCGTGTCGACGTCGATACGAGCGAGGCGCGGGCGTGTCGTCCAGACGGGCTGCCGGCTGCAGTCTCGTGGGTGGAAGGAACGTGTAGTTAGTATGCTGGAGGAGAAGGCAAGAGGTGGTCAAAAGGAAGAGGCCATGAGGTCAATTGCGAAACTGATGTGGTCTCCGACACGGTCAGGAAGTGGAAGTGGTGTCGCGTACGCGAGTGTGGGTAGCGCGCTGCGCGGAGCTCTGACCATTCACCGAGCCTTTCTCCCTGTCATCCTGGCCGATGACATGTGCCTGAACTTCAATTTGAATCACGTTGCACTCTAAATTGTGTCTATAACTGTTTCTATCTATTTTCTGAAGCCGACACCCTCCAGGAATGTCTTGATGTTCGCATCTTCAGCGGCGACCTTCTTCGTTCACAAGCCTCTGTGCACGAGCACAACTATCAAACCTATTACGTCCATTCCTGGCTCGGCTCATCTGTACCTTGGTTTTCTCACCCGTCCCAGCCCCTCTACGCTGCAGCTCATCGCACATTACCCACACTCATTGGCACTTTGTACGCGCTGGGCTGGCCTCTTCCACATTGCCCGCCGGATGTGGGTTACAACGACGACATGCTTTCGGGATATGCTGCAATCATTCGCTTGCCCCACGGGTAGATACATGACCACTACGACGTAGCCTTACTGCTACAATGCAAATTGGTGATGCTATCATCCACGACGCGTCCGGCGAAATGCAACGCGTTCAACTTTCGAAAGATCTTCCATATGGACACCCTCAAAATGGTGCACCAATACTACAGCTGCAGTCTCCTCGCATCTGGGTAGCTTGGACGCGCATTGCCACTGCAGCTACTCTATAGAAACCTAATTCTCTGCCCGAAGCTAGTCACGGAAGCTTTAGGACAAGTGGGACTAAATGAAGGCAAGATGTCACGCAGGTGAAAAGAAAACTTTCCTGCAGCAGCCCACTGTTACAGCAATATGATCTGCCTTAAAGTGGAGTGCCGAGGTGACGCGAGAAAGCGGTAAAGACGCGTCGAGAAATCTGGTAAGGAGTACACGGTGACTTCGGCTAAAGCAAGATCGGACGAGGCTGCCGATCAACGAGCCCATAGAGCCCGAAGAGCGTGACAACTAAACCAGATAGCATCAGGGGTGTAGGCCATCAGCACCAAATTCCCACAACCCCTCACATGTAAAGGCATATCGATTGGGGGTGGCGACTCGCCAGCGTTGCTTCTGATCCGGTTACAGCATCTGATCTCGGGCAGCGACGTCTAGGACTGAGAGTGACTCGAGGGGCTGCATGACGTCTGGATGGTTGCATGCATGGGAAAACAGCAATTGTTCGGTTTGCTGCATATGCAGGCCTTGCATCTGCGCGTGGTTTGCGACGCGCTGATAGGCCGACTCGAAATCTAATTCCTTCCCAATCAGGACACTTCCAGCCCCGCACCCGTGGTTCGGGGGTCCGGCAAAACATAATGCCGGCAAAAAGTTTAGGACTGAAGTTCTCGCCGAGATTTGCGACGAACAGCAGACTCGCAACAAGCCCACCACAGCAAAAATGGCAAAATCGAGATCAGCGAGCAAGAACCAGGAGAAGGCGATCGAAGCGTCACTCACCACCAAAGTCGCAAATGGTACACCGTACCAGCTCAATCCCACCCAGGTCGAAAGGGCAGCAAAAGCCCTGGTGTCGCATATGAAGAAGCATGTCGAGGAGAAGGACGAAAAGGCAGCAGTGAAGAACCTGGCAGATGATGAGGACGAGGCGGAAGACAACGACCAGCCAATCTTTCTCAGCCTGTCGACAAAGAAGCAGCTCAACAACAGCAAGAGCCTAAAGCCAACCAAGATGTCAGTACACTTTACCATAAGCGATGCGCAAAGGACGATTGCTGATATACAACAGCCCTCTCCCGCACCCGATCATCCCCAACGATGTCCGGATATGCGTCTTCACCAAAGACCCGCAGCGCGCGTACAAGGACTTGGTCGCCTCAGATGCCTTCCCTGCCACTCTCCGCGAGAAGGTTGTCCGTGTGCTCGGTGTTGACAAGCTGAAGAAGCGATACAAGTCATTCGAGCAGAAGCGCGCACTGCTGGCAGAGTTTGACATCTTCATGGTTGACGACAGGGTCATCAAGATCGTAGCTGAATTCCTTGGAAAGACTTTCTACCAAAGCAAAGCAAAGCGCCCGATTCCTATCCGACTGACTGCTGGTGCTTTCGTTGACAAGAACGTAAAGAAAGATAGCAAGGAGTCACAGAACATTGTTGGTACCCCACAAGGTGTTGCGAAGGAAATTGAGGCCGCGTTAAATTCCACCTACCTCAGCATGAGCGCCTCAGCGAACACCTCAATCAGAATCGGAACCCTCTCTATGACTGCTCAACAACTCGTCGAAAACACATCCGCCGTTGTCGCCGCCATAATACCCAAACACATCGAGCAAGGCTGGCGCAACATCCGCACCCTACATCTCAAGGGCCCTGCTACGAAGGCGTTGCCCATCTGGCTCGCCGACGAACTATGGGCAGAAAATGCCAATGTCCTCGATCGGCCACATGAGGCTAAGGCAATCGGCAGTGGCAAGTCTGCAGACCGCAAGAGGAAATGGGAAGAGTGGGAAGAGGAGCTGCTGGATGATGATGAATATGCTGCGAAGAAGGCAAAGAGAGATGCACACAAAGAAAGGAAGGCGGCGAAGAAGAGCATCAGCAAGGAGAAGAAGAAGTCTTTGAAGGATGCGGCCATGGAGAGTGTACAGACACCGTTGATTGCGAATTAAGTTTCGCAGTTAGATGCATTCGAGGCGTAATGGCGTTCGGGCGCTCGAAAGACTTGTATATGCATGATCAGATACCAAGTGTTATTTCCAATATTGAAAGGTGCTCAATCGGCGTTAGTCTTTGCTTCTCTTGATACCGAAGGCCTGTTGAAACTTGTGATGGATTGATTATTTGGCTAGAGATGCCGCAATGAGAGGTTGATGACAAGACAAGACAAGACAAGAGTTCAGGATGGTCGTGTAGTTCCTCTTTCATAACGTGGTCTGTCGAGTGCTTTGAAACTCTACCCTTCCCATGATCCTTCCTATTCAGGCAACTTTGCAGTCCGTCGTTAATTGCAGGCCAAGCATCTTTTGTGGACCTCCTCTCACTAGACTTCCCTATCAGGCAGGTTTGCTGTATGCCGTTGATTTCTTTGCCAAGCCTCTGTCCCTAACGTGTGCTCGATTGTGAGGCCCGCAAAAGATGCTTGGCCTGCAATCAACGACGGACTGCAAAATTGCCTAAACAGGAACATTTCCGTTCCACACACAGATTGGTGATAGGAATCTCCAACCGACCGCAACCCGGCTAAACTTGCTCTCAGCGCAGCCTGACGCCATGTACCTGTGTCGCATTCAACCCGCGCCTCCCCAACCTTGCTGCCACAAACACCACACCCACAACCGCTACCATGTTCCGTCTGCTGCCCCTCTCAACGTTCGTCCTGCTCACTCAAACCCTCGCATCTCCTCTTTCCCACACATCCTCGAAACCGCTCCCACTCCTCATCTGGCACGGTCTAGGCGACAACTATGCCGCAGACGGCCTGCACACCGTCGGCGACCTCGCAATCAAGACCAACCCAGGCACATACGTCCACTACATCAGCCTCGACGACGACCCCAACGGCGACTCGCGCGCCACTTTCCTCGGCAACGTAACCGAGCAAATCGAGCAAGTCTGCCAGACCATCAACACACACGACATCCTCTCCAAAGCCCCCGCCTTCAACGCCCTCGGCTTCTCTCAAGGCGGCCAATTCCTGCGCGGCCTCGTACAGCGGTGCGGCGATAGAGTCAAGGTGCGCAACCTCGTCACGTTCGGCAGCCAGCACAACGGCATCGCGAAGTACCAGATCTGCAAAGACGATGACTGGGTGTGTAAAGCGTACGTCGGACTCCTGAAGGCGAATACGTGGAGCGCGTGGGTACAGGGCCACCTCGTTCCAGCCCAGTACTTCAAAGCTACGAATGACTCCACTGGCGCGCCGACGGACGAGTACCTCGAGAACAGCAATTTCTTGGCTGATATCAATAATGAGCGCATGCTTAAGAACGTTACGTACGCGAAGCATCTAGCCAGTCTGGATAACTTGGTGCTGTATTTGTTCGAGGACGATACGACTGTTATTCCAAAGGAGAGCGGGTGGTTCGCGTATACGAATGGTACGGATGGAGAGGTTACGCCGCTCAGGGAGAGGGAGATATATAAGGAAGATTGGATTGGGTTGAAGAAGTTGGATGAGAAGGGTGGGTTGCATTTTGAGACGACGGAGGGCGGGCATATGGCGTTGAGTGATGAGGTGTTGACAGATGTGTTCAGTAAGTATTTTAGTGAGAAGAGTGGGAGTTGGGGTGGTGTGGATGGGATAGAGGAAGAGGGTATGGAGTTGTAAGATTTGGGGTTGAGAATAGGCTGGACCTTTTGGGTGAGGGTGTTGTATGTGTATGTGTATGTTTATATATCGTTTCAATCTTGTATACCTTGTATCATCCTATACAGTGCAGACCGTTATCGGTTTCCGGATCTTGCACTTCGCTTGCTCTCACCCCACGGTCCTCTGCATCAGCGGTTACCCCTTATGAACTAGTATAGCGCAGGGGTCTTTCTGTAATAAAAACTAACTCGTAAAGCTGGAAGGCTCTTAGTCATCTTTCCTGACTCGTGCATGTGTTGCTTAGTAGAGGAGATTTCTTTCAAAATCGAAGTAGATCTTCATATCCTTGCAACGTGAGAGACTAAGGATATTGGCGAAGAAGCCTTCTATTAGGGCAACGTCGGTAAGTTTAATATCGCGGATGCCGGTTAGTGTTTTAATAGGTACGAGGACAGTGCCCCATTCGCTAATCTGTACTGATTAAGCACTGGCATACAGTGTCTCATTAACTGTACCGTATCTGGTGTGGGTCCACTGCCATGAATTGGTGTTGTCAATAACATGGATATTCGATCCAGGATCTATGATCCAGCGGTTAATGTAGGGTGGATTGATTGCATGATTAGTCGTGAAGGTCTCACCACCTTGTGAGCGGTGTGGTGATGTAGTGGTAATGAAGTAACCAATGTATTTATCTGTGTGTCTATTCTGTGTGTGTCTAGGTGTCCCTTATATAGGGCTAGAAGGCTATGTTTACATGACTTATCTATGATACGGATGAGTGTAGAAAGTGCGGACCAAGATGAGGGAGGAGCACTAGGACCATCACGTGGCAAAGGAGGTGCTCTTACCCAAGGCACATCTGGCCGGTAACAAGACTTGACGAAATTCAATGCGCTTTACCACATTGCCTTCAACAAACCACCAACTCCCCGCCACAGATACATGTTATCCATATAGGTGCTATCTCTCCTTCTTACCACCTTACATTAATAAGAAATTAGCATGATGGCATACGCGCTCCTATCGATGTCCGGATTAGCTTCTTCAACTTGCTCTTCCCGGTCCCAAACAGGCCATCTGTACCACTGCGCATACACACCCTGCTTGGACAAATGCACTCTGATATCTTCAAGACCTTCTGTACAGAGCAACACATCAATCTTACCTCGATCGATGTTGCAGGTTTACATGCTTCTACACTTAAACGTATCCCCACTCCTAGAGCGGATGGGGCCGGATTCCAGTCCTTTGTGTTAACAAAAGGTCTTCCCAAATGAGACCGGTGTTACCACTGTCAACGACTTTTCATCTTCTCGACCGAGAGGTGCCTGAATCTCGCACATCTCCTATGGCTTTCGCACAACTTCACACACCCCACCGAGTTCCGTGCCTTTCTCAAAATCGGTACCTGCTGGAGTCCCAGCTGGGATCGAAGGACATTCACGTCTAATCACCTAATGCTTCAGGTCTTGGTAGACGTCACCATCCACCGGCATTCCTCGTCTCAAATCCTTTCAGCCCGTTTTCAACGACTGTCCGAATAGCTTCATTATACGAAGGAGGTTCGGAGAGCCTCGCGCACATCCTGCGTGACTCTTCATCCCTAGGAGAGTACGCCTTCTTGTAATCAGCCATTACCGTCAGATCATCCTCGGCCCTAGTCGCGCTAGGCTTCTCACTCTGTCTAGTGCGTTGCATGCCAGAAGAGATGCGGACAGGCTTTCTCGCCTGCACAAAAAACACCCTTCCCGCGTGCTCACCACTTTTACACTGCCAGCCCATCAGAACTTCGAGCTCGTATCTTCGCTCCAGGTTGCAGGTCGCAAAGTGTGGCACCACACTACCATCGAGTGTGACGCCATCCCAAAGTCTCGAGTCAATCGTGCGCTTCGCTCCAGATGCATCGGACGCCGTGAAGACTTGAAGACCAATATTGCTGAGTGACTGCAAGGTCCAGAAAGACATGTGCCCGTGAGTAACTGCACCAGCGCGAACGTCGGTGTAGCCAACGAGCAGCATTTGAAATGACTGCAGATACAACTCTTGTGGATGCTCGTTGAGCTTTGTGACCGAAAGGTCCATCTTGACTTCTCGGTTGTATGGGGATCGTGCGTCTGTGTTTGGAGTCTTGACAAGTTGAAAGTGCGGCTGAAATGTCGCGCTGATCAGTATTTCAGCTGGAGTCAGTCCGAGAACATCTTCCGCCTGGTGGTGCGATGGGAGTGGCAGAGAGCTTGGGCCCAATATAGTCGCCCGTGCCGTAGTGACCGCTGCGACTGATGATGATGATGATGATGATGATGATGATTTGTGGTTGTGTTGAGCCGAATATGCATCAATCGGCCAGATTGTGATCGGACAGCTCTATTCGGCATTAGACATCTGATTCATAACTGACGTGGTTAACATACCTTTACTGTTCGACTCTTGAACATGTTGCGCATCATCGTAACAGCAACGTCGACACGATACGCGACCTTATTTCCCTTCTGCAGATCGCTTATGGAAGGGGGAAGCTTTCGCATCGACGTCGGCGTTGGCTTTTCTCCCGTGAACTCATAGCCATACTCGTCTTCGTTTGGAGTATTGGGTGGACACGACGAGCAGTTTTGGGCCCACGGTACTCGCAGCCGGAAGTCGAAGCTGTGACAGCCAACATCGAGTCGGATCGGCCGTGGTTCGCGCAGTCTTGATGTACGTAACGATGGAACCATTTGGTATTCTTCTCGCAGAAAGGCGTGTGTCTCCTCTTCTCGGCGTGAGAACAACAGCCCCGGGGCACCGGTCAACGATGACGAGCTTTCGCCAATGAGAGTTGTTGTAAGTTTTGATATTGTTGTTGACTGCTCACAGTAGATGTGGACTTTCCCTATGACAACGTCGCCGCTTGAGTACATTTGTGCTTCATCTTGGATATGGATTTGAACCTCCATCGCTGCAGGTAAAGTCAAGGGCACGTGATCGATATGTGACGACCGTAGGTTTACCGGGGCGGAGTATAATGGTGGTGGGGATCAGAAACCTTGTTTTGATACCATCAACTGTGCGTACTACAATCTTCAAATATACCGTTAACAACACTATGTTCCTCTTCACGCTGGTTTGAAGGTATCGTCGCCGTGATGCGCCGACTATTTTTAGCCGGCAAGCCAAGACTTCGCGCTTCCGCTCGCTACACTCTTTAGCCGGGAGCAAAGACAACGAACGAAAATAGTCGGCAATTTGGCTTGCGGTTCAATTTGAGGTCATACTATGCTGCACTCCACATTAGTACCTCTAGGTCGATTGCTGTGAATCTCCAGAGATAGTGAGGGTCTGATAATGACTTGGCACCATCTAGGCTAAGGCGAAGCTCCCAGCAACAACAGGTTCCGGGTTGGACAATGCGTAGATGTGAGCACTTTCTGGGAATTCTCAGATGCAGATTCACTCTTGTTGGCATTGTCTGCTGTCGAAGATTGAGAAGTCAGCGTCGAGCCAGTCCAGCGTGGGTTGAACATCGAACAGCCCCCATCCTGGATCCATGCCACTGGGCGTGCCGCCGGATGTGAAGGTGAAGTCGGTCGCAGGTGTAACGAACGTGGTAGACATCGGTTGTGTAAAACTGTAGGGATCGCTCGTGCTGGCCAACACAGCAGCGTCTGAAGCATAGTTCGACGACTGCGAGGTTGCAAGAGACATTAGCTGGGCTTGGGAAGGCTGAAATTCTAGTTCAACGTTGGCTTCAATGACCTTCTGTCGCTTCTCGGACACCAGGCCTTCACAGAGCTCGATGAAAGACTTGAAAAGCGTCTGCAATTTCGCAATCGATGTGGAGAGCTCGACGAGACCTTCAAGCTCATCTTTGACGCGCTTGAGTGTATAAAAGTCGTTCGGATCCGAGGTCGCCACAACGTTGCAAAACAGGACGAAGAATGGAGTCAGGGGGTGGTAGAGTACAGTCCTGGATTAGCTCGTCAGCTCACTGTTAAGAGGCGATAAAGCTGAGAGTGTGCTCACCAATGTATATAAGCTACATGCGATCGGATATCCGTGAGCGTCAACGCGGCTTCTTGGATGCCGCGTAAGGTTGACATGGCCATTCGAGCTGACTCGAGGCAGTCGTAGTCGACGTACGGTTGTGCTGGCAGACAGATCTGCTTGGATCGCAGGATTGAGGTACGCAGTGAGTGGTATGAGAATTGTATCGTGGTCAATTCAGTGCCCATATGAAGGCCACTCCAGGATTCCGACGGACCATGCAACTATCTGTTGTTAACACAAGACACCTTGTACATAAAAGAGGACTCATACCTCGTTGATCCTCGCATGAACGCGTTTCAGGCGATCTAGGAGATCGGCCACCACGTATTCGACACGCGAAAGTAGCGCCTTCTTGTTCGAGATCTTTAAGGGGTGTAGTTCCAGGATGTAGATGGCCTGCACAGGCACAAATAGCAGATAGGTTGAAAGCAGAGCTGACAACGATCTATTCAGTGGCGAAGAGAAAACCGAGTCTAGACCTTCGTGGTTGAGGAGGCAGCGCGTTCGTCCAAGCATCATCGAGTAATTCTTGTCCAAAATGTGGCACCATACGTAGCAGTAGTATAGCTCCAAGTTGTCTTCCGTCTCTGTCTGACATGCGTTGACCTGAGTCTCGAGGTTGAGATCTTCGCAGATCTTACATGCGGCAGAAATGAACGCCCAGCAATGTACCGAGTCGCCCTGTCCTTGTGAGATAAAAGCCTGCTTATTGTCAGCCATTGCAACCCAATCGCAGTAACATCGAAGTCTTGGTCGCTTACGCTACAAAGCAGCGACTGCACAAAGAGCAATGAAGGAGCTGAAAGTAGATGGACACGTGTCATAGCCAGCTGCACACTTTGGAGGTATCTTGCCGCTTCATTACGCATGCCATCTTCAATGCTGCCTCTGCCACCTTCTGATAAGACGGTGTTGATGAACTTGTAGATTGCTGAGTTGACACATATCGAATAGAGCAACAGTGTTTCGGCGTCGCCTGTTCGACTGATGAGAGCCAAGCCCATAGTCTTCAAAGATTTGGGTGAGACGTGCTTGAAGTAATCCAACACGTGTGGTCCAATGCTGCTACCTTTGAGCTCTAATGCCATGTCAGTACCAGATTGTCACGCATGGGGCTATCCTACCACGAAGCATCCAGTATAGCAACTCAACGGAAGGGGCGCTGATGTCTTCCAGGATGTTTGCAACTCGTGTACTTCTTGTGCCGACTACGATTTCATGCTTTGTTGTTTGACTGAGGTGAGTGACAAATGACATAGCTGAGTTCAACACGGCCAGTCGATCGGCAGGTATAGGCTTACCACACGTGATCTCACGTCTGATGAAGTCATGTGCCTCTGTGATCGAGGGTGATTGAGGTACACTGGTCGACCTGGGCGGTGATGGCGTGAAATTTGTTTGAAGTCCGAAACGGTGGACATTCTGTGGAGTTGCGGCTGCCTCGACATCTCTTCTCCGCTTCGATGCGCTTCGTCCTGTAGGCGCTATGCGAATGCACTGTATGTTGGAATCAACACAATTCCCACACGGATCATCTCGATCACATTTGACCTGGTGAATGGGTCAAATCGCTGTTTGTTGGAGCTTCCCAGCAGCACCAACCTTCCTCGCTCTGCAAGTATCACACTTTTCAACGTCAGAAAGGGTCCAATAGTCGAGATTGTTCAGAACTTACGACTGCAGGTGACGTCATGATGTAAAGCCTTCACAAGGCTCAAAGACGTCAAAAAAGCCGAGCTATGATTACGACTATCTCAGTGGAGGACGCTACGGGCAGTGGGACGAGACGTCAGGGATCGATGTAGGGGCGAATGGAAGGAAATACGAAGTCCCATATGGAAGTGTCAGGCGTTAAAAATTCGATGCAAGTCGCTTCGATTTCCTTAGAGCGCGGTAGGGCTGAAGTAGAGGTGCCTGTTGCACAGCACAGGCTCCATACTGCCGAGCGCGCGGCAGAGAAACTGCTTGGCAGCATAGCCTTTCCTCAACCCGGGCGACGCGCAGTCGAAGTTTGCTCGTGCTTGCGGCGAGAAGGGTGGAGCTGTGAGGCCTGATTGTTTAGGGTGAAAGGTCTGGGCGTCCAGGAAGACCGAAACACCGCGGCGCGCGGGCGGACAAGCGCGGACCTATGTGCAGGCGCGACGCGACTTACCTTCCCACACCCCAACACGTTTCTGCGTTGGTAGTGACGATTGAAAGAGCAGACCGACCACGATCAAGAATTTCGTTCGAAGTTGGTTCAGATGCTGTCGCTATTCTGCAGCGAACGGTAAGGCGTTTAGCCAGCACCCAGCTGTAGCGAGCACTGCGACTAACGTGCCATGGCGACACCCTAGCCTCGCCAGCCCGCATACACGCTAGGCTCGGCCATATAGTGTTCGGCCACATTCGGCTGAGAAGAATTGGGCCGATTCTAGCAAGGGTAGCCTTCCAATGGCAACATCATCACTTTGGGTTTCATGGATATGATCGCACCTGCGGTACCGGCCGCGCCCTTTCCGATGGCGCTGTGAAGTTATCGTTCAGGGCCTTGAACCAGAAATGGATCGCCTGCGAAGATATTGGAAAGGCAGTAGCAAGATCGTTATTGTAGCCTCGAGTTTCTATCGAAGAGACTTCTCAGGTTGTTATGGATGTAACGATCGTGGAAGTAGTATGGGACGCCTTGGCGAGAGGCGAGGGTTGTTCTCAAGGTTGGATGTTTTGATTGCGGAAAGCTCTGGTCCTCGCATTGATGCTTTATCACTACAGGCAGATGTTTAGGGTTAGTGGAAGTCCAAGACTGTACGGATTTTGATATTGCGCAAAACAGGCTTACGCTCGCAGTTGTTATAACAGTTTTACACAATATATGAACAGGTTCCTCATGGTTTCTGGTTGTCTGTGCCAGGAGCGTGCGAGTAAGACGCTTCTGCTCACCCTGGATGGTCTCTTCGCAAACCCCTTCGGAGAGGTCAATTACTTCATCTACAGCAGCACTTGTTCGCAACTGCAGCGTAGTCACGGAAAGAAATGAGCATTCTGATGCGGAAAATTGCACACTGGGAAGTCATAGTTCAGCGGTGTATCTCATTCAGGACGGATGGTGCTAGGAGTCTAAAAATGAAATGTACACTGGCAACAGCAACCGTCCAAATGAGCTGTTGTAAATTCTTCAACGCTCCGATTGATAGCTTCGCTTCAGTGATCGTACAGCTTGCAGATACTGTCAAAGAGCTCCAGGGTATGCGCCCAGGCTGTCTCTGCCATGCCCTGAGTTAGGTACAGGCTCAAGTCCTTGTTTCTACCGAGACGCTTGCCGTCACTGTCGAGACGAGCTGTCTCCATTGGGACTTTGGTCTTGTCGTGGTGTTTGTCAGATTTGACTCCAGAAGCCTGATATTATGCATCTGCAGCGCTGATAGCGAGTATGGTAGGATCCGGTACACTGCTATCAGGAGAGTCTTCATCCGGAGGCTCTCCCTGGGGGTGCTTGCCAGTCGCGCTTGACAGCGCGATGGACGCAAAACCGTTGACGAAGTTTGAGGCCTCTTGCTCAACAGCCTCACCCTTGTGGTTCTCAGGTGCTCCTGTAGCACTGTCCGTACTGCCCAAAGTTCCAGACTTCGGCTTCTGCACACCTCCCTTGGAGCTGACGAGGGCGATAGGTGCCGATAGGAACATTGTCTCCCGAGCCGGAGGATACACAATGAGTGTAACCAGAGTCACCGCCATCAGTGGCATGATCACATCGAGAAATCAGGCAGCAAAGTACGCGGAGCAGAACCATACAGTGCGGCGAGTCTCCCTCCATGAGCGAATACGAACAATGTGTTTGCCAAATCCCATTAGACCAATGCCTACACACGGTTAAATCAAAAACGTTCGTAAGCTACTCTCAAGGTGCTTACTATAGTCATATACAAGCGTTCGATGTTGGCACAGAGCTTGTCTGGTGAAAATTCCTCCTCATCGGCAATGTTCATGTCCAAGCCTCCAGGAGGCGCTGTTAGAATCTCCTTGACATGGTACATTTGCTGCCCGCAATCAGTATCAGAGTGTAGCGTTAGACTCACAGGTCGCTCTCACATTGTTGAAACGGCGAACCAACAGCCATAAATCCTCGTTACCCAAACCTCCAACAAGTGGCTTCGCGACAAGTTCTTTGGGCTCGTTCCATCCCAGGTCCACAACCTCATCTCCGTGGGCTATTTGCGCTGCGCCTTTCTCTTCTGGAGGGGCTGAGTGAGCAGCATCTAGAGCTAGCGCATGGCTCTCTGTAGGCGCATTTCGTAGCGTACAGTCACGCGTCAAAAGTTTCTTCCGCTAAGCAAATTCTCACCAAAACATACTATATTCACACTTTATTATCTCAACAAACACATGCTCAAATGATTTGAAATTAAAACTATATATAGATATAGATGTGATCTATCTAAACTATAAGTTTTAAGGTAATACAAAATAGCTAGCATGAACGATGGTAGCTTAAAGTGAATGAAGTTTGATTTTCCTCCATTCTGTATGGGAAATCGGCAAAATCAGGGCTTAAAACGCCGATTTTGAGTTTACACCTCTGCTAATTAATTTACAAATTGATTTGTCTATAGTTATATGACAATCTTATACTAACGTAGACCCCTATCACCCGAGCCAACCCATCACCCGAGCCAAAGTAGCTTGGCAGTACCAACTCACGTTACAACTCTTCAATGTCAACACTATTAAACAAGGAGCCTGCGTACGTTGTGCTTGCATCTAATTTAGAAGATGCCTCTGTATCTTTTTTGCACGTTTGCGCGTTGTGTCTAGTCCCTCCACAGTTTCTACAGCGCCGTAGAGCTGGTTGGGCTCTTTCTTGATCACTACTACCACAAGCCTTCTTCGACTACTCAGCAGCTACAGAGGCCTCAGCGGCTACCTGAGCTGCTGCCTCACCATACTCTATAGTACCACCTTGCTGAATCCGCTTACGTCTGCGCAATTTCCGCTTAGTTATTACTGCTAATTGCTCTTCAAGCTCAGTATTCCAAGCAGCTAGAAGTACAGCTTGATGTAGCATGTGCTGAGCACCTTTTACAAGCTGAGAGAAGCTGCTACTAGCTGTAACAGGTGACTTAGTAAAAGACTTGCGTATGAGCTTCGACTGAGATCCAAACTCATGGGTATTACTTGGAGTCTTTGACTGCCACGGCGTCTCTGGGAGGAGGGGTTCTGGTAGGGTACGCAGCCGCACTTCAAGGCCATCTAACACAA
Source organism: Ophiobolus disseminans (assembly GCA_010093685.1). Lineage (NCBI taxonomy): Eukaryota > Fungi > Ascomycota > Dothideomycetes > Pleosporales > Phaeosphaeriaceae > Ophiobolus > Ophiobolus disseminans. Next base: position 467,371 of record MU006238.1, on the reverse strand, counting down.
CCTGCGCGTTGAGAGGAACAAGTCCTAATGCCTCAAAGACCTTGCAACAGTTCTCTGTTGTAAACACGTCAAAAAACGCGTCTTTGAAGGCGGGGAGGAAGCCTTCTTTGTTGATGTGGAAGACGCGCTTATGTGCCAAGTCTCGTACGCGCTGAGAGTACTTGCGCTTTAACGGCAAGAAGCAGACCACATCAAGTAGCTGTGTTACGGACACCTCACAGCAGATGTACTCGCGTCCAGGCAATGACAGTAATAAGGAATCAGCCGCAGGTAAGCCACAGGGCCCGGGAAAGAATGACACAGGATGCCCCGCGCTTAGC
>MU006238.1:281098-466786 GCA_010093685.1 Ophiobolus disseminans | reverse complement strand
AACTCACAGAAGCCCTACCATCAGCGCCACACCTCCTTGTCATCCTTCCGCCTACCTAAGGCTAAGAGCCTGGAACACCCGAACTCGTGTGAGACCGGACAAGCCAGGACCTCAGAGAAGTATAGGAGAACACCGTTGATAACAGGCTGGAGGATGTGCGATAAGTGAGGTGGCATGCAGAGGGTAAGGATCATGTTTTCAAGGCAGTAGTCCTTACAATCCTGGTTGAGGTGGCTCTCATAACCATCTAAAATAAGCAGCCTGTACGCCCCTACCTTACGCGCCTTTGTATGCGCGTCAAAGTGCTTCAACCACTCTAGACCAAGCGCGTTATTTGTCCAGCCGTTCTCAGAGACTGAGAGCTTCCAATTGCGCGGTATATCTGCCTCCTTGTACCAGGCAGAGAGGTGGACGCGTCCTTTATAGATGATAAAAGGTGGGGTAAAAGACCCAGCAGCACAGACACTCTGGATAACTGTTACCCACTCGCGATCACCTGGCTGAACAAGCGCAGGTTGAGTACGTCTCTCTGCGCTTGTGACAACCTTCATTGAGCCAATAACACCCATCTAGAAGCCAGTCTTGTCAAAGTTGTGCACATTGTGGTCTTGTATGCCGTACTTGGCTTTTGTGTCCTCTACCAGCTTAAACCACGCGCCAATTGTCTCTGGATTCTCCTGCAGTATCCTCTGTCTATCTTTGGCTCGATTGAAGGCCATCTTAAGCTCGCCTAAACGCGTTACGAAGCGCTCAGCCCAGTGCCTGCCTACAGGCTCACCACCTCGCACGCCTAGTAGTTTATCAGCCATATCTGCCACCTCGCACAGCCGGGGGGCGAATCCTCGCGAATCTAGGTCGAGGATATATCGAACGATCGTTTGCTCTTCGGTGCGCGTGAGTCTATGCCGTGCGTTGCGTCTATCGTTGATATATAGAGTCTACCTCTGTGCCTAGCACTTAAGGTTGCGAGTGGTACATTGAATGCCTGAGCAGCGCTTCGGAGGCTTTTAAATTCATGTGATTGGAAAGCAAGAAGGGCAATATTAATTCTGCCTTCTTGTTCAGCTAATTGCGCATCTTGTTGTTGTGGCATAACGTGTTGATGGTAATAGTTGTGGTCTTGGCAGAAAATGGCTCGGGTGATGGGGGTTTACGTTATACTTAAAGCAACTGCGATATAATAATTTAGATTTCAGCTTATTTGGGTTGGTGGTTAAGAAATTAGTATTATCTTGATAATTACTCTGTTTTGGTGAGGATGGGTGGGAAAATCCTAGTCCGGAAGAAACTTTTGACCTACTACTGTAGTGGACTTCCCCTCATGTTCAGTAGGATCCGTGTCCGGGATTGGCAGTAGGTCTTTGTAGACCACACCTCTGGTCGACATATTGACGTTCAAGGGTAAGCGTCAGATATGCGCAGGTATTGAGGAATAGAGATTCATGGGTTGCAAAGGGAAGGGTAACCTTGCAGGGTATTCGCTTTCATACAACAAGAAAGACGCGTAGGGCCGCAATCGCCCTTTACGTCATACACGCACTAGCGACGGCAAGCCACATGCATCAGTGGCGATCAGAAGCCGCGCGCCGCTAGATTGGAACTCTGCACCTCAACACCGTTGCGGCTCAATGAAACGTACGCTAAATACTAGCAACATAGCATTGATCCCTTCACCCTGAAGCTGCTTTACCACAGCTTCTAAGGTCTTCCTAATGTCTGGGTGAACATGTGGATCTGATAGATTCATGCTGCCCAGAGCGATCATAATCTCCAAACCCCACCACATCTGGTATCAACCCGTGTTTTCCTACTTCGATCTTTTCCGCCTTAGGTTAATCATGGCCTTTTGGGCCTCAGACATGCCAAAAAGGTGTTCCGCAGTAAGATTGCGATGACTAGATGAATTGCCGTGCTTTGCGCACACGGGTCTAGGTCTGTAACGTCATCGCTTCCACTGCAGAGTGACTGTGATTTAGGATCGCTCAAGACAATCAATGGATAGTAAGTAGAGACTAGGTATCCAACCCTTCCACCACTTTGCAAGTCCACAACTACCTCTTAGCGATGCAGCAAATAACACTAGTCCGTCCGATAAACCACAAAAAGCCAACGAACCTGATAATGGAAAGAATCGCAGTAGCGTACAATAGAATGCGGAAGTATATCGGAGTACGGGTCTGGGAAGCTTCCTAGTGAGACATGTTAGTGAGAGTACATTACGTTCAAAGCTCCACTAGTACTTACACCAACGCCGACAGTAGCAAAGTCGTCGCTCGTGACTACGACACAAAGCACGAGGTTCGACAGCAGCCACGAGTAGACCAAGCCAGTGCGGAACGACCGATACGAATCATCGGTATCTTTCCTCGCCGGCTTATCGTCACCCGTCTTTGCCATCGGTGCAAGTGCTCTATGAACAACTTTCTCGAAGCGACTGTCGATATCTTCTTGCTCCTGCTCCACTTCCTCGATCATGACATCGCCCGTGCCCTTGATAACGTTTGCAGACGGCAATGAGTCGCCTTTATCAGAGCCTTTCGTGCCCCAGGAAACGTCATGCCAGTTGTTAAACGCATACACCATCAGTATATTGATGTAAGTCGACATGAGGAACAGGTACTGTGGAAACGAATGGAACATGTGCCAAGGGTCGAGATAGATGAAGGAAGCGACAAAGTTCAAGCCGTAGATGGTTATTAGTGCGAGAAGGATCAACCCTGCAACGCCCGTGCTGCCGCCGAAGAAGCTGTCGAAGAATGCCATGCCCGAATCAAAGGAAATTTGATCAGCAATTGGCTTCGAGCTGAAGGCGCGGTAGACGAGATAAGTGGTCAGGACGAGGATGTACCCTTGAATGAGGCCGAAGACAACGAACGAGGCCATGTAGCTATGCCGAGATCCTTTCGGTCTGTTCCCTAGCGCAAGGATAAATTGCAAGATGAGGAAGGCCACGTAGATGTACCCGATGATGTGGTTGAATATTGGTGTTACCTTATCGCCAAATGGCCAACCATGGTAATCAAGCAAAGGCTCGGGTGTACCGACGAGAGTCATGATGACGACGGTGGTAAGGTAGTACGATGCGAGAGAGAACCAAGTGAAGATGACCTGAGCGATGTTATAGACCAGCTGGATGTGAAGGAAAAAGAGACGGATGATGCCATGTCCCGAACCATAAAGTCGGCCAAAATGCATGATGGCGTAGAGTGATGCAGCGAAGGATCCGTTGAGCCATCGCCGACGCTGGCCAATAAACTCAGCTGCTGAGTTTGGGACGTCGGTCTCGCCTTTCGACGCCTTGACGTATGAGAGATGCCTGTGAAGATGCGAAGTTAGATACATATCTTGTACAAAGACTGGGTAAGACATGCCACTTTGATCCGGCTTTCGCCACTAACTCGAAGCACAAGATGCGGTCTTCTGCCAAGAACATGTTCTTCTTGAAGATATTCATACCGTCGATGCCTTTCTTGCTGAGCTTCTTCGATAGCGTGTGATCACCATGAAAGTACTGTTCTAATGGACGGCCCATTATAGCCCGAAAGCGATACGCTGAAAACGCGCCTGGAAGCACACTGACATAGCCGAACGAGCTTTCTAGAGGCTTGTCAAGAACATTGGAAATCTTGTATTCGAAATTCTGGATTGCGACGAGCGGGTTCAGCAACACCTTGCCGCCTTCCAACATGGCATGGATCTCGCCGCATGCGCCTCCAAGGTCCTTGTCGTTATAGAAGGCTTCCCACAGCGCTAGAAGAGAGCGTGGTCCTGGCTTGGTACCTGCGTCGATAAGGATCGCAACCTCCGGGCTCAACATTCGGCCGAAGGCGTTGAAGAGCCATCGATGAGAGTTGATCTTTTTGCTGTTGTTTTGTTTGAGACAGAAGATGAATTGCACGGGCGGCAGATTTGCAGCGTCTCCATCATTGGCAGGTCGAACGAGCTGCTGATCAGGAGTGACAGAGATCTGACTTGTGTATTCGAAGATATGCGCGACTGTAGGCTTTCCATTCACGTCTTTTTTCAGCACTCCATCTTGATATATTCCGACGGTTGCAAGAACGTCGAATACTTCTTGATCGACGTTGTCGATGCCATCGAATACGAGACAGACAACAATCTTCTGCCAAGCGGGACCGCCGACATCCCAGAACTTTGACTTCTTCAGATTGGCAATATCCCGAATGTTTTTCATGGTTCCATGAAGCGTCCTAGCAAGCAGGCCCTTATCCTCATTGTAGTACGTGACTGCGATGAGTAGCTCCGTGTGGCGATTGTACATTCTCGGGCGTAGGTTGTACCCATTGGATAGTGTAAACTCGTCTGGATCAACAGTTGCTGCAGTATACCGCATTTGGGTAAATTCCTCTTCGTATGCGCCCTCTGCATTACGATAGCGAGGTTCGATAGCGTTTTGGACTGCGCTGGGGACAGGATAGTCGATGCTAAGGACAGAACCTTGGATCAACTTTACTTTGCGTGTCTTGGAGCGCTTCACGCCCATACCAACAGGCACGCTGGGTAGATTCTGTTGCCTCTGGACCCAGTCGTCTTCGGATTGTACGTAGCTACCAGCGTCACAACCTCTGTTCTGTTCGAAATTGGTATAGGCCGGTGCCGCGGTTGTTGGAGGATGTACAGGACTGTAAGTCTCTGTAAGACTATACACTGATGATGGAGTCCCATTTTCATGTCGTGAGTAATCATTAGAAGGAATGAGCGAGTCATTTAGGAGGTGTTGAGTAGCCTCTTCCTGTTCGCTAGTGGGGTGGTATTGAAGCGGATGATACTGGACCTTGATTATCAGCAATCACGATCTCTAGTTCTACAGTGTGATAGTATCAGGACTACTTACATTTGGTGTGGTTCCCAAGTCCTGCAACTGATGTCCTCGTTCGAGATCTACCTCATCAATCTCGAATGTCATCTTGCGGAAGTACAATGATCACACCAAGTGGCCGCACTTTTTGTTTGCAGCAAATACGAGGCTTGATGACACCGGGAGCTCTTCGAGAGAGACTGTTTTCAAAGAAAAGTTACTGAAAGGGTAAGACTGAGAAATGTGAATGGAACCGGAAGAGATAGAGAGAGGGAAAGAGGGAACCTCGCGACCGGCCATATTGTTCAATGCTGCTAGGCACAGATCTCAAACCAACTACTCCTTGTCGCACCGCTGCTACCATCGTCACTATTGGGTGCCCTGGATGATGACTATATCCAGTCGGTTCCGGCATTGCCAAGAGATGAAGAGGTGCTTTCCGCCGACTAAATTTAGAAACCGCCTGTAGCGGGGCGTTCCATGTAGGAACCTGCGGAACGTTCACATTAGAAGATTACAACAGCTCTAGATAAAATCTCAGGGCACCGATCACAGAATTGTCACAGAACCCGGTGGTGCTTATTTGTTTGTTTATTTGTTTGTTTGTTTGTTTGATTCCTACTCGGTTTCAGCCGTGAGGCGATGCCCGGATGACAGGCGTGGCAGACAGCCGACGCGGTGCGGACGTGAACCTGCACCGCCCCACTTCACTCTCAAGAGAGCCATCTGTCCCCAGAGGCCTGGCGTTGTCTGGCTTCTATCTACGACTATGTACATTTCGTCTCTAAAAGTGACGTGATTGCCTATGTTTGTGTTCCTCCAACTATGTTCCTGTGTGTATGCCGTACTCGAAGCCTCGTGTGTGTAGCGTTGTTCAAGGCTCGTAGAGGCATGGTTGCCTCATGCTTTGCGACTGCAGTACCTTCAGTCCACCCCTAGCGTGCAGCTATTGTATGTGCTAGCTTGCCCCAATGCCCCCAGGGCCTGGAATATGTTCCCCAATCTCCGATGTTCTTTAGGTGTTGTGATGCCGTCCACTAGGTTCCTATGCGGCTGTGTTGTGTGGTGTGACCTGCTACCAGGCGCAGCGGCAGCAGCAGTTCGTTGTGACGCAACTTCTCAGGAGCGATGCTCCGCTCGTGCGTGCCGTCAAGCCTACTAAGCATGAGAGCTCCCATGCGAATCTCCTCAGACCTTGTCAAGCTGCGTTGAAGGGGGACCACTCCTTCAACGCAAAGGTGGGGGCTACAGTGGACGAGGCTGTCTGGTGATCTATAAGTATGTAGTGGCACCGATGGTAGCATGCCGGGTGTCTGTGAGGTGGTTCGCGTGGGAGGTGATGCTGTTCAGCCCAAGGGCTCGTCGATGCGGGACGTCGCAGACATTGTCGGATGGTGATGGGCTAGCCAGGATGTCCGTCAGTGACTGTGTTGTGCGTATTGTGTCCGTTGTGTTCGAGGAGTGTCTGGGCTCCGTCGTCGCGTCTTGCGTTGCTGTGTCGTGGCTAGGTGGCTGCCGCTGCATTTGGTGGGCGTGTCATATGAAGTAGCTTGCTCGCAAATTTTGCTGTCTGTGCCAGCTAGGGCCGCAACAGCGGCTCTACAGGGTACCAAACTGACACTGGGGGACGCGCGGTGGCCTGTAGAGACCGTTGCGGCCACTGGCAGGTATTTTTGATGCTTTTTGTGATGGTAACTCCAAAAATTGATTTCTCACTGTTTGTCGTGTTTTTTAATTCCAAAAAGTGAAATACTCGCTGTTGTCGTGTATTTTCGGTCTTAGAATTAAGATGACTAACTTAATTATGATGTGCGGTAACTTACCTGATACGTTTGTTCATCGTAACTTAGGCACGATTAATTACGGCAAGGCCCCTGCATTGCGCTAACATGGCTTTGGTAAGCGTCTTTCCAAGCGGCCGTGCGCTGAGAATAATCTGAGTGCCAAAACCGGAAACCGATTTCGGACAGTACTGTACTACCAATTAGTATTCATTCATGAGCTACCCTAATCTTTTCAATACCGCCAGCATAAGCTCTTACTTCCCGTCTTTGCTCTACCCACCCCAGCACACTACACATCACCATTCTTCACCAGCGCACTAGACGCCGCAAAATCCGTATCCAATTGCCTCCTACCTATCACCCAACCTATCTATCCCCACCGCACTCTCAACCACTTCCCCATCACAACCCCCCCTCCCCCACCCTACAAACTCTTATACTCCCACTTAGGCAACTTCATCGTCCCATGCTCATGCAAATGTTTATGCATATCGAAGCTACTCCACAACAAATGCGGCTCATGTCCCCAGCCCTTGCGCAGACACTCAAACTCGGCTTTATTGAAGTAGTCCTCCAGAATAGGCACGTAATCGGGGTGCGCGCACTTCTTGATGATGACGCGGGCTCTTTCGCGCGGACTGAGGCCGCGCACATCGGCGAGGCCTTGCTCGGTGACGATGACGTCGAGGTCGTGCTCTGTCTGGTCGATGTGTGTGCACATCGGGACCACGCAGCTTATTCCAGTAGGATCTGTTTTAGACGGACGCGTAGATGGTGTGTGCATGATGCTGTATTTTGCGCTTCTCAAAAAGTCAGCACTCCCGCCGAGGCCGTTGAGCATGCGGCTGCCCATGACGCAAGTGGAGTTTGCGTGAGCGTAGATGTCTACTTCGACGGGTGTGTTCATTCCGATGACGCCTAGGCGGCGGATGATTTCGGGGCTATTGGAGACTTGCTGGCTGCGGAGGAGCAGCTTGGGCGCGTATTGGTCCCAGTCTTTGTAGAAGCGCTCGAAGCCGTCGGGTGAGAAGCGGATGGATGTTGCGGTGGCGAAGTCGAGGTTTCCACTGTCGAAGAGGTCGAGGAAGGAGTCTTGGAGGACTTCGGTCCATACTTTGAGGTTCTTGAAGTTTGCGCCTCCGGACTGGTAGGCGTCAGACATCAAGTATGGGTTAGGGAAGAGAACAATGAACTTACGGCGAGACCACCGACTACGGCGTTGGCGATGTTTCCAATACCGGATTGCAGGGGTAGCAAGTTCTCCGGTAGTCTACCATGCTTAACTTCGTGCTTGAGAAACTCAATCAGGTTGCTTGCGATTGCACGAGAAGTGTCATCCTCAGGTGCATTTGGCTGGGTCTGATCGGGGTAGTCGCTCTCGACGATAGCAACAACGCGTTCCGGGTCGATTGGAATATGTGGTGTACCGATACGGTCTTCAGGCGACATGATCAGATACGGCTTCCTGCGCGGTGGAAGATCGGTCATAGTAATATCGTGCAGACCTTCGAAAGATGGAGCGGCGGTGTTGACTTCAATGATGATTTTGTCGGCCATCTGAATTAGTTCAGGAGATGCACCGACACTGGCTCCGGGGATGATACCACCATCCTCAGTGATCGCGGATGCCTCGACAATAGTAACGTCGAGTCTGGGGCTTGGCTTATTCAATGTGTAAAATCTATGTCGTATTAATTCTGCTTCCTGAACTGAAAGCACATCCCCTGAAGCGATTTACTCACCCATACATCAAGTCCACGGGAAACATACTCAGATGCTTGTCGAAGAACTTGATGTTGCCGTTGTTGATACCCTTGGCGATCTCCTTTCCAACTTGATGAGGCGACCTGCGCTCAATCATATTCAGACGCGCCCATCTGTTCTCAGTCTCTGCACCAGACGATGCACCCACGAAGAGGTTGTATTTGAGTTGTCCTTGAAGGCCGTTTTTCTCAACATGGTCGGCTAGAGCTGTTGGGATTTTCCTGCGAATCGTGTTAGCCTCGTGACGCAAGACGAAGCTGGATCTCAAATATTGGAGCTCTCCACATATGTTCCAGTGTGTGTGGAGACGCAGTTCGAGGCTCAGGTGATTTTGGACCCTTCCTTCGCCTCGTTTGGATCCAAGCGCAGTTCGAATTGTGGAGTCGGACATCTCTCGGCGATCCGTGTCTTGCTAGACTTCCGTTCCACCTCGGGAACACATCAACACCAGATCCACCATAGCGTCTCATGAAGCTCGAGACGAGCTGAAAGATTGCTGGGAGACCTCCTTGCTCCTTGATTGTCCGGGAATGTGCTGCAAAGATGCATGTGTTAACTTACTTTGGATATCCAACACCTGTAAACCCAGACCAACCAACATACGCGCCATTAGGAAAATGATGAATCAGGTCCTCAGCCTTCGCAATCTTCTTGAGGTAACTCGGCCTTCTAACCCGACTCTTAAGCGCTGCCGAGACCGACATGGTGCCTTGTTTTCAATTCGCCTTGAAGCTCTTCTCTTATCGACAATCGGCGATGTGAGCTGAAACGCTCTGGACTCAAGAAGGTCAACCGAGCAACAGCAAAGAGTGGGGAGGCGTCGCAGAGGACTAAAGATATGTAGGATAAACAATCCGGGGTGGTCGAAGTATTTATGGGCTGCGAGACCCTGACTAAGGTCTCGCAGGTCCGTTGCTGTGGGCTGACCCACATGCGCAGGCATGACGTTTGTTGTAGCGAAACGCCCGCACAATCCCGGTCGATGCGAGCACGAGCACAAAGGGGTGCAGAGGGACATGGTCATGCACCGATAGGCATCTCGTAAATATTCGTATCTTCATTGTATGTTGCCTCTACTTTGGTCAAACACGTCTTGGTTGACTATGCTAATGGTGTATACCGTAATCGCATCAAAATAGCAGGTTCGAACCAATTCTCCAAAAGACATCTTGATGACATATACTACACAACACCAACCAACGAACAAAGCACCAGAACTCATGTTGAATAAAAATATGCCGCCATGCAAATGGGTATTTCCACAACGCCAGCAATGCAATGCAATGCAATGTGAGCCAAGTGACAACGAGATCGATCTTGGAAGTTGCAGGTCAAAAGCACTTTGATGTTATCGCGCTGGATGAGCGGCATACGGACCATACTGATGCTGAGGAGGCGGTGGCATTTGAGGCTGGTAAAGGTTGTGCCTCTCTTGTGGAGGGTATGCCTCAAACATGACGCGTCTTTGAGGTGCGTCGGCTCTGAGGGGACTTGGAGCAGTCTGGCTGGTGTGAGGGAAGTGCTGGGAGTTCTTTGGACTGCTCATGAAGAGTAGCGTATCGACAGCGTCCTTTTCTGCTTGCTGACTAGGCATGCGTAAGATCCCAGCACGAGGTGTGGCCGGTGCGCGAGAACCAACGCCGAGGTCACTGAAATGCTTTCTCTGGCCCGAGCCTACCAACGAAGGAGGCGGATGCGACACGCTGGATCTTCGCCTTCGGCCAGCTTGAATTTCTGGGGCTGGGGCAAGACCTAGTCCATGCCGGGATCCGGTGACGGAAATCAGGTTTGCTGCAGCATTGATGGCTGGTCTGGTATTCTGACGCCAGTACACTACTTAGCAGTCAGTAACGCTATCCAGTCAGCACTATAGAAGACTGACGAGATGGGGTTGCTGCATGAGACTGCGACGGGTCCGAGGCTGGAGACATGAGCATCTGATCTGAGTTGTCGGATACGCCGCTTGGTCTGCGATGGCGCTCGAACGTCAACGGAGACTCAAACGCCAATCGATCACTCCGACCAGGAGCAGAATTGGGGGAGCCACGCTGCGAATGGACCTCCTCGAGCTCCTCAAGCGACTGCTTCTCCCATCCATTCTGCACCTTGACCATGGCGTAGTTGAGACGCGTCTTGAGCTGTGCGGATAGCTGCATATGCGTTAGCACCGTGCAGACAGACGCCAGAACGCGACTACGCACCTCGCCAATCCGACTCCCCGAGTGTGTGTCCATGCTCTTGTTCCTCTTGTGAGCAGCCAATGGCGCGCTGGTTTTCTGTTCCACTTTCTCTGTGCCTTTGACCGACCCATCTGCTGTTCTTTTGAACCCTTGGGCAATCGGAGAGTCCAGAAGCATGGGGCTGGGGGCTGTTTTATCACCAGTTGGCGGCGCGTTCGCTGCAGCTGTATCTATGCGCGGTGCATTTGCACGCGCGTCTAGACCACGAGCTTGACCCGGTGAAGTTCGCATTGCTTCGTTTGTGGATTTGCTCTGACAGGAGGCTACATTGGTCGACAGCGCGGTCAGGTCAGTGTCTGTTGTTGTTGACGTCGACAAGTTACTGGAGGATGACGGCAATTTTGGCGCCGAGAAGGTGCTCGACACGGTAGAAACGAGCGATTCCTGCGAGGCTGGAAGCTCTGGCTTGGGCACTGTAGCAATGGCGGGTGCATGTATGGTGTTGTCGTGTGCTGATGGCGCAATTGATAAGTAGCCGTGATCGATCGCAGACGCGCCGAACTTACGCGGAGGAGACATTGTGGCGGGGTAGTAGTAAAACGACGCCTCAAGTGACATCGAAAGTCTGAGCAATACTTGAACCAAAAAACAACAACTTCCGCTTCCTCGCTGTGCAAAGGGCCGAGTGGGAGGACTAGAGACCCTGATGGCGGGGAGTGAGGATAAGCCGGGGTTCGAGGTTGGACGTGTCTTGGACGTGCGTCGACGCGAACGGCGGCACCCGAGCCTCTCTGATTCTGAAAGGCGGAGCGTTAGTAGTCACGAGTATACGCGAGGCGGAGACGTCAGGGGTACCGGGCTTTCAGACACGCGTCGGATTATCAAGAGTGAGTGAAGGAGGGCGTGGCTCGTGAATTGAACGGCGTGTGAATTTGCGCCTGCCTGACACCCGACCCGCGAAGTCACGAGGCAAGACGCGCGCCAACGAGATTAGCGGGTGGCAATTGCATGTCGATTCCCAACACACAACACCTCCGTCCGCCATTTAGCCTCATGCACTGCATGTGAGCCGTGGGACAGCTGAGCTGAATATTACCTATCCTGCGTGATGTCTGTTTGCGAGTCTAAGCATGACGACGTGCATCAACGCGGAAGAGGCGCTGTCCGGGGTGTCTGGTTGGGCGAACGTGTTTGTGCGAGAATCCAAGCGAACAGGTGTTCGATTGATAGCGTGACCTGTGTCCCGTGGTGTCTGCAAGCCAGTCAATGGATCAATCTTCCGGCAGGAAACCGTTCACGTCACATTTGCAGGTGGAGAGAGTTGAACATTGCATGTATGACATTCCGTCTCATATTCGTACCTTATATGCCTATCGTCAAGCACTCTGTACAAGGCATATGCCCAGATATATGATATGTGCCTACTCCAAACCCCCAACTCCAAAAGCAAACCCTATGTCCAACGCGTCGAATGTTTTACGCAATGCCACTAATCTTGCGGTAAGTCATGCCTCCACTACCCCATCCTTTAGAGCCAATACCCCCACGACCCTCTTCTGCGATCTTTCCACTGACGTCGCGTCTCCTGCCCGGCGTTCCAAGGTCAGAATCATCAAACTCGTACGGGTGCATGTAGTCAACACCTGACCTCGACACTACCCTTGGTGATTGGGCCTTCACAGGCGAATAGGCTGTGTCTCCAGTCCTCCGTACGCTGGCATATGTCTTCTTATCCAGTGTGAACGGAGAGTTTTTCACCGGAGAGTGCGATGATGGAGGAGGAGTGTTGGAGATGTACTGCTTCGTCGCTGACGGGAAGTGGTTCGGCTGGTTTCTGAATGACCCCTTTGTAGGGGATGTGTGAGGCGAGTTGGCGGGTGATTTCTTGTCCTTGATGCCCTGTGTAGCAGCTTTCAGGTCGCCGTAGTAGCGTGACTTGGGGGTTCCACTACGCGACTGTGAGTGTGAGCGGTTGAAGGTGGCATCTGTCGAAATGGATGTTGTCGTCTGCGTGCGTTTGAGACCAGGGGATGGTGTGTTTTTCTTCTGGTCAAAAATCTGTGCGGGCGGAGGAGTAGGAGGGTTCATGCGAAGGGGTTGCGGAACCATTGGCTTTTCGAGTTCTTGCTCATCCTCGACATCTGACACGTCATCATACGGTGAGAGGGTGTTGTAACCCTTGTTCGCGTTGTTGTTGCCGTTGAACATGGACTGCCTGCGAGCTGGCGCAGGAGCAGAATACGGATCTTCTTGCTCGTGCTCATCATCGGCATCAGGATGTACAAACCAGTTGTCGTTTTGCAAAGTTTCCCGGCTGCTTCTCTGGAGCGACAGGTCACCTGTGATTCTGGGCTCGTCATTGCCAGCAGTACTTGGGGGTGTATAGAACTGCTCCTTTGTAGAATTTGTTACATGGGAGTTAGTCCTTGAGTGGCGCTTGATGTTTGCTTGTTCGGCGAGCATGGACTTGCGCTGGGCAAGTGTTTCGTTGTCGTCGTCGCGGCGGAGAAGATCATCGCGATGATTGAGGTTCCGTCGAGATTGGTGGGTCGAGGGAGGCTGAGAGTACATTGAGAATCGCTCCTTAGACTGACGCGCTGAGTTTGGCGTGTGCGGGGAGTAGGTCATCTCAGAGTTTGTCCTGGTATGCATGAATGCAACTTGATTTTTGCTCGGGCTTGGGATATCTTTTGCAATTAGGGGATCAGCTTGTGAAAAGCGATCTCCAGCGATTGTGCTTTGAGCACTGAATCGCTTCTCATTGTTGTCGCCCGTCAAGGGAGTGATTGCCGAAATGGAGGAGTTTTTGTGCTTGTGTTTGTTCGTCCTGCGCGACGTCAAGTTGTCCTCAAGAGGGTTCATGTCGGGTGGCATTTTGGTGATCTTCCGGAATATGATGAGGAGATAGAAATCCATGAACAGAGAGATCAGGTGCAAGCCGGCGACTGTAATTGACGTCAACCAAGTTGTAGTGAGGACTTTGTTCGTCTCCTCATCTGTAGGAAACATGGTTCGCCAACGCCCAACCTCTCCAGCTTCCATGTCAGAGTTGCGCCGAGACATCAGGATGGTGAAGACATAGAAAGGTATGAAGCCGGCATCGGTAACTAGCGCGAAGAAGTGGTAGCTGGCTGAGCTGGCTGGGGGTCGCGATTTTGCGTTACGAATGAGGTGGTAGATAGCATATAGACACACTACAAGATCGACACCAGGCTGAGTGTGTTAGTGATGCTAATGTTGATCGACTAGTCGCACATACAGGTATTCTCATGATATATCCCTCGGTGTCCGCAGCGCCTCGGATGAAGATGCCACATAGTAGCACGCCTACTGCGCCCAGTAAAGTACACACTCGGAAGGCGAGCTGCACCCAACGCGCGACCTTGATATAAGTCTTTGTCCTCTTGCCCATGGGCTTCACATCGCGGTTGCCATATGGTAGAATCAGATAGCTGTCGGGATGCTTGTTGAAGTCTATGAGCGGACCGTCCTGCTTCTTCTTGGGAGGTGGAGGTGGCAGGCGGCTCGCCATGGTGACGGCCTTTGGGTTGTAGCTCGAGTCTTGACCGGGCGCATTATAGAGATAGGGCTGGAACCGGCCAACCATGATTGCGATATGCGACTGCGAGGGAATGAATGTGTAGGCCTTCTTGACACGACCGTCACGAACGAAGGTGAAGTACAGAGATACTTTCGCTTAGCGAAGGAATGCTGGTGCTGATGGACATGGGGGCGCGGGAGATCTGGGGACCTGTTGTAGTAAATAGTGGTTGCCATGGTGATACCTATCTTGCACCCATGCATGTTCTGCCCGCTCATGACGTGAGAATTTCCGGCCTGAACGGCAAGGCATGTGCATCGGCTAGATTAGCCGGCTACTAAAACTTGAAAGGACACAGAACAGGTGGGGATGCCCGGTCTGGAAGAGATGTGAGCAAGGTTGGCTCGATCCTTGAGTGCGAGCAGGCCGAGGTGACATCTCGACCGCATCTTGACGAATCTATTCGGTCGCGCATGTGAACGCCATCAACTCCAGAGGTATTGTGCGTATGGGACATGGTCTGCTATTTGAATTGTTGGTTGGAAGATCGATTGATGATGATGGGCGATTAGTCAGCGATAAGTTCTTAGTCTGAGGCATTGCACCAACGTGCAGCATACGGGCATGATGCGTCTTCCCAAGCAACTCTCCAAGGTCCCATACATCTGCGCTAGCTGTGCCCGTCGTAGAGTACTTTCATCCAGACCGCCACGCCAACCTAATGCGCTCGCCAGTACCGTCCGAGGCTTCGCGGCCGCGTCCCAGGGCTCCGCGCCTCGACCTTCGATAACTCCAAGCAGCACTTCCGTGCCATCGACACGCATTCTGAACAATGCCTATAGTACAAGTTCTGTGTCCCGAAGGGAGCCGCGCATTGCGATTATCGGCTCCGGACCTGCGGGTTTCTACACGGCGTATCGACTCATGAACAAAGTTCAAGATGCGGTCATTGATATGTATGAGCAGCTGCCAGTCCCTTATGGCCTCGTCCGATTTGGTGTTGCGCCTGATCATCCCGAGGTGAAGAACTGCCAGGATACATTTGAAGAAGTGGCTCTCTCTCCGCGATTCCATTACATCGGCAATGTTCGTGTCGGCTACGATATCGAGCTATCCAAGCTTGAACCACACTACGATGCGATACTGTTCTCATACGGTGCAAGTGAGGACAGAAAACTGGGTATACCAGGAGAAGACCTAGCAGGTGTCTTCTCTGCGAGAGAGTTCGTGGGATGGTACAATGGGCTGCCACAATTCCAGGGTCTGCAGCCACAACTGCGGGCTGGCGAGCAAGCTGTGGTCATAGGGCAGGGCAATGTCGCGATGGATGTGGCACGCATCCTTCTCACTCCTGTAGACAGTCTCATGTCTACGGATATCACGGAGCAAGCCATTCAGACCCTGTCCGACAGTAAGGTCAGATCTGTGAAGGTCGTCGGCAGACGCGGACCTATTCAGGTATGTACTCTTTGATTAGCACTAGAAGCATGACTGACAACACACAGGCTGCTTTCACGGTCAAAGAAGCCCGCGAACTCATGCACATACCCTCCGTCGCCTTTGGGCCCATCGATCGATCTCTATACCCGCCGGACGTCAAGAAGCTCCCGCGAGTCCAGAAGCGCATCTCAGACGTCTTACTAAAGGGAACACCATCCACACCACAAGACAGTGCACGGTCATGGGCACTCGACTTCTTGAAAGCCCCAAAGTCGATAAATGCAACATCCAACCATGTATCATCCGTAACATTCACGATGCAGCGCTTCGCCCCAGGCTTCGATCCATTCGACCACCGCGCACGGGTCGAGCCAATCGAGGAAGCGACTACAATAGAAGCATCGCTAGCTTTCCGCTCAGTAGGCTACAAATCAACTGCGCTCCCTGGACTATCTGACCTCGGCGTTCCATTCGACAACAAGCTCGGTATCATACCCAATGATGTCCATGGTCGAGTCATCACACCTTCAACCGGTCCTGGTGGACTGACAGCTGGTCATGTTCACGGTCTATATTGCGCTGGTTGGGTGAAGCGCGGACCTACCGGGGTCATTGCAAGCACCATGAACGACGCGTTCGCATCTGCAGACATCATTGCGAAGGACTGGGAGTCTGACGTGCCCTTCTTGAACGACGTGCAAGGAGAAAACAAAAGTACGAAGCTAGGATGGGATGCGGTTAAGGAACAGGTAATGAGTAGGGGTGTGCGACCACTCAGTTGGAAGGATTGGAAGGTGATTGATCACGCTGAGCGCGAGAGAGGGAAGGAGAAAGGCAAAAACCGGGAGAAGTTTCCGAGTGTGGAGGAGATGTTGAAAGTACTAGACGCTTAAGTATTCGTATGGAAAGCTCCTCGGCCGCTTCATATGTCTTTGCAGATAGCGTATCCCATCAGTGACCCAACGCGGCTTATCGTAACCCAAGGCCAAGTTCAAAACGATCGATGCTAGTACCCCCGCGCCACTGCAGTATAAAACCGCGTCCTACATGTTCATCATCCTTTATGTCTCTTCTGCTCTGTGCTATATAAAAACACCGAAGTCAACACATGTTCGTATCTCGATCCGGTGCCTAAAAGGCGAAGCGAAATTCAAGATGACTGTTGAGATATCAGCGTCGTGGATAACAATGCCCTCGATATTTCGATATGTACTCGGAATCACAAATGTGAAAAGGTTCTATTTCAAGATGACAACACATGTCCCAATACCTTGGAGGTCCCATGTCTGTAATCAATTCACGCACTCTGCATTAAGACTGAGATAATAGTATGTCCAAAAGAGAGCTACCTGATTTCGAAACAAAGGAAGACGAAAGTACATGTCTGAAGTTAAAAAGTGCACACATATGACAAACATGGCGCTCATCTCTCCTCACCGAATCGGACGCGCAAGCTCGTCATGGCCTCTGCATTGCGCTAGGGAAAGTCCAGTATAAAATCGGCTGTGCTTCCCTACTTCTCTACCCATCTTCACCTCTCCACAGTCGACCAACGATCCTGATAACAAAATTAACATCCACGACTACTATGTTCGTGTGCTCCGACTGTACGAAACAGACACAAACAAGGCTGATGTGTGCGGGTCTTCGGCTTTTTCGAAAGAGCACTTCAGCATCGCATGTTCTGTGCCGTTGGTGTGGGATGCTCATGCTCTAGCCTGTGGGCACTTCGGCATCGTATACGCTTGGTAACAACGAGCCATGTGTACATGTGCATTCCAGCATTCAGAAGATTCGAAAGATGTAATAGACAGATTTTATGGCATGTGTATCGTGCTTTAAAGATTTAAATAGCTCGATACACCCACCAATGGGGAAATGGTGGCCGGGAAAGTATATATGCATGCATCGCAGCTAAAATACCGATTATTGTTCCAAAAAAGAGTTGTATTACCCTCGAACAAGAGTATATATAGTGCGAGGGCAGTCTTTTTTAAGCATCCTTACAAGACCTTCGAAGTTACAAAATCTAGTGCGATCACAATACATGAGTGTTCTAGAGAATTTGGGATTCCATTCGAAAATCTTGTTCCGCCATGCCATGCCTAGGGATCCAGAAGTTGGCAAAGCAAGCTATGTGTCTGAGATGGTGTTTGAGCTGGCAAGGTACATGTCCAATTTTGATGGTGCGTGATTTCGTTGTGTTCTCCAAAGCAGACGTGTGAGTATGTATGTATTGACAATTCTTTCGCATATTCTAATGTGGAACAATAGCTTAGCTATGGCTGCTATGTATATGGTGCTTCTAGACTTCGAGTTCAACACTACGCCTCGCAACTTTCTCTTGAAGAACGTTAATCAAAGCGCACCGTGTGTTTTCTCAAGCATAGGGTGATCCGGGGTACCCTCTTTTAAGATTGCATTGGACCTACGAAGTGCACTCAATTCTGTTTGTGGAGACACCTTGTATAGCTGTACCAGGAGAGGCAACGTATGCTCTGTTGTATATGTGACAGGATACAGGAATCGTAGAGTTTGTTCCCGGTGGCGCTACGGCAGTTGGGGACAGGGTCATCAAATGCAGGGCACTACACTTTGAAAGCCTACCGAACACAATTGCTCATCCTCCGAACAGAGTCGTGAGCTTTGCCATTGGCGTCATTGAGCGGAACCGAGGCTTTCTGAGATGTTCTCGGCCGCATGTCGAGGGCTTAGCGTTACGAGATCCATGTTTCGCACATGTAGGACTCGGCATAAGCGCGTGAGACTGTGGCGAAAGGTACTCTGGAACATCGGAACGACCCAATTCAACGTCGCCTCGACTCGGCAGAATCAGGCAGGTACTTTGGCAGCCAGTCTGGAGCATCCGTTGGCCGCCGTAGCGTATAGCATCCGCAGGGCTGCGCGACCACCGTAAGGACATCTGCCGCATTCGTTTCAACATTAGAAGCCCGGCGGCCCTGCACATAAAGTGAAGACCATCATGAACAACGCATGTTGTGAGTAGTGAGAACCGTCAGTTGTTAGTTGCGATCAACGGATAGATACAATCTAAGTTGTTAGAGCAAGAATTGCGTATCTTGGTTTCGGTGTTGCATCATCCGAGTCCATCAACTCGTTGGGTGTGGTGAAGAAGGCGGTCAGCGCGCATGTAAAGGTCGCCACAAATAGACGGCCTTTTGCAACGTGGGCTGCGACATCTCTCGCTGGCAACGCTGCCTCGGTTTGGCAATGCAAACAGAACCAGGAACAGGAAGGCAAACAAGGGATGGAGAAATTGGAGCCGCAGCGGCAAATGTGAAATCTCTGGCCTTTAACGTCGGGGCGATTGGTGTCAGTGTTGCGATGGTCCCCGGTTCTGCGGCGCAGGGGCCAGCTGGCCAACCGCGCTAATCTTATCGGCTTGCCAAAATTTTGCCCACATAAGAAACTCGCGCCCGCCAGACTGACGCCTGCACACACTCCCCTCACTTTTCTTCTGGGCATTCCCAAGGTTCTTTCCTTGTTGTGTTGATACCGTCAGCATAGACAGAGCTGCGACTACCTTTTCGCGGCTGTGCACGCTTTGATACCCCGGGAAACTCATCTTTCACCGAAAAGTTTTTAGGCCCCGCACCTTTGTCTATATAAGGGCCACCGCCTCTCCTACGCCTTTTTCTCCACACACCCACACCCTCACCTTCCACCCTCCACCTCCAACATGGCTCCCGCTGCTCTCCACGACGCCGCGGCCGTCAAGTCCGAGAACTCGAAGGCGCTCAAGGCTCTTGAGGAGCTGATGAGCAAGTTGACCGTCTCCAAGGCACAGGATGAGATCAACGCCGCCGCCACATCGATTGCCACTTTCATCAACGGTGACATCGAGGAGGCTGATGCGCCCACCAAGTAAGTTCTCGCAAATTTGCCCCGCTACCCCTCCCCCACCTGAGCGCTTTTCTGACAGATTCCCAGGGCCGTTGAACTGCTGAAGAAGCAACTCGCCAGCAAGAAGGATGCTGTCGCCCGCGAGCGCGCGCTCGATGCCATCCGCGCCATTGCCCAACACTCACACGTCTCCGCCTCGGTCGAGCCCTACCTGGTCGAGCTCCTTCCCGCCGTCTTGAACGCCGTTGGCGACAAGATGAGCGGTGTCAAGGTCGCCGCCCAGACCGCCGCCGAGTCCATCGTCGCTGCCGTCAACCCCAACGCCGTCAAGGCCGTTATCCCACACATCATCAAGTCTCTCGAGACCGCACAGAAATGGCCTGAAAAGATGACGGACCTGAAGTGTATCGAGATTCTCACCACGAGCGCCCCTGCACAGATGGCTTTCCGTGTTCCAGACCTGATCCCCGTCATCTCCGGTGCCATGTGGGATACCAAGGGCGAGGTCAAGAAGGCCGCCTACACTACCATGGAGAAGCTCTGCTCCTTGATCTCCAACAAGGATATCGAGCGCTTCATTCCCGAACTCATCAAGTGTATCGCTAAGCCCGAGAACGTCCCCGAGACCGTTCACTTGCTCGGTGCCACCACTTTCGTCACTGATGTCCACGAGCCCACTCTCGCCATCATGGTTCCCCTGCTCGAGCGTGGTCTCGTTGAGCGCGAGACTGCCATCAAGCGTAAGACTGCTGTCATTATTGACAACATGTGCAAGCTTGTCGAGGACCCCCAGATCGTTGCCGCTTTCTTGCCCAAGCTGATGCCTGCGCTCGAGAAGAACCACGACAACCTTGCTGATCCCGAGGCACGTGAGAAGACCCGCCAGGGTCTCGACACCCTCATCCGTGTTGGTCACGTTGAGAACGGCAAGATCCCCGAGATCTCCAAAGACGGCGATATCGCTACCATCGCCGGCACATTCAAGAACGTTCTCCCCTCCAAATACAAGGTTGATGAGCGTTTCACTCCCGTTGTCAACTACATTGGCGCCATCGGTGGTCAGCTCATCGACGAGAAGGACTATGAGGGTCTGAACTGGCAAGCGAACATTGGTCCCTTCGTCGCCGTCCTTGTTGGCGATGAAGAGGCCAAGGACATCACCGAGAACCTCCGCAAACGCTCTCTGCCAGCTGCTCTGCAAGAGGAGATTGCTGAGCCTGATGAGGAGGAGGGCGAGGATCTGTGCAACTGCACGTTCAACTTGGCCTACGGTGCTAAGATCCTGCTCAACCAGACCCATCTCCGCCTCAAGCGTGGTCAGCGTTATGGCCTGCTCGGCCCCAACGGGTCCGGCAAGACCACTCTCATGCGCGCCATCAACAACGAGCAGGTTGAGGGTTTCCCTAAGCAGAACGAGGTCAAGACCGTCTACGTCGAGCACGACCTTGACTCCGCCGACACTGAGCAGACTGTCATTGCTTGGACCCTGAAGAAGCTTGCTGATGTCGGTATCACCAAGCCTGAGGAGGATGTCAAGAATACCCTCAACGAGTTCGGCTTCACCAACGACATGTACAACGGTGCCATTACTTCGCTCTCTGGAGGATGGAAGATGAAGCTTGCGCTTGCGCGTGCTGTGTTTGAGGAGCCCGATATTCTGCTTCTCGACGAGCCCACCAACCACTTGGACGTGAAGAACGTCAAGTGGCTGGAGGACTACCTCACAAACTCTCCCTGCACATCGATTGTCATCTCCCACGACAGCAAGTTCCTGAACAACATCATCCAGCACGTTATCCACTACGAGCGCTTCAAGCTCAAGCGTTACCGTGGTAACCTCGATGAGTTCGTCAAGCGTGTGCCTTCTGCCAAGTCATACCATGAGCTCAGCGCCTCCGACATGGAGTTCAAGTTCCCTGAGCCCGGTTTCCTCGAGGGTGTCAAGACCAAGGCCAAGGCCATTCTCCGTGCCACCAACATGAGCTTCCAGTACGAGGGTACCTCCAAGCCCCAGATTGCCGATATCACCTTCCAGTGCTCGCTCGGCTCTCGTATCGCTGTCATTGGTCCCAACGGTGCTGGCAAGTCTACCCTTGTCAACGTCCTGACTGGTGAGCTTGTCCCCACCCAGGGTGAGATCTACCACCACGAGAACATCCGTATTGCGTACATCAAACAGCACGCGTTCGCCCATATCGATCACCACTTGGACAGCACACCATCCGAGTACATCCAGTGGCGATTCCAGACTGGTGAGGATCGTGAGACCATGGACCGTGCCAACAAGATCGTCACTGAGGAGGACGAGAAGGCCATGGACAAGATCTACAACATTGAAGGTTCCCAGCGTCGTGTCATCGGCATCAACTCGCGTAGGAAGTTCAAGAACTCCTACGAGTATGAGTGTTCGTTCGCTCTCGGAGAGAACGTCGGCCTCAAGAACGAGAAGTGGACACCCATGATGACTGCAGACAACGCCTGGATCCCTCGATCTGAGATCATGGCATCCCACGCTAAAATGGTTGCCGATGTTGATCAGAAGGAGGCCCTTGCCAGCGGCCAGTTCCGTCCCCTGGTCCGTAAGGAGATTGAGGCCCACTGCGCTCAATTCGGTCTCGATGCCGAGCTCGTCTCTCACTCGCGTATGCGCGGTCTCTCCGGTGGCCAGCGTGTCAAGGTCGTTCTCGCCGCCTGCTCATGGCAGCGTCCTCATTTGATTGTTCTTGATGAGCCTACTAACTACCTCGACCGTGACTCGCTCGGTGCCTTGTCCAAGGCCATCAAGTCCTTCGAGGGTGGTGTCATCATCATCACTCACTCGGCTGAGTTCACCAAGGGTCTTACCGAGGAAGTCTGGGCCGTCATGGACGGTCGCATGACACCTTCCGGTCACAACTGGGTTCAGGGTCAGGGTGCTGGACCTCGTCTGAGTGCAAAGGATGGTGAGGAGGAGGAGAAGTTTGTGAGTTTCCCGTGACGAGTTTTTGTTGATGTACATTGCTAACAACTTTACTAGGACGCTATGGGTAACTACACACTCACCAACACTCATTCATGACTTAAACTAACGTCAAGCAGGCAACAAGATAGCGTCACAGGAGAAAAAGAAAAAATTGACGTCGAGCGAGATGCGCAAGGTAAGATTTTACTTTTCCGCCGCTTGCCGGCACGTTTGGGTGAATTTTGAGCATCTTGCTAACAAAACCACAGAAGAAGAAGGACCGCATGGCCCGCCGTAAGCGCGGTGAGGAGGTCTTCTCGGACGAGGACGATTAGACGATTCGCCGTCGACAAAAGCTTTTCTTTCCTGGTTCATGGGCGCGGAGGACGCGATAGAGGTTGCATTTCACAGGCTTACGACGCTAAGCCTACGACAGTAATGTGTGATGCGTACGTGTGATCATGGTCGGCGTCTGGATATCCAACACAAAATTCATGCATGGCTTTGTTACGACAGTTTTGCTCTTGCAGTGGCAAGAGGATAGAAGCAATAGATTTTCGATGAATACTTCAACCAACTTGTTTGCTTGATGGCTTATGTGATGTTTGTCTATTCTGAGGCTGCCTTGGTTTCAACTTGTCGAGACGTGCAATGCGGATGATGCCCCCACACCAACTCTTCTTTGTGATAATGTAGCCGGCATATCCTCGCAACCAATATGTGTACCGTGTAGATAATCAAACCCAAAGCATCTTCAACGTCCCGGCCATGGCACGCAGCGAGACCAGAAGTGTTGAAGGACTGTTAGCGGTGATGAGAACGATATGCCTTCTAGAGGGCCGGATGCACCAAGGAAGTTGTTTATTGGTTATTGGGTGTGAGGATAGACAGGCTATACTATGGGGACATGCATGGCGGCGATGATGGGTGGGAGCGAGAGCTGGTGTTGGAGAGGTCGTGGTGCGGAATCAACCTTTCAGAAGCAGAAGTGGTTTGGGGGTGGAGAGATGTGGTCTTTTTCGAAGGAAGGCCTGTGACAGAGATGCAATGTACATGCCTGGTTGCAATACTAAGGTGCCGTGGAAGGGTTGCGTTGCTGAATCAGCCTAGAGGTTACACCAACATATAGCATCTCTGAACAAAATCGTAGGCTCTATGTACGTCTGTTTGTTAGTCAAACCGGTCGAGATGGGGGTATATTGCGTTGCTTTTACACGCGAGTGGGGTGCATATGACGTGTGATAGGACCCTCGATCTATACACCGCTCTAGCTCGTATCAACCCGCATAAGCTTGGGGAAGCTTCGCGTGCAGCCCGCACAACTCAAATGCTCCTCGACGAATTACACATTGATGCCACTTTATAGATAGCCAAACTGTTAGGAGATCGCTCCTGTTTACGACATTCCTTCCCATACCATACAACCACCAAACATCGACCCGTATCGCCTGTCACCGTCAACCCGCGTCACAAGATTATTGCCAGAAGACCGAGGCATGAGAAGGAAACATAACGACTATGGCACAGGTTCAACGACCGCTGATTATCCAATCGCACATTATCCGGCTATGCTGCCCGCGCACACTTCCAAAGACGAACAGCAGCCCGTTGGTGAGACGCGGAAGCCAGAGGTTGCACACCAGGACTGTGACAGACAATGACATCTCTCGGCTGGCGAGTTTGCCTCTGCACCCCCTCACACTCGCAGACCTCGTAAAGTAAGCATGCATGCCGCCGTGCCTCGCTACCATCAACTGCTGACGGCCATTGCGCCATGTTTCAGACACGGGCGGCCACCTCTCACAACGCAACAACTGCTCACCTCTGCAAACTTCACCCTCTCCATCCTACCTGCACGCCTCGCACACCGCATACAATCCCTCCAGAATTTGCCCTTCATCGTCGTTTCGAACCCGCACGTGTCCAAGATCCACTCCAACTATATACACAGTCTCTCGACGCTGCTGCCATGGGCGGAGCGCGAAATCAAGACGCTGGAGGAGGAGGTCAAGTTCACCGAAGTCATGGCCGACTTGGTGCAGACGCACGCCGACACCATTAGTATACTGGCGAGAGGCTTCTTGGAGGCCAGGAAGTACATCCAGCCCAAAGATGTGACGCACTTCCTGGACGAGCATCTGCGGGCACGCATAGGCACACGCTTGATCGCAGAGCAGCATCTTTCATTGCATTTCTCAAGCCAGCCGCACAACGAGGTCATGCATGAGACGGACGAGAACCCAGGTTATATTGGTGTCATTGACACCAAACTGCGACCTGCAACCATTGTGGAGCACTGCGCAAACACCGTCGGGGAGATCTGCGAGCTCAAGTATGGCGTGCGACCGACCGTCAACATCAATGGCGAACCGGATTATACTTTCGCACACGTCCCCGTGCACCTCGAATACATCATCACCGAGCTGCTCAAAAATGCATTCCGCGCAACAGTTGAGAACGGCATGGAGCGTGAGCCCGTCGAGATCACCATTGCGCCATTGCCAGAGTTGGTCTCAGAGAACCCAAAGAGTCAAGACCCCGAAGACCCTAGCAAAAAGCGCATTGACAATGCCGATCAGGGCAACGCAGATGTAGCGTCACACGCCTTCACGGGACTACAAGGCACGACATCCCCAACAGCAGACTTAAACATCCTGCCTCTCAAGCACTCTACACCGGGTGTCACGATCCGCATTCGTGACCGCGGAGGTGGTATATCGCCTGAAAATCTGGGCCACATCTGGGACTACAGCTTCACGACTTTCAACGACGATCAAGCGTCATCGACCCTTTCTGGCTCCAACAGCTCTCACACCGGAATGGATGCGCTAAATGCCATATCTGGACCGGGTGGTGATGGTGTGCACAGCCTCGCTGGCCTCGGGTATGGCCTGCCGCTTGGTAGGGCATATGCGGAGTATTTTGGGGGCGGCATTGCTGTGCAGAGTCTGTGGGGCTGGGGGACGGACGTTTACCTTAGCTTGCGCGGTGTGGGCAGGGTCGATGAGATATCACAGCCAGAGAGGAAAAGGAACTAAGAAGAGGCTGAGCATTGCTGTAACCTGAATTGTCAGGATGAACTGCCCGTGAGTCTACACAGGGCCAGGCGTGCCACACATCATTCGCGGCAGACAATCCCACAGTTGACACAAGATCTGCTGAAGTATCTTTCACCGGCCTATCTGCACTACAGCAGCCACAATCCTACGCACATCCCAAAGAGGTTTACGTGTGTGACCCGTTTCGAAACACAACGAATGATGTCGCACGGCGAGTGGGGAAGTCTATTTGGGGGTTGAAACAACCCGGCGTGATTGGCCTCTTGTAGCGAATAAACTCAGCCCTCGCTAGCCATCACCATCTTAGACGGCCGAGCAAAAGCCTCGATTTTTGCCAATTCACAGCACAGAGCGGGTTTTCAACATCGTAAGAGGAATAGTCTATATGCATGGCGTCTTTAGTACGGCCAAGATTGTTTGCGAGCAAATGATTTTGCTTACATTATTGCAGATGTCGAATGATGGAGACACAGCAGCCGAGCTAGGATGGTAGACTCTTCGCATGCGGTGCGAGGCACGGCACGGGCTCAACATGGACGAGTAAAGATTGACACGCGAGGCTGAAGAAAAGGACGCAATAAGTAGGTCGAGCCTTGCCCGCCCGGGTTGGACCCGTCTTTTGCTCAGCTGTTCAGTCTTTCGTTGCATCTGCCCAAGATGAGATCTTTTGCGACATGCACCGTACCAGCGATGTGGTGTGCCATCTTGGCGTTCTCCTCAGTCACCGCAGCGAACATCCAACCTGGAATCAGCGATGCTGAGGATATAAGCGCATGCGGAACAGCGGCCCACGAGGCTTCCGACCGCGCATCACTTGACTATGTCGCGTTCGGAAAACCTCAGTTACAGGAACCGATACTGGGAATATCGGGGATATCACGGATTCGACATGAGCTAAAGCTGGATAAGAGACAGGCAGCATGCGGCGGTACTTGTCCAACTGGTTATGGATGCTGTGACAACAATGGCAAGTGCTGTAAACGCAACGATCCGCTGGACTACCGCTGTTATCCTACCAACTGTTGCCCTCTCGGAATGAGCGTTGATTGTGGAGCTATATGCTGTCCAACTGGGACGATCTGCCCGAAAGATGGAACTATGAACTGTCCATCGGCAACGTAAGCTCATCTGGATTTGGAGAGAATTTGATCATATATTGACACGCGATTCAGGATTACCCGAGGAGTTCTCGCGACCGTGTATTCGTCCACTACGTACACAAGCGGAGTCACATACACAAGCCGTGATGTTGCAGTCTTCACCAGGACCGAGACCAGTGTCATCACCTCCACCATCACCAGTGCAGCCACAGCTACCGACATTATCACGATTACCATCAGCAGCCTCCGGGCAGGTCGGCGAGCAGGAGCAATTGCTACACCTGCAGCAAGTTCTGTCGCACACCACGAGGACAGCCTACCCAGCGCAACAAACCACGCCATGACGGGCATCTTCATGCCCTCACCTACTCCCAATGTGGAGGAAAAGATTGTTGCAGCTGCCTGTCCAAGGGGCCTTCCCGCAAACGCAGCAGACCTCTTCCGACCGAAACTATTGAAGCGTCAACAGGTGCAAGTTACCCGGACAACCACTACTGGGACAACTACAATTTGGAGTCTTGCAACTATAACGACCACAACTACCACGCGCATCTCATCGTCATCCGAAATCACGACGACAACAACCAGCACAAAGACGACGGTGCTCTCGGCTGGCACAACCATCAAGTCTACAACAACCGTCAACATCGCCCGAATTGGCAACGTTACTCCTGGTCCTGTGTCGCCATCTCCCACGCCTACCGACCCTGTTGTCATCTCATCGCCAAGCACTGGCC
Source organism: Ophiobolus disseminans (assembly GCA_010093685.1). NCBI lineage: Eukaryota > Fungi > Ascomycota > Dothideomycetes > Pleosporales > Phaeosphaeriaceae > Ophiobolus > Ophiobolus disseminans. The sequence continues at coordinate 439,557 of MU006238.1, read as the reverse complement.
TCAGCACGGGCGCCAAAGCAGGTATTGGCGGCGGCATCGGAGTCGCAGCAGCCATCATCCTCGTCCTCGCATTCCTCCTCTTCAAAAAGCGCAAGAACAGGTCCGACGACCATGCCGACCCCACCATCAACCAGCCAGTCAGCACCAGCCCACCCTACAACCCAGCCATGGCTGCCGTCCCAACAACCACGTACTACGGCAACGACACTACCAAGTCCATGCGTAGCTCCTCTGTTGTGTCGCCGCCGTACAGCGCAGTCGGATACCCGCCATCTTCGCCCACACTGTTCAGCCCAGCCCACAGCCCCGGCCCCATCTACGAAGCGCCATCCGAGGGACGCACGACACCGTATAACTACCCACCACCCTCTGAGCATGGGAACGCGAGGCCGTATGTGTATCAACCTGTCGCGCCGCAAGGGGAGCCGGGCATCGGAAGCCCAGAGTCTGGTTATAATCACGGACATTCTTGGGGTCATGGACATGAGCATGAGATGTACAGTGGGCCGCCGCCGCAGGAGTTGGGGCATGGGACGCCAGCGATGGGGTATGCACAGCCGCAGCCGCAGGCGGGAGCAGGGTATGGACGGTAATGGGGTAGTGAGTTGAGCTAATTTTTAAGTGTTGGGGTTTGGGAATTAGTCTTTCTAATGAAATTATGACTTTAAGCTGTACAGTGCATGGACCCTACTGCGTGAGAACGAGGCAAGCTGTAATGTAGTTGCCACACATGAGCAGAGGGTTCGCGGAGCGGTAAGCGGAGGCGAGATCTTGGGAGATGGTACCTGGGGGTGGAAGATGGTTGCAGTCACAGAGGGCTTGGTAGCTGTATCGATGATGTGTCCTGGATAGATGCATTCATCATATATCCTTCCTGATCCCTGCCCATCAAGCCCGTCGAGCAGTCATGCATGCCCATGCTAATGCCGTGCTACGAAGCACTCCTGCACTCATCCCATCCATGATCATATCTCATACCCCATCATATACAGCTCTATTGCGTAGTGACCTCGCCATCAGCCTCGACGGTGATCTTGTCGTTGGACTGGAGTGTGGAAACAGCGTCATCGGGGATCTTAGCGCTTCGGGCGTGTTAGTATATGCCGTGTAAGGTGGTGGAGCGGGGTGTTGTACGTGAAACCCTTGATCAGGGTGAACTCGCTGACCTGTAAGGCGCGTTAGTGCATGTTGATATGGGAGGAAGTGAGGGAGGGACTCACGATCTCGCCGCCTTGGTCCTTGACGTGCTGCTTGGCCTTCTCGAGCTCGTCGTTGGAGGCGTCTTTTGCGAGGGTGATCTGGGAATGTCAGGACTGTACACTATATCGTGGAGATAGACAGCGTACGTTGAACTGAGGCATCTTGAATGTGTGTTCGAGTAGTATCTGGTAAGTTGTGTGAAGAGTTCAAGAGTTGATATGGTCAAGTCGTGGTGTAGTGAGCACAGACACGGAAGGCTCGAGTCGTCTTTATATACGGCACCCACGCGTTCAGGGTGAGTACTACCCTGCCACTCCTACTAGAGCCTTGGATATGCGCAATCAGACGATGACGTGCGTGTTCCAGACGCACACCATCACAGCCCATCATTGCCCCACCAAAGCGAGGGAAGCCGCGGCTGTTATCGATAGCGCCATCCCTGCAGGAAAGCTTAGCGCGCATCGCTAGCGCCGAAATTTTGGGACTCGCGAAGTTCGTGAAGCGCATTGCCGCTGCGTGAGCTCAACCACGACGACATTCGCTGCTAAAGTCTCGTGACTCGGTAATCTGAGTGAGAAGGTGCGAATATGGCGGATCAATCGAACCGTCCGCATCGGACGACTAAGGAGAAGAAACCGCATTCTGGAGGACCGAATCCGAAAGCTTTTGCGTATGCGACACCGGGAAAGTTGCATAGGCAGGCAACGCGCTCACACGATGTACGTCACCTGTATTATGCTCTAACGGCTATGCTGACATGCGCAGGTTAAAGAAAAGCGCCTCCACGTCCCCCTCGTCGACCGCCTCCCCGAAGAAGCACCTCCCATCATCGTCGGCGTCGTTGGCCCCCCCGGCGTAGGCAAAACCACGCTCATAAAGTCGCTCCTCCGTCGCTACACCAAACAGACCCTCTCATCACCCGCCGGCCCACTCACAGTCGTCACCTCGAAGCGGCGGCGCCTCACCTTCATAGAATGCCCCGCCGACTCGCTCGCCAGCATGATCGACATCGCGAAGGTGGTAGACATCGTGCTGCTCATGATCGACGGCAACTACGGCTTCGAAATGGAGACAATGGAGTTTCTGAACGTGTTGAGCGCGAGCGGTATGCCGGGAAATGTCTTCGGTATACTCACGCATCTGGACCTGTTTAGGAAGCAAGACGTGCTGAAGCTGCAGAAGAAGCGCCTCAAGCACAGGTTCTGGAGCGAATTGTACCAGGGCGCGAAACTGTTTTACCTCAGTGGAGTGGTCAATGGCCGGTACCCCGACAGGGAGATAATGAATCTGAGCAGGTTCTTGAGTGTGATGAAGAACCCCCGTCCGCTGGTCTGGAGGAACAGCCATCCGTACTGTCTGGCGGATCGCATGCTGGATATTACGCCCCCCACCGATATGGAGCAGAATCCCAAGTGCGATCGCACGGTTGCGCTGTATGGATATCTGCGTGGCACCAACTTCCCGGCTGGAGGGTCGAGAGTGCATATACCAGGTGTAGGAGACTTGACGGTTACGGCGACTGAAGCACTGCCGGATCCGTGCCCGACGCCGTTTGCAGAGAAGCAGGGCGAGAAGAGAACGGGAAAAAAGAAGCGCACGAGGCTGGGTGAAAAGCAGAAAGTTCTGTATGCGCCCATGTCGGATGTTGGCGGTGTGCTGGTGGACAAAGATGCAGTGTACATCGATGTAAAGACCTCGACATTCGATCCGGATGTCGATTATGCAGAGCGCGGTCTCGGCGAGCAGATGATGGTCAATCTGCAAGGCGGCCGGAAACTACTTGGTGAAAATGATCGAGGGTTCAGGTTGTTTAGTGGTGGCGAGCTTGTCAACAAAATCGAGGACGATGTTGAGGACACCGGACGGAGATCACAACGGACGGCGAGAGCGGCGGATGCCGACGAAGTTGACGATGCTGATTTGGACGACATTGCTAGCGATGACGAGGAGCTACAACAGGACCAGAGCGACGGGGATGACGACGAAGACGATACTGGATTCCTCGACACCAATGGCGCTACAAATGGCAAGCCGAGACTGGCGCGGAAAGAAGAGAAAAACGGCGACACTGCTGAAGAAGTTGCTTTCGCGGATAGCGACTCGGATCTTGGTTCGATATCAGGAGACGAGCCCGACCTAGACGAGCTGGAGGCGGGCGAATCGGAATCGGAATCGGAAGAAGAGGTTGACGATGACGACGAGGGTGCCCTTCGGTGGAAAGAGAATCTCCGTGAGAACGCCGCGAAGCTGCATGGACAGAAACGAGCGTATCGCGTTATCGACCTTGCGAAGATGATGTACAACCTCGATCTAGCACCTACGGATGTTATCAAGAAGTGGACAGGCGTGGCGGAAGAGAAAGATATTGACGTTGATGACGATGAAGGTGGCTTTTTCAAGAAATCAAGGGTTGAAGATTCTGCCAGCGCCGAAGATCGCTATATCCCGAAGTTCGATTATGCAGAGTTGGCAGAGAAGTGGGAAGATGAGGACAATATCGATGCCCTAAGGGGTCGATTCGCTTCCGGTCATATGAATGGCAAGGGTGGTGATGATGCAGAGAACGACGACGACTTTGAAGGTTTCGATGAGGACGATGAAGGCGACGGCGAGTTTGAAGATCTTGAAACAGGCGAGAAGTTCGGTGGTGAGGAAGAGAAGCCAGTCCAAGACGACGCAGCAAAGACCATTGAAGAAGAGCGTGAGCGGAATGCCAAACGAAAAGAAGAGCTCAAGCTTCGATTCGAAGAGGAAGACCGCGAGGGTTTTATGAACGACAAAGCTGATGCGCGGAAAGAAGGTGGACAAGAAGAGGAATTTGGCGAGGACGACTGGTATGATGCACAGAAAGCGATGATACAGAAGCAGCTCGATATCAACCGCGCAGAGTTCGACCAACTAGACGAGCTATCTCGCGTCCGCGTCGAAGGCCACAAAGCAGGTACATATGTACGCATTGTGCTGGAGAACGTTCCATACGAGTTCTCTGCCCACTTCAACCCACGCTCTCCAATCCTCATTGGTGGTCTGACACCGACAGAAGAACGATTTGGTTTCGTTCAAATTCGCATCAAGCGTCACAGATGGCATAAGAAGATCCTCAAGACCAACGACCCTCTGATCTTTTCTCTCGGATGGCGGCGGTTTCAGACTACACCTATCTACAGCATCTCCGACTCGCGAACGCGCAACCGCATGCTTAAATACACACCTGAGCATATGCATTGCTTCGGCACGTTCTGGGGACCACTTGTGGCGCCCAACACTGGCTTCGTCTGCGTCAACAGCCTTAGTAACAAGACACCCGGCTTCCGTATTAGCGCTACAGGTGTCGTCCTCAACGTCGACGAATCCACCGAGATTGTCAAGAAGCTCAAACTCACCGGCCACCCTTACAAGATCTTCAAAAACACCGCCTTCATAAAAGACATGTTCAAATCCTCTCTCGAAATCGCAAAATTCGAAGGTGCCTCCATCCGCACCGTCTCCGGCGTCCGCGGCCAAATCAAGCGCGCCCTCTCCAAGCCCGAGGGAAACTTCCGCGCAACCTTCGAAGATAAAATCCTCATGTCAGACATCGTCTTCCTGCGCGCATGGTACCCCATCAAGCCGCGCCGCTTCTACAACACCGTAACCAACCTCCTATCCCCGCCCACCGCGGAGGACAAGGATGCCGGCGAATCCACCTCCTGGACCGGAATGCGCCTCACCGGCGCCGTCCGCCACGCCCTCTCGCTCCCCACCCCCGCCATCAAAAACTCAGCGTACCGCCCCATCGCCCGCGAAACGCGCGTCTTCAACCCCCTCCGCATACCCCGCAAACTCGCCGCAAACCTGCCCTTCAAGTCTCAGCCCGCGACTATGAAGCCCCAGACCAAGAAAACGTATCTCCAGAAACGCGCGGTTGTGTTAGGTGGCGAGGAGAAGCAGGCGCGGCGCTTGATGGACCAGGTTGTGGCGATTAGGAATGATAAGGTCGATAAGAGGAGGAAGAAACAGGATGAGAGAAAGGATCCGTATCGCAAGAAGGTGGCGGAGAATGCGGAGAAGAGGGGCGAGCGGGAGAAGAGGGAGAAGCAGGAGTATTGGCAGAGGGAGGGGAAGAAGAGGAGGTTTCAGGAGGGTGAGGGTGGTGGCAGTGGGGGTGGGAAGAGGAGGAAGTAGATGGATCGTGATGTAGTTGTTTGGGGGGTTGAGAAAAGGTAGCATTAGTGGCGTTTAGTTGTGATATATGGCATGTTGAAAATGACATACTAATTCATTTCACTTGATTTGATCATGATTTGTGTACCCGTCTTATTTCTCACTCCCATTCAATCACTCAAGCCCAAGTAATTACAACATGACCAAGCATGAATGTTTACAATAATACATTCCCTCGCACCCACCACGTATCATCTACGTATTCCGCATATTCTCTCCACTTCCCCAGCCACCATCCTCTCCAATGCCATTACTCCGTGACTGTCATCTCAGTCACCATACATGAGTGGGTATCATCAAAAGGTCCGCGCGTATGCAAAACAAGCCAACGAAGCCCAAAGGCACCCGTGACGTCCGAGAAACTTTTTGCGCCGGAAAAATGCCGTGAATATGGGGTATGTACACCAATTGACGCCGGATGCCACGCTATGCAAAACGTATGAGAAGAAATGCAAAGCAGAGATCGCTCTGCGGACGGGTGCGTCGTATGCCGAGGCTCAAGGAAAAAGGACGCTGGTCAATCACATCGATTCCTTACTCAAGGCCGCTTCTTGACATCGCTCTCCGTGCCCATCGGCTCCGCAATGCCCCCAAGGCTTTTAACTGATAGATTCGAAACATCGAAATGAATCGCAACGAGCCAAGCGCAGAGAATGTTAGCGAGATAGTGCAGAACATAAGCGTACGTGACGCCATAAACCGCCGCATACGCCCCAATCGAGAAGAGAAACGCATTGGTGAAGAGCGATACACCCGGTCGTGCTCTCGGAATCATGCGGCCTGTGCTCAGCGTTTCGACCAGTAGAATGAACGGCATGATCGACAAGATGTTGTGGTGCGACGAAAAGGGCGTGAGCCAGTGTACCGCCAAATTGCGAACCCACACGACGAGGACCGGGAGGTTGATGGGCAAGATCCATAGCATGAGGACGAAGATGGAGTGTACGTAGTTGAAGAAGTTGTAGTTGGCGTCGAGAGATGATTCTTTCGCGAGGCGGAAGCCGCGGACACATGTTGCCAACTGCACAAGGCAGAGTACCGCGTAGGCGAAGTGGTAGGGTATGACCGTCGAGACCAGTGACAACAGGATCATGGTGGTGAGGATGCGTTGTCGGATCGGTGTGACTGCGAAGGATGCTGGAGTGCGTTTACCTTCTGCGTTTTGAAGTGTAGACGACTTGACGAGGGCGTAGACGAAGGCGAGAAAGTATGTGAGTAGCAGCGCAACGTAGTTGACCGCAACACAGATTGCTGCGCACATCAGTCCGAAAAGCGGTACCAGGAACCAGAAGAAAGGGTCGTCAGATCCGAGGAGTAACTCGTGGTTGGCGTTGTTGAGGTAGGTGGTGACGTTTCCGGATGCCCAATTTGATGGTCTCTGCTTACTGGCCTGGTGTTGAGTGCTAGCTATAGTGACTGACAAGAAAGTCAGCGCGGCGAGGGCTAAAGGTAGCGACGAGTAGAAGCACTCGTTCAGGCCTTGAGAAAAACTCATAAAGACTCCGGTCCTATCGTACGTGCGAAACTGTTGGCGCAAGACTAAAGCGACGATGAGCAGCGGAAAGGCGGCGAAAACGATACGGTAGCGCATCCATAGTTTACCCAGACTTCCAAGGATGTCCACTCGGATCGTGATGTCGACACTACTGTCGCAGGTCGGATCCAGCCACATCTGCAGAGACAGGCCGTTTGACAATGGTTTAGAATGCAACGCTGGAGGTAGGTAAGGTGATATGCCGTGTAGGTTGATCATGGCATCCTCGACGTTGACGAAGAATTTGCTTTCGTACACATCGGTAATATACTGCCGGGCTAAAGGCGCAAACATTTCCACCCGATCACAAACCTGCTTGCTGACGTGTAGGTTGTATGCCAGAAGACTGGAGTGCAAGGCTGGGACTTTGACTTCAGTCATTAATGAGCGGCGGGCGGGAAGTTGTAGCGACACTCCAGTCGTGAGAAGACGCTGCAGACCAATTTCAATCTTGACATTCGATGCGGATGTGGAGCTGAACTCTGCCACGGCCCATCCCGTGCTGTGTTCGCCAGCCTTATCGATGATAGCGACAAATCCATATTCTTGGAGTTCCGCGAGATCGTATTGTAGGTACGAAAATGGGACTTGTGTGGGCCTGAAAGGGAGATCAGAGTGACTAGCAGATTCGGGGAGTACAATCACGTCGGATGCGGCATTTTTGCAGGCTAGCCTCATCGCTCCTGGGTTGTCGCCAGAGAGGTCTATGTGCAAGGCATACTCAGCAGCCGATGGAACGGGATGCGAACGAGAGACGCTGCAGAACAGGACTTCAAGCTGGCCATGCTCGCCTATGGTGTCTAATTTATCGTTCGTCAGGAGAGTAAATCTGGTCGCGGTAGCGTTTATCGGCGGTACCGGCAGTAGGTGAGCCTGTGGTTTCTGTGCCGACCTCCCGAGATTTCTTACGATGAGCCTGTCGCCTTGAGAAACAGCAGTGCTATCTTCCTCCAGCGTCAGTAGTATTTGCGCTTCGTTCCGTGGCAGTTCTTTCTCTGCGAAGTCCTCTAGCCCAGTAAGAAACCACTTCTTGAAGCCATGCATACGGGTTTTGCGCGACAGTGTTTGTGTCGCTTGTGAAACATCTACCACGTCGTAGAGCGCTCGCACAACACTCTTTCTGACCTGGTCGCACCAAGTAATGGCTAAATGGTCTGCGCCCGTCCAGCAGCTGGGGATGGAAGATGTAAAGACGGTGAAGCCATGCGTCTCCGGCACCAAGGAGGCGATGCTTGCGTAGTCAGAGGAGACAATCGTGTCCAGTCCGCCTCCTGCAATGGAGATCAGAGTGACATCTCGCAGAGGGTTATCGACGGTCCACTTTTGGGAATATGCGTCTCGCCAGTAGTCGTTTACGCCTTTGTACGTTCGAACAATATCTCCATCGAACGAGACGGGAGGTCTAGCGTGTGGCGCGGCAAGAGTAACAATGGTGTTGATTGAGTTTGCTTGGTAATTTGGCATTGTCACCATGGTGCGAGCAACGACTCCTCCCATCGAGTGTCCGACGATGATCACGGATGTCGGATCGGGCAGGGTAGAGTCGCGGTGGAAGCGCCCTGGAGTGTGGTATAGCGACAGGATGTAGGTGATTGCATCGTTGAGATATTCGGCCTGGTCTAATAATGTCTGTCCATGGAACGCTGTGATGTCTTCGTTAAAGTCGGCCGAGAAGAAGTCGAGCGGTCTTCTCTCTCCTTTGTCCGCACCAGATTCGTGCTGGACAGAATTGTGATAGTGGTATGCCGCCTCAGCGGCGAGCGACCGCACTTGCTTGTAGCTGCCAGCATTTCCAGGGATGAACAGTACGGGTACACCCTTGACAGTAAAATCCTCGTCTATGCCCCACTCGCGATACAGGTACAGTGAGTACTTGCTGGCGAAGCGGGTATGCTCGGTGTCAAAATCGTCGAACTTGGAGTACATGGGCCGCATGTAGACCATCTCACAGCCTTTAACGTCAAGCTGCCTAGTCAAAAATGACTGCACCATGAAGAAGAGGGCAGCCAGACCAGTTGCCGCAATGAACAGTGTATACAGCGAGCATCTCCACGGGTTCCGCGACCTAAGCTGCCATCGCCGGTTCCGAGTCTCCACAGCGCTGTCTGCCATTGTTCTCTGTGCAACCGAGTTCAACTCTGGTTGTGGGTTGGGGTTGGCCATGTGCTGTGATTTCGACGGAGAAATATGAAAAGGTAGAGGCGAGGGACTGCGATTGTTGGCTGCGCTGCTTCACACGCGATCCTGCTCCGTCCGACCTTGCTCTTTCGTCTTTATCGTTGCACGATGCGCGTGCAGCTCATTGTCGTGATTCGACGTCTTCGTGTGTGAAATAGCGGGGCTGTCGCAACTGAGGAGATTTTGGCTGCCTCGCATTCGCGAGGTGCTGGAGTGCGTCTCTCTTGGAAGTTGCGCCTGCCGTGCCGATGGTGTGCAATGGAAGTCCACGTTCGCGTTCCTGCAATGTTGACGAAAGCCTGCCGAAACGAGTGACAGCGACTTATTATGCAGGGTAAATGTGCGTGTGCAATTGCAGAGTGGAAGGGAAGGAAGGCGACGTCGAGAGTTCACAATGCGCAACCGCGGTACTGCTACGGATGAGGACGCACGGCGCGCCAAGGTTGAGCGTAGCTACCTACAAACGTAGTTTGGATTATGCAGGGCGAAAATTGTGTGTACAATTACCGAAAAGCTACGCGAGCACTGCCTATGCCTAGCAAACGTAGGAAGGACGGATGTGGGTGCGGACATTGTGCGACGCGCGAGTGCGCTCCTGCTCCGCAAGGCTGAGGACAGGGATCAGCTGCTTCCGTGATTCGGAATGACGACGTTCAGACGCTAATCAACCTCGTGCTTCAACAACCATCGAGTCTACCAACTTCAAGTGACAGCTTCATTTCATATTCATTTTATTTCAACATGAGGCAGATAATAAAAAATCATACGCAAAATGGAATGAACACATTCAATAACCTACCAAAACCCTACCATCCTCACCATCACCTAACAGCCACCTAACAACCACCTACTCCCTCCCCTTCAACTCCTCCAACCTCTCCCTCAACCTCTCCCACCCGCCACTATCCTCCCACCCCTCCTTCCCCTTCCCACACACGCTCCTCACCGCACTTCTCGCCTTGAACTTCCAGTCCTTCGCCACAAGCTCCCCACTCCCAGCAGCCAGTCCCTCCGTCCTTTCCCGCGGTCCCAGCGTCTCATAGGCATCCACGAGATCAATCGTCATATCCACCACAGCGTTCCACTCCGCCTCCGTCCCGGACTCCCACTTCGGCTGAATCGTCACCGCGCGCCATGCCTTTTCGTGGCACTCGAGCGCCGAGCTGGGACGCTGCGTATGGGTGTATAGCGTTGCTACTACGCTCCATAGTTTCGGCGATACGGTGATGAGGGGCTTGATATGTTTCTCTACTAACTCGTTCGTCATGTGTGGTAAGCCCGGTCTGGTCACATCAAAGCCATCCTCCGATCTTACAAGGTCTTTGATCAGCATATCGAGAATTTCCGCATCGATGCATTTTTCGCCATCAGTTGCGCCGCGCAATTCGCAGATGTTGCGCTGGGCGTTAATGACGTCGTTCCAGGAGGGCGGGTCTGTGGATGCTGCGACGGCGAGGACGTTGGACCAAATGCGGTAGCTGTCATGTTTAAGATTTGCGGCGCGGCGGAAGGCTTTGAGCGCATCGGTTCGGGGGTGGTTGGTGACTGTTTCTACTTCATCCTCCTCGTCTGTCCGGGCTTTGGGCCGCAGATGGAGGAGCGAGGCGGCGAGGTTGGACCATGCTTCTGCATCGCGGTCGTCAAGCTGGACGCAGCGCGAGAAGGCTTCGACTGCCTTTTTGAATTGCTGGAGCTCGAGGTGCGCGCAGCCGAGGGCGAACCAGGCGGGGTGGTATTGGGAAGCAACTTTGAGGGAGAGCGAGTAGGCTTCTGCTGCTTTTTCGTAGTTGCGGGCGGCGATGTAGTGTTGACCAAGAGAGCGTTGGGCGCGTGCGTAGCGGCTACCGGAGACTTCCCATGCCTTTTCGTACATAGATAGGTCTGTATCAATGTCGCCGAGAATGCAATAGAAGCGTGGTGCTTCCGCTGGTGGAGGGTCACGTGCTGGGCCTTCCCACTTTTCTGAATCCTCGTCGGCGTCCTCGTCGTTGCCATTGGTAGCGTGGAACAATTGCTTCCGCATGACTCTGCGTGCCTTGTCTTCTTTATCGGTTGCCGCCCAGCACAACGCTGCTTCAGCCCACATCTCTAGTCGCTCGTAGATGTCAAGTGCGGAACGCAGACCGCCGATATGCACCCAGCGTGCAGCAAGCTCAGCCTCCAACTCCCATCGTAGTGGGGAGCTCAGTGGGAAGATGTAACGAAGTCGCTCACTAACAGATGCTGCTTCTCCTTCTTTCGCTTGAGGTAGAAAAGACGTCACCTTCTCATTCGTCTCGGCATCCGTGGTGGCTTCACCCAAAGTCTCGGCAATCACTTGATCGACGAGTGCTTGCAGTTGCAGCAGCCCACGTTCCATAGTTCGTGTTTTGTAGCCTTCGATACGACTCCTTACGAGGAGTGCTTGTGTGTAGACCTGCCAATTCGAACTTCCTCCTTCTAGCACTCTTGTTGCGTACGGAATTGTCTCTTCTCTTGTAAGGCCATCTGCCGGATTTGTGTTCTTGATACTTTCCGCGAGTGAAAGTAGGATGACTGAATCTAGCGGATCAAGCAACGGTTGATTTGATGGGTCTAGTTCTGCAAGACTAGCGGGTAAGGTGGACTCATTCTTGATGTCTGTTGTTGCCAACTTCTCGGTGTACTGTATTGACTCGTGTAATGTATCATCGTTCAGATCCAGTGCCTTTGGTTTCGAAGCCCCATCAGCCGAGCCGTTGGTCTCTGCCCCCGCACTTCGCGCCAATACAAGCAACTGGCTTGTGTCTTTCTGCTGGAATTTCGTCCGCTTGCCCATCAACCCAGTCAGCGCAAACTCAAACTTACGCTCTGAGGTCGCTTGGTCCAGATCAGCCTTTGCCTGCTTGTCGTTGCCGTGATGTGTATGAATCGCAGCTCTTTCAAGGATGAAGCTTGAGTGTAAATCCTTGATTTCGTCTTTCTTCGTAAAGTTCAAGATCAGATCTTCAACGATTCTCAATTTATCGAAGATGACTGTTTGCAGACTAGAGGCAGGTTCGCTCAGCAGTCTCTGCTGCACAAAATTCACTCTCAGTTGCGCCCAAGCGGCGAGCTCAATGTTCTTCTGAATCGGAGGACAAATCAAGATCGTCTCCGCTAGGCATAAAAGCTCGATATTCGGCGTGAGCTTGTATGCCGCAACGCCATCTGCACTTAGTGAAGCAATGAGGTCTGTTCGAGTCTTGCTAAGTACCTTCGCGCTGCTGGAAACATCTTTCGGCAGAAGAACCTCTGCAGGCTTGAAAGGCAGTGGCGGTCCCGTGACCGTAGACTGTATGAAGGCATAAAATGTTGCGATCGCAACGACGAAGAAAAGATGTTGTCGATAAGCTGCTGTTTCCTTGATTGGCGTTCCCTGCTCTTCGTTTCGTTTCGATAGTATCAGGCCCAGTCGTTCAAAAATGTAGTCGCTCCACAGCCCGAAGTCTTCTCTTTTCACATTCTTTGTCGCTTCGCTTTCTACATGCCCAAGCAGGATTTGAACATCCGGCTGCTCAAACACAGCCAAGAAGTCGCCTGATTCGACCGCTTTGAGAATATCCTCGAGAACGGCGGCGAGCTCGTTCGGCAGTGAACTGCGAAAGAAACTGATAAGTACGTCCGCCATCTGAGATTTGAGGTTGGTCTTGGTCTGCGCGGGGTCGATGCTGAGAAATATTCGGAATTGGGCGATGAGTAACTGGACAGAAAATTGGGCTGTGGCGTGCTAACCGCATTGGGCCTTGGTATACGGGAGCGCCCTTTCTGGAGTCTGAGGGCTATGAACGAACGACATTGCATATCAATAATTTTATGGACTATTTCTCTGTAATTATAAGCATCGTCACGTGTGCGAGAAAAAACACGAGTAAAATTGCAAAATCATTTATAAGGGTAGCTGCTGTTGCAGCTCCATGGGTAACATTAATCCTCCATCAACAGCAGATCCGCGCATCTAGGTATCAAAAAAGACAAGACAGCCAACGAGTTCAAGACGATTGCACATGATCCAAGGCTGCTCAGTCCGAGTCGCTGCTGGAAGAGCTGCTCTTGCCACCGCGGCTACGGCTCCGGCTGTGGTGCTTCTTCTTCTTGTGCCCATGACCGCTACCATGACTGTCCGGGTACAGGCCGCCCAGTCCAGCAGATGACCCAGCATACGATGAGCCACCATGGTGGGAAGAACCGTGATGGGAAGACCCACTATGGCTCCCGTGCGACTTGTGCTTCTTGTGTTTTTTTTCTTTCCTGCAGCATGTGTTAGCGGAGAGGTCGCATAGCAGTCAGATCAAAACTTACTTGTCACTCAGAACGTTTGCGCCGATCGCACCAGCGACAAGACCTCCGATGGTGCCCAAAGCTCCACCACCAAGCTTGTTCCCCAGGAACGCGCCACCTGCGCCTCCGATGAGGGTGGAACCTAAGCCACGGTCGCCTTCTGCACCTGGAGCTCCAGGGGCTCCGACCTGACCGGGCTGCTGTCCGTATGCGGGCTGTTGGCCCCCATAGCCTTGCTGCTGCTGGCCTCCATACCCAGGCTGACTATATCCTTGCTGTTGGTGAGGATCTTGGTATCCCTGATGTTGCTGTGCAGGCGGATAGGGAGAGTGGCTACGGTTGGGGTCGTACACCTGGTCATGTTGGCCCTGAGGAGGAGCGCCGTAGCCTGATTGCTGGTACGAGTCGTGCGGTGGTGCTTGGTATGCGCCCTGCGTAGTAGTTAGCGCTCGCTCTTTGTATGTGCGCCGCGGTATATTCACCTGTCCTTGAGGTGGGTATGGGCTATGCGACCCGCCATACTGATCGTGAGCAGGCTGTCCATAGCCGTGCCCTTGCTGGGGGTGGCCGTAGCCCTGCTGTCCTTGCTGGGCGCCATCGTAGCCATGACCTTGCTGGCCGTGGCCGCCGTAGTAATCGTTGCTCGACATGGTGGATTTCAAAGGGGGATGTGGTGTATTTGGTAGAGCAAAGATAGTCAGGAGTTGGAACAATGTCTGCAGAGGAATGCGCTCGGGAGAATGCTGACGGCGGGGGAGGGGTAGGTGGGAGTGGGTGTGAGTGGTTGGCTACGAGTCGTTTGCGGCGGCATCACACGCGCCTTTAAATGCGACACGCCCTCGCGCGCTGCTGACTGCGTGCGCCCCGTGTTGCGCGCGTTTCGGCAGTCGGTCATGCCCGAGTTGGGCATCACGAATGCATCTGCGGCGGAGTTGCGGCTTCCCCGGCTGAGGTGGGTTGGTGAAGCTGAGAAGTGCGAATGGGCTGTGGCTGAGTCACTAGCCACTTCATCTATTGACTTCATCGCACCGGCCGACCCCCTTACTCACCGCAACACAACCGACTTGGACGGGCGGGTGACGGCAAATGGGCATGAAAGAGGCGGTTTGCGCACGTCAGAACAGCGGTTTGCTAGCACCTCATGAGGCTGAATGGTAGTGGGTCTGACTGTGCGACAAGCCCCTCATGTTCGGAGCTATCCGACGAGTCTAGCCACTGCGAAAAGCAAACTGAAAGGTCATTTTGAAGGATTCCATTTGCTCGTGTCATTTGAAATGACTTGGTAGAAGACCACTACCAGCATTCATGGCTGCACAAGAGATCCAGCATGCTTTGATGCTCTGCTGCAATCCTCCCTTCCCTACACTCATATCCACACTGCCATTCAAGGGAAGAGAGCGACACCCGGAGGATCCCATTTAGCACCCTATGACCTCGAGACGCCCCCAAGTTGTCTTAGATCAAAACGCAGTGAACGCTACGAATCTGATTATCAGCCAACAGAGGAAGGACGCCAACACCCAGCGTATTGCTCTTTTCACCGAACCGCAATATCACTGCATAGTGGGGGCAATCGGGGTATCTATAATACATGAGCCTTCTAATACAGCATCGAGATAGTAGAAGTACTTACACGAAGAACGAGCAAATCCTGCCCGGTTCAACGATGATGCTGCGGACTTTGCTTGGCCCGTCGGCCACGGTGACGCACTTATCGGGAGGAGCGAAGGCCGAGTCGCCCTGGTAGTTCTGCTCAGTAAAGAGGGTAGCACCGCGACCGTCGTCGAAATAGTTGCCGTTATGTTCGATGATCTACGGCGGTCGTGAGAGAGAGAGGCCACAATGAAGAGCTGGCGATACTCACGGTTGGCAGCGCAGGCAGCAGCGCAGAGACGAAGCCACTCAGAAGAGTGAAGCAGATGATGAGAAGCTGCATCTTGACGGGCTCGTTGATAGTAGTCGATCGAGGTAGAAATTCTATCGTTCGAGTGTTAGATATCGAACTGGAGCAATCGAGTGACGATGGTGGGGTAGTCAGGGGTTTAGGCCGTTTAATAGAGAGAGCAAGAGGTACGTTGTACTAACTTCACCCAGTTTCGTTTGTCGATGTAATCTGGAAACCCGCGTTTGCTTTGACCGACCTCGGGAGGTGAGTGCAATCGCCAGCATCATATCACCCTCAACCCTCAGCCGTCCACTTCAAACGAGTTGTGTGTCTACGTAAGACAGCTCCCAAACTCAAATATAAGTTACTCTTCAGACTCCTGCTTCGACACACGAAACATAGCTATTTTCACGTCCAACATGAAATCGTCCTTTGTATTGGCTGTGTAGGGAAAGTTGAAATATTCGATACAAGGATACCTAATGCCATCACATACTGTATTGATTCTGGTCGTGTCAACGTTCTATCATTCTTATGTTCTTTGATCCAGTCGTTCATGGCAAACAAGGCGAAAATTCCGTGTTTGCGTCAAACGAGGTATAAGCCTATCAAATCACCTTCCACGCTTCTACCACCACCGAAGAATGCAAGGATATCGAGCAAGCCCATCGAAGAGCCCGAAGCTTCCAGTGCGAGCAACGACCCACCCAAATCAGGCGATCGCGGGGTTGAAGGAGCAAATAGCGGAAGCGAATACAGGCCACAAAAAACTAAAGGCTGAGATGGAGGAGAAGCAGAAACTGATTGCGACGCTGGAAACGGAGAAGAACACATGGAGGGACAACTTTTTCAACAACTTTCAAAAGCACGTGGACAAGCTGGAAATTGTAGAGCAGCAGTAAAATATATCGTCCACTCGCGATCAAAGAGGCTGGATATATCCGCATCCTCAACGACGGTGGAATATAAAGATCAATGTCTACTACTGCTGAGTCTGTTACGGCGGGCTATCCTATCTTCCAGAATACCCGAAAAATACTTATTTTATAAAAGAGAAAACGCAAGGGGTTGCTACCCGCTACTCAGTATCGCAAGCAATAGTACATCTTCGAACACGTCTCGCACGGATACCAGCCATGAAAGAAGTCCAAGATCAGGCCTACCGCGGTCCACACCATGCCGATTGATTGATATGTAGCCCTTTGAGTCATGCTGAGTGGCATTTGGGTAAACACCAATGATGTTCAGCCCTTCGATTTTGGCAGGATCTGGATGAAAAACACCTGTTGGACACGCATAATGCGGGTATTTTGCAGCGCGGGATGGAAGGGCGTAATGTGCAAGGCTGAGGATTTGATGTGTTGGCATGCAGTGTACGTAAAGTAAGGCGTAATTGGTCAATACTACGACGCTCAGGCTCATGCAGCCATATTCGCTATTCTCGGTCGCCGCCGTTGCAGGAGCAAGATAAAGTGGGCAAGACGGCCGGACATTTGACAGTTGGGAACAGCTACACAGTGCCTACATTCAGCCTCGCTATTCAAAGCTGCCAGCACCTATATCCAGCCTTGCTACTCAAAATTTCCAGCATCTATATTTCAGATCTATATTTCAGCCTCGTACACATGCCACGAAATCGGACTTTTGCGCCAGCATATGACCCAGAATATGGCGTTACAAATGAATCTTCGGACGACGAAAATGAAGACTCAGCAAAAGAAGAAATTCAGAATGACACTCTTGCCACCACAAGAAGCGGGAAGGCTGTTACACCTTATTAGCAGCAGATAGCTCCAAGGTCGCGCCTCTCCAACCAACTAACAGCGCAATCGCATCCTGACGGTTACCCGTCAACCATGAGCCGTCATTCTGCCGGGAATTATCAAAATATATCCTCCACAATGGACTGGCGTTTAGGACAGTCAAATCCAGTCAGTGTGAACAACGACAACCGTCAATTTCACTACCATGACCACCATGACCACCAGCCAGTTCGTGAAACGAATACTGCAGCCTGGGAGGCCGAGAAAGAACAGCTCAATGACCAAATTTCGACGCTGAAGAGTAGCCTTGATACGTGCAAGGCTCAGATGAGATCAAAAGATGGCATTATCGCCGAGGAAGGTCAGAGGTCGAAACAATGGCAAGATCATTACAAAGGGCGCATTTCGCAGCTAGAAGCGGAAGCAAAGACGAGGCACAGTACTGCCGATAATCAAATTGCGACAATGAAGAGTAGTCTTGATATGTACAAGACTCAAGAGGAAGCAAAGAACGGGCAGATCGCTGAGCTAAGGAATAAAGTCAACAGCCTAAAACAATGGCATGATCATTATAAAGGCTATGCTGGACAGCTCGAATCGCAAGCGAATGAGAAGGAGGGTACTGTGAATACAATGAGAATACAGGCCGAAAGCGTGAACATCCTCCTAATCAACTGCCAGAACAAATGCAACGAGCTGCAAGCTAAGCTGGTCCAGGCAAGCAAAGACACCAACGCATCGAGGAACAACCATCGCGCCGTTTGCGATACGCTCAGAGCTGAGTTAGACGAGAGCAAAGCAACGGCTACAAGGCTGACTGCCGAAGTAGTAGGCTGGCGTGATAGCAACAAGACGCTGCAAGAAGAAGTCGAAAATATAACAGCTACGGCGAATAGCTGGAAGGAGATCAGTGATGGACAAGAGCTCAAATGGAAGGAGCAAAAAGTGACGATCGACGCAAAGAAGGCGCACATTACGAGGCTGCGACAAGAGCGCGACAATCTGAAATCCAGCTTGACAAATATGACAGATACTGCAAATGGCTGGAAAAACCACAGTGATAGACTCGAAGTCAAAGAGAAGGAGCAACAATCAGCCATTGAGGAAAAGAACGCGTACATTGCGAGGTTGCGGAAAGAGCGCAACAATGCAGTCGAAAAGCAGAAGAAGTGCGATATCGACTGCGTCGAGTGCAATTCAAATTTGATAGCAGCGCGTGAAGATATACGGGGCCATGTGCAGAAAATTGCGGGGCTTGAGAGGCAAATTCAAGTGTTGGATGAACAGCTGTGGAGTGCGGTCGGTGTTGCTATGGCTGGGTTGTTTTGATTCGAGGTATTGAGTGTTTCTCATCTAGATTGCCAGAGGTTCATGGACAATTTTGTTGGAGGTTTCTTTCGTCCTCACTGGCTTCCAGCGTGCAGCCGTTGATGGTATGTGTTCTTTATCAAAGGGTTGAAGCGTATTCCCTAGTGATCTCACAGTTTTCCAGCTCTCATAGCTTCCAACTATCACTGTCGTTATCCGGCCTCATTGAACGCGTTTCGCCTGAGCGTCATCTTCTTTCTTTCAAACCATGTAGATTGTACGAGTTTCCGGCCCTTCGATCCAACTCCAATCTGCCTTTTTGTCAAGACCGTCCGGCGCATAATGATCCCATTCGAAGCTCTCAGTGATACCGACTCTCTTGTAGAAAGTTCCAACTGGCTTCAAGATTATGAACCACGCGCCTATTTTTCCACCGAGGGCGTTGGACCGGCCCTTGTAGAAAGCAAGCGCCACGATATTGTCTAGATCGACATCTGGAGTATCGAGATACAGGGCGAAAGTGGTACGGGCGGTTCCGAGAAGAGGGAGAAGTATGGTTTTAGCTAGTCCCGTTGGACGAGGTTTCATAAAGCGCGGTTTGACGATGACACCTGTACGACGGAGGACTTTCCCGACTGGTGGCGCAGGTGTGCTGCGAGCAGTATGAACATAGTCTGTAATGGTCTGCCAGCTATTTGTTGCCGACATGACCTCGACGTGATAAACGTTGACCGCGGGATAGAGGTAGAATGATTTCGCGCCCTCTGAACTTGCCCAGGACCATGTCGGGAATGTGTTTCTTCGGCGCCCCGGCGTGTCGCTGCGCCAGCACAAGTCGGGAGAATCTCGCTGGGCTGGGATACCCCATATATGCGGCGTGCGTAGCGCTTTGAAGATACCCTCACAAGCATTAATGGCATCTGTGTCATATCGAAGACTACGTTGCGAGTATTGCCGTAGAACCCTTTGCCTAGCCGCCCCCACGAAAGCGGAGTCTTGCGCGGGCATAAAATTCCGCAACTCAGGGATATTGACGCGATCTAGGCCGTTTCCACGAACCGATTCCTGGTGGTGTGCTTTGTTGCACAAGAATGCCACCTCTTGATCTGTGAAGATAAGTCTTCGATGTGACAGAAAGCCTTCCTGAAACGTCCAGCCACGAGATGCCCAGATAGATTCCTGAATGCTTACAATGGGGTTATATAGTTGCAAGAAAGTCAACCCCTTCGTTCTGAACTGCTGTTGAGGCAGACGACCACGAGTACTCACTCCAGGAAGGCCATACCCGGCATCGCTTCCGGCTGCAGCAATGATGGTGAGCCTTGCATCAGAATAAATGCGATCCATCATGCAGATCTGCTGGTGCCGTTCGACGTCGTTGTCTTGATCAATGCACTGCCTAGAGTAAGTATTAGGTATGCTGCGAGGATTTCGGAAGCTCACGTAGCGATCAACCCAGATGTATCGAAACCCCAAGGCAAGTGTGACGGTCATGCTGTCTTGAATCGTCTGTGGGTAGGCTGCTGAAGCTTCGTCATCTTTACGAGGAGTCCCCCATACGTACGATAACGCGACATATGGGCAGTGGGCGTCCGGGAGAGCTACAACGTGCTCTGTATGACAATCAATGACTTTGAGACCAGGAATCTGCGAACGGCTAGTAGGGAGACATGATATTGAATGCTGATTTGCACAGGAGGAAACCCACTGCCGCACAACGTCAAAGTCGACGGCATTGGGCGTGACGAACTGAGGGACTAGCATGGATGGATCCTCGTCATCGGAGAATGCACTAAGTGCCAATGGTTGGGCCGCATCTCTCGTCGAGATACGAAGAATCGGTCTTTTGAACATTGGGTCCACAGCGATATGAAGTTGGGCTCCCGTCGATGTGTTTTGTGGGTTCATGGCACCGCTGACAATTCGACACAACGCACACATAGATTTCCGCATCTCTACTCCTATGCCGTAGAGCACTACCCCATTTTTGCCAGAGTTGAATTGGAGCTGGCCCCCAGCTAGCCTGTTCCAGTCAATCTGGCGACATTCTTCGCAAAGTTCGTCCTCTGGTATGCAGACTTCTTTAGGCATCATTTCATATCCTGGAATTCCACGGATGACAAGATCGAATGTCAGTAACTTGGACACGGTTTCTGAGATTGCTCCGACAGGACAAGGTTGAAATCTTCGAGCGTATCAATCGCGGCGTTTCGAACTAGGCCTATCCGAAACGTTTTATCGCAGACCCTACCGACATGCCGGAGCGGTTGGAGAAGTTTTAAAGGGCGTGGAAGGTGGAGATGAGACTTATCGTGGTGTTGCGGCACTACTTGTTCAGCTGCGAAGCGTCACGTCTGGGCATGCCGCTACTCTCTCAAATTTGAAGAACGCCCCTAGCTGAGGGACGAAATGATGATAAGTGGACAGTATCAACATAGTGATGAGAGACAGCTGTCTAGCCTCAGTATTAATTGTGCAATTATGTGCATGTACCTAGGTAGTGATGCCAGGTGCGAAGTCGTCTGTCACCTTGGAAATGCAGCCTCGGCCCGATTAGTCAGCCACTCGCTCCTATTGCCGTTACCTCTTCTGTGACTCCCCGCACACCCCTTGCGCATTCCTCACATGTGCAAAGTAACGAACGCAAGCCGTCAATAATCTCCTAGCCTATTTACGAGCAGAAGACGCAAAGCTTAGACTGGTCAGGTTGACATTACATTACCCCAATCCCTGACGGTGCTGATTCGATAAACAAGACGTGTGACTTACCGGTATTAGTCATGTTCTAAATCCTCTCATAGAAACTAATCGTACATAGTCCGGAGAAAAACCTCCAACGCTCCTATATTTACAGGCAAGAATAAGATAATACTGATATACAGTTTCCTCGAACCTGTCGCTCTAGTCATTCAGATGTTGACACCCCGACTTATACCATCCAGCCAAGCACCTTCCTCTTAGTGCCCGAGCCTCGGACTACACGTATACATCGGCTGCCTCTCAAGTTCTCCACAGTCATACCTTCCCTTATTCGCCTTCCCAGTCGCCGGGTCAAGATCACATTTGACATCAATGCCGAGACACTTCAACGACCCCGCATTGCCTCCAGAGTTCTTGTACACGCAATCCATTTGGTCCACCCAGAACTTTGAAGTACTGCCAGGATAATATGGCTCCTTCGAGCTTGAAGGGATATACTCTGTCATTGCGGAGCCCAAGCGGCACCCTACTGGCTCTCCATAAGTGCCCGAAATGAAGCGCCAAGTGAATTCGTTTGCTATGGTCTTGTTCTTGTCGGCGACGATGCTGATGGCGAAATTGTTATCGAACTCCACCTTAGGAGGAGGAGCCCATGTTTCGCGAGGCAGTATGGCGCCGGCTTCTGTTGGGGTCGCTACTTGATGTGGGTGTGCGTCTGTGGGGGTGGTTAGTTGATGTGGCTGTTTGCGCAATTGAAGATCTTACCCGCTGGAGAGCCACTCGATAGGAAGAGGAGAACGCGGGCTGCGGATGCGAAGGCGAGGAGCTGCATAGTTGGATGGTTGAATGGTTTGATCTGCTTTGGTAGAAATATGGTAATGGCTGATTGAAATTGATGTAGTGTCTGGAAGGTAGTTTTGCTCTTGGTGCTCTTGGTGATATTGGTACGACGTGACCAACAAGCTATTATATACTTAACTTGCAGCATTCGCTAATGACAACTGAGCCTTACTCCGAGAAGTCCATGATCCGTCCGGAGAGCAAATGTGTTGGGGATAGGGACGCGAGATTACCGAAGGAGCATGGTTGGGGCTGAGTTGTGTGGTCGAGTACCTGCTTAAAGCAAGCGCTATGTGAGCGGCGCGCGTAGTATATCAGCCGAGCAAGGGATAAAAGTCGGAGCGATCAAGGTACTAGACATGAGATTATCATAGTTTGGCGTACATTAGCATGGTGGAAGTGTGCATGAAGGGTGTCTGGCCACGCGCAACCCGAGCATCCGCTTCCCTGAAATGCCACCACAACCCTTCTGCGTCACTCGCTGAAGTGAACCACCGACAACAAATGCGAATAAAGCATCAGTTCGTGGTACCAAAATAGGCATTAACTTCAACGAGGCTGGTTTTGCAAAGTCTGCGTGATTGGTTGGCCCCGCCGCAATCTCGAAACATCGGTACCCGAAATACATTGCCCAGCAGAATGGGACGCCTAGAAAAACCAATCCGGATCCGAGTTAATGCCATCTATCTCCGGAAAGAAAGATATCATGCCATCCCCAGAAAGAAATACACTATTCGTTCTTTGTAACCATGGCACAACGACTTGACGTAGCCAGGCAAAATTCCTTCGAGCTGCCCTGGCCCCCCAAAACCACTTAACAGCGACCATCTCGTCTCATTTTAATCCCATCGATAAATCGCGTGTTCAGATTACATTTCCGGCGAAGAGTCGGTGGTCGATTACCATCTATTGACACACAAAAATTGTCGCGAGCCGCACGAAAGGACGTTTTCGAGCTGGCGGATACATGTGTACATCGCGACGCAATTCCCGAAAAAGAGATGATTTCGAATCTTTCTTCCCAGGCTTGAGAGCTACGATTACGTTCGGAGATTACGTGTCGTTTTGTGCGTGTCCGGCGAAGAAAGATGAATGGCTTATGATTCTTCTTGAGGTCTATTTGTCACAGGTGGAGCGACTACGCCTGGGGTGCGCAGCTAGCTCTCTGTCTCTCGCCTCGACACCGTACTGCATCCATTTATTGAACTTAGTCTTCCGCTGCTCGCCCATGTACCAGCAGTACCTTATGGCCAAGGTGTTATGGGTCCAACGATTCCCGGGCGCACCACGGTAGTATCAACGTAACATACCTGTGGTGGATAACTCATCGGCCCACTGAGAGACGCTGCCATAATGGAAATTTGATGCGCAGTGGTGGAGTTTCGCGCCCTGCTCCATGCTAATAGAAGATATTTGCTGTTGAGTATTATGGCGGACTATGTGGAGCCCACAGCGATAGTGAGCAGCAACTGGATATGTAACAATAGTTTTGAAAGGCATGAGTTGAAGTAGCCGAAGGACCAACGAGGGAAGAATGTGAACAAATAACCGCAAGCGTCAAGATATGTTGGCTTGTGTATATAAAGAAGTCAACATCAGGAGTAGGGTGATAGCGCGGAGGACCACAAATACTTGATCATTGTCCGTTATCCAAGAGGCAATGAACGCCCAAACCCATGCAGAAGACGGAAAAGTTGGGGTATTGATATGAACAACAACAAGAAAAAACGATCCAAGCGTCTAGAAACACAACAAAAAGAATCAACAGAACAGTTTAGATGTACACCCGAGATGTTCACTCATCAGGTTCCTCGTTGCGCCGGACTTCAAGCCCACGGAGTCTTTGTGAAAGAAGGCCAGCGCTAGGTGGCGAGGTCGGGCTACCCAACGGACTGAAAGCGTTTCCACCATAGCCAACATCACCCTTGGTGAGCTTCTCAAACGCGCCCTGTGAGCCAATCGGGCTGACTAGGCCAGACTTTGGAGAGGCGCCAGGTGTTCTGAAAGGAACCTTGATGTCAACATCCATTCGATCGCGAGAAACTGGTCTGGATTCGATTGCTGCTAGTCGGGTGAGGTTGAAAGGGATCGGATCTAAACCGGTCATGGGCGAGCTAAAGCCGCTAGATGCAGATGAGTTTAGAGTACCACCCGTGAACTTGACAGCTGGCGGAGGAATAGGTGGACGCTGACTTAGCCCATCAAGTTGGTCGTAAGCCTGTTGGGACCTAGAAAGAGGCCATCCCGCGCTGCGACGACGGAAGGCTTTGTCGGAAGTCAACTGAGGCACAGCCGGAGATCCGTATTGAGATGCGACAATATCGCGTGATGGCTTGTATGTACTATATCGGGGCTCTGGTTGCTGAATCTCGTTCCGCAGCTTCTCCTTCCCATCCGGTACCCGATTCGCAAAGACAACCCGGATGCTCTTGTAGAGGAAGTATCTACCCCTGGATGGGCAGCATATGTTTAGATGTATCAAATAACGCAGGATCGGACGATCATTCGGGTCCTCTGAATTGCTGAGTGCGGCTTCGGGTCGATCTGTGCCCAAATTGTTGCGCGAAGACGTCGGCATGTCAATAATGGGGCCTGCAGAATAGCTGCGCTGTCTAATAAACGTCTTCTGCCCGGGCGCCATGTCCGAAAGATCGTAAGGAACGAGGAACAGCTTCACGGCGGTATTGTTGGGGTTCTTGAGGACGATTTGTAATTGGCCTTGCGGTGGTATGCGATAACTGCCACCGGGTGGCGCCTTTGGCGACGTAGATATTCTTTTTCTCTTCTCCTTCTTCCGTGCTTCGTTTGGTGCGTTTTGACCAGCACTTTCATGTAGGCTCGATATCCGAAAATCCAGGTCATCATGGTCTGGTGCAGGTACAGCGTGCCTGCGTTTGCGGTGACCATTTTCCGTGGCCTCCTTCGGTGTCGGCAGCGAATTTTCGAGGTCAATTAAACCCACATATGGGCTTGGTTCGTTGTCCGAGATCCGACCATTCCCAGTATTGTAGCTGTAGAAAACAGCAGGGAAAGGGACTGTAACATGAGGCGGGCATTCGAGACTCGACTTGCACTCTCCTCTCCCTAATACACCAATCTTTGCGACAAAGTCTAACGGGCGGGACGGGGTGGTGGACATCCTCCCACGTAATATAGACTCCTCGTACGAACCGACCATCGGAGCATGTTGCAAGGGCGACGCTTCTGACGAAAACGATGGGCGCCTTGATTTCAGATAGGGCGAGTGTGGATTTGATTGAGACTGCTCCTGATTAAAGGTCATGGATCGTCTCGGTTGATGCGCCTGATAGGGTATGGAGCTTCCGTAGCGCAGGTGACGCGCCGCTGGGGTACCAGACGCTGACTTGGCTAGAGGAGTGGTTTGGTAAGTTAGAAAAGATGTAGGAGAGAAGGTATGCCGTCTGTTGTTCCTTTCTGGACTCCTGGATGTTTGTCTAGACCCTGGTCTGGATGAAAAGTCTAGATCGGTGTTGTTTGCCTGGTGCACTAGCGGACTTGTAGGCGGCAGGAAAGCAAACGAGCTCGTTGACGACTGCGATATTGCCCGTGCCCGGGAGACTGCTCGGGTGTCTTGACCGAATACTTTGTCGAACGAGTATGCTGCCTCGTTCCGTTGTGATGGGTAAGCTGCTGCTGGAAAGGAGCGATTCCAGGGGACAACGGGAGAGGTGGCTAGGAAAGGCGCCGTAGATGACCCACTGGCAGAGCTTCCATCTTCCTTCTTTTCTCTGAAGTCGCCCGAATGTAGAGCAGAACGAGGACGCTCGATCTCCAATCCGAGGGTGGCGAAGTCTCGAGGTGGGTCTGGAGTGGATGTGCGTGTGGGTTTGGTCTCGGAGGAGTGTAGCAATGGGGTCTTTGGGCGGTCTCGAGAGATGGGGCTGGGCTCGTTACTTCGATCGTGGCCATGTCGGTCCTATGGCTAGCTGTCAGCTTCGTCTTTGCATTATCTGAAGATAGCCTCGACTCTTGATAAATTATGCTCGACTCACGTTTCGCCGGTTTCCCCAGGTCGGACTCTTTGTTCGCTTCAGTCGTTCGATTAGATCTGCACGATCGAAAGGCTTTCGTTCCAAGTACGGTGCAAGCGACCCGGTTTGATCGTGTGCATCTAGTTCAGTACATTCCCCGGGGCTCATGCTATGAAGCAGCGACAGATTTAATTCAGTTCGAGGTCGCTGTCCAGTGGAAGACATCTGACGTGACGATGGCCGCCTCGGCGGACTGTCAGGTGGGTCATGGAAGATGGGCATGTTCGAGTAAAATTATTGCAAGAGACAACATGGACAAGAGTACGAAACAAAATGCAAGATAGGTGGCAAGCTTATGGAGCCCGGGTGTGACTGTGACAGACGTGGAGCACTGCGATGGCAGCTTGGTACGGGCGGGGATAGGTCAAGCGGTGGGAGCACTTGCTGGCCCGGGGAGTGGCATGAGGTAAAGTTTCCGTATTGATCAGAGCTTCGCTGGCACCAGCGGGCGTCTCATTGTGCAGCCTTTTTCCCAGTTTTGAAAGGCGAAACGTCGTGGAACTCCCGGCTGAAGTGAGGAGAGGATTGCGACAAGGTTTCGGGTGATGACGCGCTGCGAGTTTTGACAAAGGCGTGACCGCGACGTCCTAATCGCTGCTGATAAAGTACCGCACGCCCAGACCGGGTCAGGCCGGCGCTTTGGCGCTGAGAAAGTCACACGACGAGGAATGCGTCCCTTCTGTCGCATGTAGGTAGCCGCAGAAAGCGATCCGTCTCTGCAACGTTGAGACGGTGCACGAAGGTGAGGCACAAGTCTCTTTGCCGCGGGGCTCCACTTGACGTGACTGGTTCTGAGGGGCCCACTTCGAAAAGCTTGGCAAAGATTTTGGGTCGCGCCTTCCTCCACCCGACGAGTCCCTGCAGTTTCGTAACATCACATCAGAACCACCATGGCGCCAAAACGGCCACACGAAGACGACTCACGGCGGACTGCAAAGAAGCAGAAGAAGGGCTTTTGCGTGGGACCCGCAAATCTGCCAGATGGGACCTACAAACGGAAAGGTATGTAATGACCTCGCCTATATGTGTCGCATGCTGACTGGATGATCAGTGCAGAAGATTAAGAAGGACCTGATTCACCGGGCGAAGCTGAAGCAACAATATGCCAAGATCAAGGCCAGGGGAGAAAAAGAGCCCGCCCCATCTGGCAGGTCTGTCTACGACCGCGAAGCCGAAGCCAGTGATGGCAATGGCGATGGCGATAACGATAAGCCTGCCGAGCCAATGCCGGAACCCAATCTCGAGCCGCATCCCGACCGGGTGAAGATGCTGGAAAACAAGTCGCCAGAGCCAAGCCACGAACGCCCGTGCGAGCGCAGACAGCGGCGACCACGACCCCAGCCTTTTCAAAAGGAGAGCGAGGTGGCCAGAAGGAACAGGGTGGAAGCCGAAGTACGGCAGAAGGCGAGAGAAGAGGCAGACAGAGAAAGGGCAACAAAGCTCGCTGAGCGGGAGCGGTTCCGGAAGACCATGGCGAAGGCCCACGGCGGATCGAATGGGAAGAGAAAGCTGGGTCTCGAAAGCACAGTGCTTCTTACCAAAATACAGCGAAGCATGGGCAAAGCTTGAGCTTCCAATTCGGTAGCATGACCGGGACTCGGGACCACACCGACCACATACATTATCCCCGAGACCTGCAGGCACGGTTTGCTTTGCGCCACATGAATCGCCACAATGAAGTCTACCTTTTCAGCCCTATACGTTCGGACGAACGGTCGCTTGATAGACTCGAACGAAGCCCCTGGCTCCGGTCAGCCCGAGGTTTTCAGCCTGCGCGTCAACACGATGCGGGGGTCAAGCATTGGCCAAGTGCTCGTATATCACATTTCTCAGGTACCACGAATGCTTGTGTAAGGATTTGCTACTTATCTCAGCAACTACACGCTAGAGAGGAAGCACATGGCGAACTATGAATTCAATCGACCGCGAAGTGGTTGCTGCTTGCAATGTGAATTGATCAGATATCTGGGCGGACAGCTAGACTATGCGCGATACCCACAACGACGTTGCACGAGCAGCCTGAGGCTTCACAACGTTACTGGCTGTGTCTTGGTGTTGTTCAACGTCGTACATGGAAGCCTTAGTCTCAGCCCCAGCAAAGAGCGGTGGGTTTTTCTCGCGGTGGCCCATTGGATCGGGCTGCGACCGAAATACATGCCCTGAGAGAATAGCTGTGTAGCTAGTAATTGCCTCATTCGGATCGGCTTCTCGTCCAAACATCCTTTTTGCCTTGGAAGCTGCTTGCATTAGTGTTTATGTCATACTGCACAAAACCAATTTCAACTGATGCGCGATGCGTCCCGCTCCGTAGTTTCAGCAGCATCCAATACTCATCAACGCCATACCTATAAGCACCGAAGAAGATTTTGGCTGCAGCACGCCTAGTCGTCGCGAGGATCTCTTGGAGATTGCTTGTATAGGCCTGTTGCTGGGGAAGATGACGGTAAGACCACGGAGGCTCCACCAGACACCACGATGTTGACCACAACGAGGTTCTTCCTTACAATGCGGCTACATTTTCGGCGTCAAGAATAGGTCAGGTTTCCATTTGGGGCCATATGAGGCTCGATGGCAGGTGCGCGCACGTGCCATCTCTACCTAGGTAGGGCTGAAGCCTTGCTCTCGTCTGTGTCTGCATCTCTCCATCATCACTCACCCCACCCCTTCCATGACACATAGCTTGCTCAGGAATGCTTTCGTATTCCGAGAGTGTGGTCGATTAGCTCCGCAGGGAGAGACACTCCTCGCACTGACTTGAGCTACACGGTCCTTCAGCCGCTAAATCACAGTAGCTGGTAACAACTTCTCATTTTGCGTCACATCTTGCTGACTGGGCGTCGCAGGGCACAGGTTTTTGATATGAGATATTTCATGCCCTGACGTTCACGGCAGCAGCCGGCCTAAGCGCGACATCCACCAAAGGCGTAATCCCCGCACCTGCAACTTTGCATCTTCATTCGGACCGTGGACATACCAGCAAGCACGCGCATGCCTCCGGTGAGGCGTCCAGTTGCAGGAACGGTACGTGGCCTATTCGGGAAGTAGCTCGCGACTCAGCCACGACACACATGGAGCTACAATCATTCGTTTGCCGAAAATCACCAGGCCCTATCTCTTCACACTGGCTTATAACCGCTTCAGAGAAACTACGATATGTAATCACGATTAACGTGAATGCGCTGGGAATTTTGACAAAATAGGTGTATGCCCTCGCGCCAGACCTCGCCCCACATATAGAGTGAGATCAGTAGAGTAAGCGAGAATAGCCAGCGTTCAAACTCTACACCACTCGATTGTGAAAGTGTTTGTATTGCACCTGAGTGTATACAAAAGGGTTTGTGGAGCGATAAGCTTACTTCCTAATCCATTAACAGATAGCTCTATTTGGAAACCAGCCAACTTCTAGCGGTGTATGTGGTCCATGCAGCCTTACCAAATTTGCAGGGGCCGGCCCAAGCGGTATGCTTGGGGGCTGTATAGCTCATCATCGACGGCCCGTCAGACGTTGCGCTAATCTCATACGTCAGGCCATATCTGCAAAGCCTCGCTGCAACGCATGGGACATGACCTCTGCTAGGATCCTTGGCTCGGGTCATGTAGGTGAGCACGCACCTGCAAGCCTACCGAGCAGGGGATCAATCTTATGGATCGTCCTCGACAAGTGGTACCCATGCAAAGATGATCTGTCTTGGTATCCTCCACCCCTGGCCATATCTTACCAAGCCTCAATCAAGAATTTGCTACCCTGTCTGACCTGCGCGTCGGAATTAATCTCAACTGTTCTAAGTCGTTCGCATCTATAACACTTCAAGGGAAGCAACCATCTGCATCACGATACAGTTGGTTTGTTACCAGGATCTCTTGCTTCTTATATTGTACCTCCCACAGCCGGTTGCCTAGACGGTTGCCCACAAGACTCAGCATATTCCCAGAAGGAAAGCGTTTCACTACACTTGGTCCTCATTCAGCAGCGCCTTGGACGTAGACGACGCGAACGACATCAAACGCTTAGCAGCAATGCAGACCGTTAGTCGACAGCCACGCAAGTGGACATTGGCAGAGGATCAAAAATTGCGAGAAGAGGTAGAAATACAACGTGAGTCCGGCCTGCACAGTTCGAAGCTTGCTCAGCATGCATCCAATGTTTAATGGTCCTCTTGACGAACCAGGCTGACGATTGCCATTCAGTAGTTGGAGGTGGTGATATTAAAGATTGGTACGCCTTTCTCCACAAAGCGGCGCCTTCCGCTCATCCAATGTCCTCGTATCATATCTGACTCATCCCGCAGGTGCAGAATTGCCGCACGACTTCCAGGGAGAACGAACAAGGACTGCCGCAAAAGATGGCACAACTCTGTAGCGGGTGGGTTGAAGAAGGGGCAGTGGTCCAAAAGCGAAGATGAATTACTTGCTAGAGGGGTACAGCAACATGGGCAAAGGTAAGGCTACCACCTCCTTTCCGAATTCACTGCTAATTGTCTTGATGTAGATGGACACTTGTTGCGAGCTGCGTCGAATCCAGGAGTGCAGACCGTAAGTATCCTGCCGTAGACATTGATGCGCACAAGCTGACTATGGTGCAGAATGCGCAAAGCGGTGGCAGCAGTCCCTTGACCCCGATCTTGATCGTAGTGAATGGCGCGATGAGGAGGTATGTTATATTGTCGACATCAAGTTTAACACTTCTGTCATGTACTGACAAGCATCAGGACCACATCCTCATCGAGGCAACGCAACACTTGGGGAGACATTGGAAAGACATCCAGCGAGAACACTTCCCAGGCCGGTCGAAGAATTGCATCAAGAATCGGTATGACTATTGAAGGAGCTTTGGATCCTTGTTCTGATTGAATCTAGATACACAGTACTTGTTCGGCGATACCAGAACCAGGGCATCACCCTCCCTAGTCGTGCCAGCACGCCTTCTGAGCCCGATACACCGTCTGCTCTCTCACAGTACTCCCCAGAAGGCGACTACACTTCGTATGACCCCAGCCTCTACGGCGCTTTGATGCCGCCGCAATCTCAAGTCACCTCGGCAAGTAGACACCGCTCATGGTCCAATCTAGAAAGCGATTCAGTTTCAGCATGGTCGTCGCCACAAGACTACGGTTTACCAATGACTCTACCCACTACCGACATGACAAATACCATGCCCGACTACACTTTTGCTCCGCCACGGACCCTCGGCTCCAACGTGTCGAGCGCCGCCGCTGCAGCGCACTGGAACTGGACCAGCACCTCGATGAACGTCTCCGCGCCTATGCAAGCCCAATCACCCATCTCCTACACAGCAGCAGTGCCAACGCATTACGACGACTACGGCATGCCTCGTCCAGTCATGACCACTGGCCGCTCGTACTCGAGATCCCCTGCCCGAGCAACCTACTCTGCGATGCCGAACGCGGCTCCCACTAGCGTGCCCAGAGCCAGAGCTTGGTCCGACAACCAGCACTATGATTCGCTGCAGCCGACGACATACCCGGATCCCAGGCTGCAACAGAATCCTTTGTATCGCTTTTGAGGCTGTGCAGGAATGATAGAGTAACCAGTTATGCTTGGCACGACATTAAGAGAAGCATGCGAGGCAACGGCATTAACAACATTATTATTCCCTGAGTTGGAGGCGCGTGGAGTTTGATTCATTTGATGGGCATTTTCCTAGGGCGTTGGGGGAGTTTCTTTCTTGTTGGTGGGTTGGTTTCATGTTTTGGGTTAGATTGAAGGCCACCCGACGCTTCATGTACACAGCCACACAGCATCGTAGAATTTTGTACAAACAACACAGCGGACCCGAGTATGGTTGATTAGCTTTCGACGTCTACTTCAGTTTCACCTGCAGAACCTCTCCTTGCTTCTGGAGGATTGCTTCGAATGCATATCGTGGTTGTCGCTTGTGGTGTAGTCTGTGAGCCTGACCCGCTTCCCCACCACAATGCGTGTGAGCCTTGCCCGCTCCCGCTACCAGTGTAGCGGCGTGCTCAGGTACTACTGGTAGGTCATGGCGCCACCACGAGGAAAGAGCCAGTATGGTGGAACGCCACTTGTTCGGAAGGGAATCCTTCCATTCGTAACATATCTGCCGCTGCAGTACACCTGCACGCTTATATGGTACGACTCATGATAGTCAAAGTCTGTGGTGACATCGACGACTGTGGTGCTTTGCGATGTTTAGTCATCTGTTCTGTATTCGTAATGCGCGTGCCCGTGTGCTGAAAGCCGACTTTGGACGTGTTTTGAAGGCGTGATGACTGATATCAAAGTGTGTGAACGAAGGTGACGCAAGACGCAAACTCGCACCGTGCCTGAGACTACTGCGTACTATTGCTGCAGAATGCCGCCTTAGTAGAATGCCGGTAGTAATAGCCCACGTCGAGCCTGCATACACGGTACCAAGCCTAAACTTGTGCAGGATTTCGTTATGGCCAACATGCAGAACCATTGGATCGCGATCAACTCCGCATGTTCACACGAATCATGCGGTTCAAATCGAACCACCAGTCTTCTGACCTCGTTTCCTTGGCCACCACGCGTCAATACTCTCTTTCCAAACCGCTGGTAAACACCTCAGTCTCGGAGGTTCCGACATCAGACATGCCCTATACCGTGCATGGAGTTGCGCGCGGCGTTCCAGCCACCTGTGGCACAAAGTGTGGCCGAAAACTGAACTCATCGCACCCCAGCACGATCGGTGAAAGAGTGTGCGTAGGGGCGTAGAGAAATAGACTCGGAGCTTACACTGTAAGCACCCGTGGACGGTTAGGGTCCGATATGCGAGACCTGCTATTCAGCTGTCTGACATGATGATCGCGGGGATCATGTTCCGTCATCAAGTGAAACATGTGCCTGGATTTTCGTCAAGGATCCGCGAGCATCGGCCTTCGGGTCAAAGGGAGGCCATGTATTGCGCCGTTGTGGAGCTGTTTCCGACCGTTACGATGGCCTGCCGTAAGCGGCATCGCGTCGGGTTGGGACTCCTGCATGGAAGCAATAGTCAGTTCGTGGTGCGCGGACATGCAGCATTGGATCCTGTATCACTAGTTAGCAATGCGGGTGCTTTGGGCGGTGCGTCAATTGGGTGTGTTAGTTATTGGAACGGGATGCAGTTTGGAAGGCGCAGTTGACGTTGGAAATGCCTTGTGGTGCGCCTTACCAGGGTAGGCGAGTGACAAGCTTTTACTACCGTGCACTACCGTCAGGATGCATCGTATAAATGCAGGCTTGAAGGATGCTTGCATGCGTCACTGCAAAAGTCATCACTGTGATCTGGGTTGTTATACAGATGAGTTGCATCGATACCTCCTGACCATTGAGGATGTTTTCGAG
This sequence comes from Ophiobolus disseminans, assembly GCA_010093685.1. Classification (NCBI taxonomy): domain Eukaryota; kingdom Fungi; phylum Ascomycota; class Dothideomycetes; order Pleosporales; family Phaeosphaeriaceae; genus Ophiobolus; species Ophiobolus disseminans. Next base: position 406,290 of record MU006238.1, on the reverse strand, counting down.
TGCCTTTCCTCTGAGTTCCACAACAATGAGTGAACAGCCACTTACGAGCAAGCAAATACCCTTGACATACGAGCCTGCGTAACGCAGGCTCGTATGTCAAATCTTTACAAAGAATCTACTTAGGAATAAGCAATGCATTTTCAACGGTAGTCTATGGTCAACGCCACCTCATACTTTCATCTTCCATTTTGTAGAGGCATATTGCCGATGGCCCATTGCACACATCACCAGATCATGATGGAGATCTCATCCATCTACGGCTAGCCCACGACTTCCTCTTGAAGTACAACATGCTTGACAAAAACGGAAAAGTATGAAGCTCATATGTCTTTCCGCAACGATACACCCGCTTCCAAATTTCTCATCCTCTTTCCGTCCTCCTCGTTTGGTTCTTCCTACCAATCCTTGCACTCCACCGGTTGAAACCTCTTGTCTCTCCAGATCTTGACCTGTTCGGGCTTAACCTGATGGAATGGAATCCCGAAATCTTTGGAAACATAATCTAACATGTAGTCTTTGACGTCATAGCGCATACACTCACGGTTCTTCGGCATCTTCACGAAGAACAGCTTTTAAATTTGATCTTTGTCACGTTGAGCTTCTGCGACTGCTCGTTCCATGCCGCGGATCATCTTTTGCCTGTTGTAAGGTTGTGGTTTCAACCATTCTGCAACCTTGTCGTAATCCAGCTGGAACCCACCGTCATCATAAGTTGGAGAACCGTCGCGGCCTTTGTAGTAGCAGCGGTGTAAATTGTGGAACGTCAGAAGTGGGTTGATACGTGCTTCTTCGGTAAATAATTGGTCTTTCTGTGCGGCATTATGTCGCCCAGACGGCTTCTCTGGCTTTGGAATCTCGCGAGTGTTTCCAAGATGCGCTTTCACTTCATCGGGTATGTCGAACCCCTCGTATCGTGGGTCCTTAGCGGCTCGGTGTGAGCCTCGGATCACGTAGCTGTGAGCGATCATAGTCGAATTCCAGGTCTGGGGTGACAAGACGCGGCTTATGTACGACTTGCTCCTCGGTCTCTGCATGCATCTCCGTACCTTTGCGCCTGTTCTTCACAGCAGCCGATTGAGAAGTGCCTGTACTCTTTCGTTTCCTCGAGACTTGGCCCTGATTTGGTGTCGCGGTGTGGGAACAGCGCATATGCAGGAAGAATTGAAGGATTGAACTGAGGTTGTATTGAGTGAAGCTACGAACAGTAAATATACATGATGGGCTGTAAACAGCGCTAGTGTAGGAAAGGCAGCATCGTCTCACCAGAGGTGAGGTGCCACTGCACGTGAGGCAGGAGATGCCCTCAACCGTGACATTTGGTGATGGTTTTCTCTTTTTGACTTTCGCGCTTGACTAAGACAATAACGTACTGTTCAGATCATTCTTAGTCACAGCGTTCTCCTTGTTTTGGGGCGCGTCTGGTTGCGAAACATCCGCGCCAGATTTCGCACCGCGTCGAGTCTGCGGCATGCTGTAAGTGCACCGAGAGACTGAAAAGAGCTTTTCCGATATTGAGATACCCAGAGAATCCGTAAGGTAGTCAAAGGTTGACAGCTCAAGGTCAAAAAGCTCCGTCTCGGAACTTGGTGTTCAGTGTGGCGTCACCAAAGTCTACGGTACCTTTCGCGACTGATCCGCGCAGATACGGAGCAACTGCATGTGGTTCTCCCTATCCAGCAGTAGTGATCGTGAACCTTTCCATAGCCCAACAGCTGCACGTCTTCTCGCATCAACACCCACACTTTATGCACCGCCTGAAAACCACTACAGACGTCACAACAAGACTCGTCAGCAGCGGATGAGGCTGCATCCGCCCTACCCACTTAAACCCGCCGCTAGGTCCCCCTAAATCACCTTGGCAATGAGCTTACGCTTTCGTAATCTACTCCGCCACACACGTCTTCCCATTGAAGGGCAATTAGATTGGGTGCCTTGCGAGGCAGAGATGTTGGAGCGAACTATGGAAGGGGCTGTGTTGCGAGGCGTGATTTTCGCAAGGATGCGAAAGCACAGGTGACTGTAAGTCGCAAATGCGAACCGCAGACCTTAGGGAGGAGCTCCGCTACGCGAACAATAGTATGCATTCATGCTTCTACATACCACCTCTCTCGTCATATCAATTCAACTCTATGCTCTTTCTTCGCCTGCCATTCCACTACGCGCTTTGATTTTCAGCAACTGCTACTCATTCAGCGCTACTATCTGGACAGTTACATGCAGGTGTGTCTTTCTGTGTTCTGAGAAGCTTAATCACACTCCTACTGTCTGTGACAACTGCATTATTTTGAAAAAGACATGAGTTTGGCTGTTGAAAGCGCTGCTCCGAAAGTCCTACTCTAGATGTGTAAAGCACTGTGTCGTTGCCAGTGGGTCCCTAGGCGTTCACAGCTGTGCATCGAATAAAACTTCAAGTACATCTTTTTATCATCTTTCAAGACCATTCCGATCAAGTAAGGACCATCACTCTCTAAAATGTCAACCCACATTATGTGTGCAGCTTAGAGTTAAGGGACAGTGCGGATGATTTTCTTGTCAAACGTCTACTAGTCATTATCGTCCTAAAAAATCAAGGTTACGTGCTTCGACGCGTTGGATGTGACTAGCTTCGTTCACGTCTTCACGTGCAGCGCAGGGACCGTTAGCTGGGAGCACCGACGCGTCTCGTCCCACCGTTCCTTGCATCTTTTCCTTCGCCGCATGACTTCTCGTCACAACTCTTCATAGTCACTCGTTCCATCATCAAGGGGCCGGCCCTGTACAGTCTCCCATGGCGCGTCCTACCGTCTCGACTCTTCCGAGTGGGGAGGTTAGGATAGGTAGACCGGCCGCTTCCTTCACCGCGTAGTCGATGCTCCTGCGGAGAGTGCTCGGGCCGACATCGACCAGCAATCCGATTACGGCTCGGACGTCTCAATCGACGATATCATGGCTTCGACAGACGACTACTCGTCAGACTACGGGCCTGGTCTCTGCTTCCCCAACGATAGCGACCGACTTCTTTAGCATGCTGCGAAAAGAATGCTGTGCAAAGACTGTATACAATTATGCGAGAGGGAATATTGTATAGAAGCGTCTATTTATGGTTAGATTACAGGCCTTACGAGGCAAAGATGCTGGAGCGAACCATAGAAGGGGCTGCGTTGCAGAGAAGATAGATTGGAAAATAAGAGGGTTGATTCGGTAGGTGACATCTGCCTGAAGCCCTTGCTTTGGCTTGATGAAAGTGCATCCTGGAGGGAGTTGCAGTATCATTGGATCTATGAGTTGAGCGATCTTAAGCGAGAACGTGCAGACTGTACCAAGTTGTGTAGTCTGTCAATGACCTCGTCTGCGTTCTGTCGATGAAGAACTGAAGATGCGTGAGCCGTTAAACACTTGATGATTTTATTGTAGGCCTGACTCATCCCCGAGGTCATTCGTATTACGGCAGCATTCGAAGTTTGAACACAAGTAGAGGCCGGGGTTATAAGAAGCAGAGGCTTAATTGTACATTAGCATATAGCAGAGCGATATGTTTTAGCATGCAGAAGTAGTAGTCGGATTGTCGATCTTGAGATATTACTTCATAAAGCAATTGTGGCGTTGAACCGAAAATTGGATACGCCGAACGCTAAGTTCATCTGACCCTGGACCCACATCTAGTAAAATTTTGTCCCGCACAACCAAGCGCAGAATTCGTCAGTCTGTTCAGTCAAACTCGCTTTAACACGTATGCAATGTAGAATATGATGTGGATAATTGCAAATTCTCTCATCAATCAAGCAACAACAAGCCCGGCTGGCACAATCGGTAGCGCGTGAGACTCTTAATCTCAAGGTTGTGGGTTCGAGCCCCACGTCAGGCTTCTAACGCTTTTTTTTGTCTCTTTAATCTCGTGGTATGATTTTGTGGTTGTTGAGGTATCCAGGTTGACATTTGGATGACTGAGGACCGAACGTGCATACCTCACCCCCACTTTACTCGCACCTGCGTCCTAGCGTTGACTTAAGATCTTCTTTTTCTTTCTTGGATAGTTCTGCTATTACCCTGACGGTGTCACATCTAATCGCCTTGTGATTCCAATCCATCAGCCACTCCATGTCCTCGAATAACACAGCATACAACAGCTAGGCTTGCGAAGGATGTCAGGGAGTGTTCGCATCTTCCCACAGTCATGGCTTGAAACAACATGCTCGCTCAGCCTTCCTATTGATGGGTCCAGAGTTCCGTGCCAGCTGAGTGACGAGATCAAAAAGACAAAAAGAAGCGTTAGAAGCCTGACGTGTCTGAGAATAACACGACCCTTGGTGTGTTCTCGACGATGCGACAACTACTAGTTGGCGCAGATGAAGACGGCTTTCCGATAGCCGACAGACTGCGTATAGTGGTGAGGGTTCCGAGGAAGTAGCTAGGCGGAAGTGTCCGTAGGTATCAATGCACAAATAGGACGGATACAGCTCAGACTACTCGATCGGCTCACAACCTAGGATTGGCCTCAGGACGATGCACCCGGCCGAATCGGAACGTGCATGTTGCCGCCTCGTCGTGCCTTTTCACGTGGTGTCTTGTCCTCCTCGTAGAGCGGTAGTTGCTGAACCTCTGAGGCGTCTTTGTCCTCTTCTTGGGTCTTATCTTCACTCTTCTCCTCAGCCTCTCCTTCACTCGTCTCTTCCGTCTTATCGTCGCTCTTTTCTTGGCCGCTGACTTCACTCTTCGCAGTATCAACGCTCTTCTTGTACTCCTTCCACAGCTCTTCAACGCCCTTCCCACAACACCCCTTCCACACCTTATCTGCATCATAATTGCATCCCCTCATTGCGTCGTTGATTCTCCTCACTACATCTGCACCATGCTCCTTCTCCAAATACTCCAAAAAGTACCCCGTTCGCTCATATCCCGCATCCCAATCACAGTCGGTATGCTGCTTCCAGTGCGGCGGCGCATACCCAGCCTTCAACCGCACCCAATCCGCAACGCCCTCCGTCAAGCCCACAGGCGCAGTCCCGAACCCACTATGCTGCCAGCAATGCACCATCTCATGCACGATAACACCTAGCGTCTCTTCTTTCTGCTGTGACTCGGGGATGCGCATGATATGCTGTGTACTGAAGTGTATCTCCTTGTGGTCGTCGTCGAGCTCAAGACCAGTTGTGTACGCCACGCCCTCGAGATCGCGAATGACGAGCGTTATGGAGCGTGTGGGCGGTATGGATGAGGCGTGCATGTCCTTGTAGAGATACCTAAGGACTGCGTCGACAGCATCTTGCAGCGCGTGCGAGGCGTGGATGAGGCGGAGGAAGGCGCGCGAGCCGTCGGAGGAGAGGTCGCGGAGTTCGAGGCGGAGGAGGGGTTTGCGCTGGGGCAGCACTTTTGATGTATCTGAAGAAGGCAGTTCTGAAGGTGAGCAGTCAGGAGTATCGCGAGAGTTGGCGTTGGGTGTGCCGTGGGATGGAGGTAACGCTGAGGATTGTGGGGGAGGTAGCGCATCGTTTGATGCGGATGCTGACGACATTGTCTGATAGTATTTCGCTCTCTGCGAATCCATTCATGCGCTTTTGCTCTTCTTACTCGGAGGGATCAGGCTGGTGTCTATACGCGTGCCGTCAAATGGCCCGAGAGGGGTGTGATGCAAGGGTGGAGCTCAAGCTCATAGCTCTAGGCCGATAAGATAAGGTAGCCTCACGATATCGACACCACTCATCTCCTTCGGTAATTCTTTTATATTTGAGCATCTATAATTTATCGGTATGCTGCTGACTCGAAATCATGCTGTTGTGCGGCACATGACTCTATGTGCTACACTCGGGTTTGCGAAACCCAATCTTCCTAGAGATCATTGATGGAATCGTTGTACTACGCTTTGCCTATGCCTCTTGGGTACTCTTGAACACCTCAGGAAATATGTCGCGCAGCTCCATCAGGCTCCTGATCTGGTACTTTGAAGCTTGATGTGGCGGTGCTGGATCAGACGGATCGAGCAGATGGGCTACTTTCCATCCTCTTTCGTGAGCCGCTTTGCAGTTGATGTAGGAATCGTCTTCACGAATTAGTCGCGAAAGTTCAGAGTTTATACCTACTCACCGACAAAGTAGCAGTTCTGATTCGATTTGATTCCAGCTTCGTCCATGACCTTTTCGTACATTTCCGCATGTGGTTTGCAGAAGAACTTGTCCGATCCATAGTCGCAGTATGTGATTCCTTCGAAAAGGTCATCGATCTGGAGTAGCTTGACGACACGTTTGCCATGTGTGATGTAAGCGTTAGTGAAAAGCCACAGTCGCACTTTGCTGGTATCGATGTCCTGGATCAGCTTGCGCAGCTCTGGGTTCGGCTTGATGACGTCTTCCAAGGGTAGTGCATCGTCAACTTTGCTGTTATACTCCAGGGCGTCCACTTTGTGGTGCCGGACAAGTCCTTCGATAGCGAGTCCATACTCTTGGTAGTACCTGTAGTGGAGCTCGTTGGCGTCTTCCTTGGAGAGACTGAGGTGGTCCTCGAAGAATTTATCTGTGATGTAATCAGCCACACCGTTATATAACAAACATAGATACCAGTTCGTCCGCACAGAACAGTCTGTGACGGAAAATATCCACTCACCAATCAGTCCTGCCATCATGCCGTGAATTTTGAGGCCTATATGAGTCAGTGGTAAGGTATGCATCATTGATTGAGAGGCGTACTCTTTGGATAAAGCTACCATTGTCAGCAGATGTTTGAGAAAAAAAGTCAAACAGGCAATAGAGCAAAACCATTGAACAGCATCGCGCTCACTGATACCGCTGAGCACGGCTTCATGCGTACTTCAAATGGTTGAAGACTCGCAGAAGCAAGTCCTTGTGTCTTGATTGCACTGTATATGTGCGCCTGCTTTACTTACACAATTGTCGATATCAAAGAAGAACACCGGCTTCTCATTCTGTTCCGCCATTCTGTAGTTGTGGTTGATCGTTAAGAGTCAAAATGTGAAGGGCGCCCTTGAATAAGTCGCGATCCGTTTGGGCCTAGCGCAACTAGCACGTTAGCGCGCCCAGTGGATGTCGTTCGTCGCGCCCTCGATGGTTTTCTTCAATCTGGCGTGTCGCTTCCCAACCGCATCACCACCACCGCAACTCGACAGCGTGCATCGCTCGTTCCTGTGTATCGCGACTTTTGATCGTCATCACACGTTGGGTGTTTGATACTGAGATCTAGCTTGTAGCTGCCGCAGCGCACATTGTCTGCCAGCTATTCATGTCGACAGCCGCAACAGCACCACCGTTCCTGAACGGCACCAGCGCTGTGTCCACTGAGGTGCTTCGCGAGGCCGATTTCCTACAGAAGCTGTTGCAGATACGCGATGATGTGCTTGCTAGCAAACACCCACGTATCTCTCTCCCAGCCAAAGTAATTGAACAGGTTGCACCGCGTCTTCCCCAAACCACGCCGGCCGCCAGGCCGACGACCAACGGCACTTCGCATGGTATCCCCGCCTCCTCGCAGCTGCTCCCTCCACGACCGGATAGCTCGCTCAAACCCCCTCCGACAGCAAACGAGTTTGTTTCCCCTGTCCCACCCACACAGCGACCCTATTCCGCCGTATCCGCGTCCTCTAGCATCGACCCGGTCCTGCTTACAAAGTCTGACCATCTGATCAGGGCCGAGTTACAGCTCAGGCGGCAGCAGATTGAACGTGCCATCAAGGACCAGGTTGATCGCAAGGGCCGCGGGAATGATACGGATGAGCGAGAAGCCCACTTGAACGTGGAGGAGTGTCTCATTCAAGCTCAGCTGCGCGTGCCGCCGGTATCTGGCATACGATCTACCACTAACAACAGCGACGGAGCCGAGTCGTTTGACGAAAACTCGTACTACTCTAGCAAAGCAGACAGCTGGTCGTCTGAGGAGGTTGATCCCAAACAGAACACCAATGTTGATCTTGCAGGTTCACTCACATCGCATGCTAAACAGCTTGTCAATGCCAGGCCTGCCCATCCAGCAGTGATCGATCTTGATGAAGAGGCCTATGAACCTGCCGATGATATTGAGATCTACGAACCTGAGCCTGCCACATTGCTTGACGATGCAGAGGAGGAAGATTACTCGCCGCCTCCTGCTGATATCAGTGTCAATGAGCCCAGCAGAGGTCGGGCGCGCGACCGAGGCGCTCAAAACGGGTATGACATGTCCACATTCTTTTCCGTTCTGGCTCTCTTTCCGTCTTCTCCGTCCTTCTTGGCACCCTTGTCCCTCAGTCGAACATGAGCTCAATCTCTCTGTACCTTGTCCTGCTGTACGCAGCAGCTGTAGACTGGTGGGATAGGACAAGATTACAAGTGGACATGCTATTCGCATGTCAAGCAGGGATACGGAGAAGACCTACGAGGCATCTTTTTGTGGTGGATAGCAAGCTGATATCTGTATAGTTCATCCCGCCGTCACAGCCCAGCTGGTCCGGCCCCTCCCCTCTCAAATCCTCGCAAACGACGAAGAGATGAGAAGCGAGTGGAGAAGAAGCGGCAACAGCAAGCCAACAAGCCGCCCATTCGCTCTCCCGAACCGTACATCAAAGAAGAACCTCAGTCACCTCCGCTATTCGCCACTTATCCAGACACCCAACCCAGCAAACGTCGCGCGCTGCAGCCAGTACCTGCTGATGTAGATGCCGTGACCGCCCAATCCCCTGGCAGAGTGCAGCCAGTCTACTACAGGGAACCGGAATCCTCTTCGCGGGCATACCGTGAATATGATGAGCCTTCGTCGCCCACTGTAATCCGAGTGCCCCAGCGCAGAGTGCAGCGCGACGAGTCGGATCTGCGGCGAGTTGCGAGTCTTCAGTACGCTCGACGTCCGTTTTCACCTGGCGGCGGTGGAGAAGTATTTGCAGCCGAGCCTCGCCAGATGCGATCGGCGTCCCACGCGTTTGTAGATCGCCCTGAAATACCCGTTTACCGAGAAGTTTCGGCCCGCCCTTCAGCTGCTCCAAGATATGTTCGCGATCGCTCCCGATCGCCCGCTCTCGAATATCTTCCTCGGCAACATTCTCCTGTGCTGATGGCTCCACCGCCTCGTCGCATTGTGGTGGATCAGTATGGCAACAAGTACTACGCTGCACCTGTCGATGTCAGAGAATCTGCCGCACCACCATCAAGCCGGAGAACCGAAGTCGATCCCTTCTATGAGCGAGGTGTCACCCGAGAGCCCACAATGCGCACACCTCGTGCCGAGATATACGAGGACGACGCGGGGATGAGGATGCCTCCGCCACCTCGGCGTTACGTGGAAGGTCCTGAGATCATTGAAGCGCAACCTTACCGGCAGCGAGAGGTCTCACGTCGCCCTGTCGAAGTAGAGTACCGTCCGCAGTACGAAGAGATGGGCCCGCCGCGAGAGTACATCCCCTCCAGGGCTTACAGTATGCGACCGGAGGTTGTGCGACGAGAGCTGCCCGAGGGCTATGTTCGTCACGAGAGCATTCAGCCTGGCTCGATGCGTGCGCCACAGCCGCAGTATCGCGAGGTCAGTGTTGTACATCAAGAGCCCATTGACGAGCGCCGGTACTACAGTGCGGCACCACAGACAAGGCGGTATGTTGAGGACGAGCCCATCGAAGTGGCTGCGCCAGAATCACGTCGGGTGTACAGTCGTTACTAGCGCGTCTAGAGGTTTGAAGTGTATAATGACGGTGTAATGTTTAGTAGGGGAAAAGGTAGCGTCCGCCTTGTTTAGCACGACATCAGGATCGCCCAGGGCGTACTGTTTGTAAAGACCAGGCATTGAATAGCTCAGTTTTTCGGATAGCAAGCACATGATGAAGTCCACAATTTTGATGACCTGAGCTGTGCTCAAATTCGAATGTTTGACGCCTTTCAAAATTTCGTTCTCAGGATCTCAGTTGCAAGATGTGAACACATGAATCTCATAAGTTCGGCTATACTTGCCAGACGGCCCTCCTTCCTAGTCTTATCTTACGTTCTCCGAACATAGCCGGAGGGTGTCACTCGAGATGATGGGCCCTGCATCTTGGATACACCAAACCGCTCAGCCAGCAAGTCGCATGCGATCATCTCTCAGCTCTGTGCATGACACGTTGTGATTGATGTGGATAAGTCGCTGTGCATAACCGTGCTACGATGGCCCAGCCAGTCCTGGTCGTTCGTTGGGATGATGACGACAAAGGAGATGAGTTCCCACAGCACTGCCACGACAAATCTCGTTGTTGCTCGGGGGCCCATCACATCAGCAGCTGGCTGAGACAGGGATGCACGAAGCCGCATCGAGATCTGGCAACGTGCATCAAACAAGCCTGGTTGCATGAGAAACTTTGTGGCAGGTGAAACGGCTGGATAGTCAGGATCCAGGACGACAAGTCATGTGAATGGGAAACCGGACGAGATGGAGATGAGGGAGATATTGGGAGGCTATTCTTGTCAGCGATGATGCGGTAATATGGGGCTCGGCTACGGTGGGACTACGCTGCTTCGGCGCTAGTCTAGAGGTGCAGCTGCGCAACGCTGAGCAGATCCCAACAAGCGCTGGTGAGAGAGCACCGGGAGACGGCGCACAACGAGACTTGAAGCGGCAGGACGGCCGTTGGGAGGCTCTGCGAGACAGGTTGCTTCTGGCCTGGCGCGTGTTCGAGAGTGAAGGACGTGTGACTGAGGCGCGCGCAGGCGGGTGCTTTTTGGCTTTGGTGGTGTGTTCAGTTCAAGGTCGAGAGTGGATCTGACGGTCCGTGCATGCGGGTACGCTCGACCAATCGAGCGTGTCTTGGACGGTCGAGTGCTGCTGCTCTTCGACCTCATCGTCTTCCGTCTCTCCCCCATCACCTCCGCCCGTCGACTCCCAGGGCGCCCTCCCTCACCACAACATGCACAAGATATCAAACTTCACCGGCCAAGCCCGTCACGGCTGGGAGAAGATGGCTCCGTCGGCCGGCTTCCCGTTCTCGAGGTCCAACCACGAGATGCCCGTCACAGCGCCGATAAAGCGCCCTTCGACGGCCACGAGCGCCCCGCCCGTGATCGCGCCCGGCACGCAGGTCAACCTGTCCTTCAACGTGCCCTTCTCGTCGAACCTCGCGGGGCCCGACCCGGACGACATCATGTGGGCGAGTCCGGGGGCAAAGGCTCGCTGGACCCATCCGGAAGGCACGGCAGAGGCCACGCCCACCCACAAGCTGCCCGTTCACACGCAGAACGTCGACAGCCTGCGCACCCTGTGCCGGGACGTGAGCGAGCAGACCGACGGACGCGTCCAGGCGACGGTTACGTCAGCCGAGTCCAAGCCGCTGCCCGGCCTGCAACGGGGCCCTCTACGGGCGCTCGTCACCAACGTGTGCCTCTCCGGCGAGCTGGAGATGGTGAACTCGATGCGGTGCAAGGTGTTGAACTCGACGCCCATCTCCCTGGTAGGATTTACAAGCTTCTAGCAACAATTGTCATACGAATGCTGACTCTTGGCACAGCGGTCATCGCATGTTGACATCGACTCGGGGCTCATTATAGATCCGGCCACCCAGAACGTCAAGGGTGCCGTCCTCAACCAGCTCGACCTCATCTCCATGACGACAAAGGCGGACATCTTCCTGTTGATGCCCAAGCAGCTCGACATCGAGTCCGCGAGCTTCAATGGCAACATCGACACGGGCATGGACCCGCGTCTGCGCTGCGCCATTTTCGGAGACCTCGAGACAATGGAGCACGCCAAGACGCGCGTCCTGATCATGATTGACCAAATCGTGAGTTCTTCAGCTGCGACTGCTAGCGCACAAAGCTAATTTGATTTCGTCACAGCTCAAGCGCTACGTTGACACCATGAAGCTCGAGCTAACCATGCATACCCTCATCTGCGGGCGTGGGCGCAAGAACATCAAGATGATCGAGTCTGTCACTGGAACAGCCATCTACTTCCCCCCGCCGTTCCCTCGCTTGTATGGATACACACCGCATGGCGCTCAGCGCAGACCGGACGACCTGGTCTACATCACGGGTGAGAATTCGGAATGCATTTTGCGTGCCAAGCAGCGCCTGCACGACCTCGTCATGTCGACCAAAGTTTTTGTAAAGCCGGTCATGGTCACCGACACCAAGCTCGACGCCATTCTGCTCGAACGCCTGGACAAGGTGCGCAAGATCATTGAAAACAATGGCTCGTATATCTTGCTGCCACCCCTCGGCATTCAGCGAGGCGTTGTGCGAGTTCAGGGCACCGATGTCTTGCATGTCGAGCGCACTGTGCGCGAATTGATGATTCTCGTAAGCTGTTCGAGAGGACATGCGTGATGACGACACTGACACATGACAGGCTGGCCAATTTTACAGTGCTTCGTGGTTCATTACTCACCCTGACCCCACTCAGCGCCCGCCTACTCCTGCTGATGTGCGCGCCATGCTCTCTGACATTTGCATCAACTCCGGTGCTGAAGTGAGCTTCGAGAAGCTCAACTTCCACATCTATGGCTCAGACGATGCTGTGAGGGCTGCCTTGATGGTGATCAGCAACATTCCATTCGTGAAGAAGTCGCAGTACAACATGAGCGTGAAGATCGAGCTCGCCAACGAGCACAAAGAATTTGTCAGCGGTAAGAAGAACGGCAAGATTAACAAGATTATGAGCCACAGCAGCGTGCAGATTGTGTTTGATGGCTTCAACGAGTACAACTTCTACATCGTAGTGCGCGGCGCCCAATATGAGGCTACCAAGAACGGTCTTGACCTCGTCGAGCAAGAGATGCCCGCTTCGATTTCCTTCCACGTGCCTGATCAGTACCACAAGCGAATCATTGGTATCGGCGGTCAGCACATCCAACGCATCATGAAGAAGTACTCCGTCTTCGTCAAATTCTCCAACGCTATGGACCGCGGCGGATACGGCAAGGAGGAGGATGACATTAAGGTCGATAACGTCATCTGCCGCACGCCTGCACGTAACGCCCAGAACCTTGATCTTGTGAAGCAAGAGATCATGGACATGGTCGAAAAGGCCGATGCGGAGTTCGTTTCCGAGACAATCAACATCAACCGCCTATACCATCGCGAGCTCATTGCCCGTCTTGACAAGATCGACGAGCTCGAAAAGAAGTTCAATTGCAAGATCACGTTCCCCAGCACCGAGGAAGCAAGTGATATCGTTACTGTCTCTGGCCCTGAGTACCAGGTGCCCTTGGCAGTCGATGAATTTCTGGTATGTTTAATTGAGTTGCGTTTCAACACCATTGCTGACACAACCAGGGCATGGTCCCCGAATCTCATGATTTGGCCTTCCCTTCTACTACCGACCTGAGCGAGCACCTCCGCTCTGCGGAGTTCTCCACTGACATCCTTGACAAGCTTAAGACCCAACATGTGGTAGATGCTCAGCTTCAGGATCGCCAGACTGAGATGGTCGATGGAAAGGAAGAACAAGTTGAAAGCTTCCATCTTGTGTTCACCAGGAACAACGCCGGTGGGCTGAAAGATGCCATCGACTTCCTGCTCAACCATCTAGTCATGCATGGTTTAGACACCAACACCGTCCGCGGCGCCCTTCCGCGTCCCAAGTCGGACTCTTTCGAGGACTCTCTACCGTTCTTTGAGTCCAAGCTCCTCCAGCGAGCCGAGCCTGCAGTCGATAGCACCGACTCTCCTACCCGCTCTCACTTTGGTGACGATGAGCCCCGCGGCATGCTCGACCGGCTCCGTAAGCCAGGCAGCATGTCATCCTTCACGTCCATTTTCAATGGACGCAAGAACACTAATTCTCCGGGATCCTTGTTCAAGCATGCTTCTAGCAACGCCTCCAAGGCTTCCCTTGCCAGTCTTGAATCCACGGGATCCTACCGCAACCCGTGGAATGACAGCGGCATAAACCTCGCGGATGACGAACACCATTCCAACAGTTGGCCGATGCCAACTCCGCGATATGAATCCAAATTTCCTTTTGGCTCCTCTTCGGCTGCGGCGTCCGGGGACATTACGCCCCGTTACGACCCGCGGGGCTCCGTAGACAGCGGGCGCCCCAGCACTTCTCATTCTGCATCTGGATACCCGGCTCCTATTGGGCCTCCTCGTTAAGTGATACACCATTTCGAACTACTACTACTTGTACCGGTCTTACGAACAATACCCAGCTACGCGATTTGTGTCCGGTCTACTCTAAGCGACGACAAAAGAATTATACCCATCTTATATCGGCGAATATCTAAAAGCCTCGTTCGGCTGCTTTGTTTTTGTGTCATACTTTCTGCTTCTTGTTTACGCGGGTTTTGTTTGTGCTTCAGCGTCGTGAATTCCTGAATGATTCCCCCACGGCGCTAAAAGAAATATACCAATTTGCTGCTTTGTGGATTTCTGGGTGCGTGGGAGCTGGTTGTGGGACGATGGAATGGATGGATGATACCCCCACTGGGCCGTGGTGAGACGGATTTTGGTGGGCATGGATACGGTGTATGGATCATTTGGGAAACAGAAGGTGTATGTGTGCGCCATGTGACTCTCTGCTCTCCGCTGCTTCGGGTGCAGGTGACGACGACAAGGAGTGGTAGAGCGCATGGAAAAGCAATGGAGGTACGATCAACAATATACAATAGACGAATGAAGCACACATATACCCACAATTACTTGCTCGGTCCTCATGTCTTGACACCCAATTCGACATCAGATCGCGGCCGTTTCAACGGGCCCGGGTTAGCGCACGTGGCGTTTGCGAAGCATGACGTCGCTGGTAAATCCGCTTTAGAGCCGAGCATGAGCTCCCATCGTCATCCAAGACATCGAACTGCATTTCCTCACTAAAAAAATCTCGTGTACACATTAACTAGTACGACCCATCCACGCGAACAATCCACGGTCTCACAAGCCCCCCAACTCCGCCTTGAACAACGGCAATGGCGTCCAAACCTTCGCTCCCCGCATCACTACTCCGCACCTACACATCCCTTCTCAGCCGCCGCACATCACAGCTCCAATTCCAAGCTTCGCGGCTGCTGGGAGTCGAGCTACAGTCACAGTCTCAAGATGTGTGGAGAAGGCACGTCGAGAGCGTGGCGAGGGGCATTGAGCGTATGAGTGGTACGGGCAGGTTGCAGGCGATACCTGTGCAAGCGCAGAACGGCATTGGACAGCGGAGATGGCATTCGACAGACTTTGGGAAGAGGAGTAAGGATTACCAGTTTGATGATGTACGTCTTTGTACCCTTCTTCACTCTCACCATCTCCCCATTCCTGGTATGCATTGCTAAGTCTCCACGCACTCAGATCCTCGCCATCCTCGAAACGCCCTCCGACTCGCGCCTCCTCATCGACGTCCGCGAACCGCACGAGTACGACGCGAATACCATTCCTACCGCTATCAACCTGCCCATATCGTCGCATCCTGATGCTTTGCTGCTCACGGAAGAGGAGTTTCAGGATCAGTTCGGCTTCGCGAAACCGCCGCTGACCAAGGAAGTTGTGTTTTTCTGCAAAGCGGGCGTGAGGAGCAGTGCAGCTGCGGGAATTGCTAGACAAGCTGGGTGCGTCCTTACATCTTCTCCTTGCACATCACTCTTCTCCATCGAAAGCCATCGCTAACGGCCTAATCACAGCTACACAAACGTCGGCGAATACCGCGGCTCCTTCCTCGACTGGGAGCGCCGCGGCGGCCCTGGAACGAAAACACCACCCACGCCTGGAGGAAGGGGCGAGGCGCAGTTACCCGTGCAGGAGACCAAACCTGTGCGTGGAAAGGGTGATAGCGGAGAGGAGGACTTGGGCGAACAGGGTGCGCCGCCGTATCCGGAGGGTGCGACGACGCCTAGGCAGTAGAGGTTGATGAGGATAAGATGTGGAATGAGGTGTATACACATTGGGAGAGACGTCACGTCGATATGTTTAGACACGAATATATCTGATGTACCGTCTCCAAGAGGAATGAACACACGGACATTGTTGACGTACTTTCAAAGTCATTTTTGCAGGGCGCATGTGTATGCCATGTGTACGCCTTACAGACTAAGTATGCTGGACTGTAAATCGTCTTATTCTTGCAGTATCGGGATTGAGCGGCATGGCACTTTAAAGATCAAAGTAGAAAGATGAAGATTGATATTATAGCGCATCTAAATTACGAGCTCTATTTAGGTGTGGTGATATGCGAACGAATGAGTCGAAAGGGAGATATTACAAAGAAAAGTACTATCTAAGTAGTAGACGCTAAGATGAAGATTGAGTGGGACACGCGTGGGTGTAGAGGAAGAAGCGGCGAGGAGTTGCCTGCTGGGGAAGATCATGGTCGACGATTCAAAAGGCGCCACCCAACATGCGCAGCTCGATCATCGATCCAGAGCTTGCGCTTGACACTACACACACATTAGCATCATCCTAATCCCCATCACCACAAAGACTTTACTCACCATCTGCCAATACACGCCCCTCTTTCTCAACAACCCCTGATGATCCCCACTCTCCAACACCTTCCCACTCCCCAGCACGAAAATCACATCCGCTTTCTGAATCGTCGCTAGCCGATGCGCAACCGCAATGACCGTGCGTCCGCCCTCGCCCGCAGCCCGCTCGATAGCTTCTTGCACCAGCTTCTCGGACTCACTGTCTAGCGACGACGTCGCTTCGTCAAGGAGCAGTAGCTTGGGCTTCCGTAGTAACGCGCGCGCTAGACTGAGGCGCTGTTTCTGCCCGCCGCTTAAACTCATTCCTTTCGGCCCGAGATGCGTGTTATATCCGTCTGGCAGCGAGACGATGAAGTCGTGGATCTGGGCGTCGCGACATGCGATCTCGATGTCAGTGTCTATAGCGGTGTCGACGGATAGCGCGACGTTTTCGCGAATCGTGCCTTCATACAGCGTGGGCTCTTGTGAGACGAGACTGAGTTGTGCGCGGTATGTGGAGGGGGACAGGGCGGTGATGTCTTGGTTGTTGTAGAGGATTGTGCCGTGGGTGGGGTTGTAGAAGCGTTCGAGCAGGGAGATTGTTGTGGATTTGCCGCAGCCCTGATGGAGTGTTAGAAGTGCGATTATTATGGCGAGTAGAAGGCTTACCGAAGCGCCAACCAGGGCAGCGAATTGTCCTGCTTCGACTTTGATATTGAGCTTCGACAGAACTGATACTTCTCGAGACTTGTAGCTGAAGTCGACGTTGCGGAACTCAACGCTTACGCCGTCTGGAGCATCGCGAGGGTCTTCGAGGTTTTCATCCTGGGACGATTTGCTTGCGCGCATACCTATGATCCGATTCGCAGCCCCGGTGGCTTGAGCCATATTTGGTGCGACACTGAACCAAGCTAAAGAAGAGACAAAAGGTTAGTACATGTATTGGACGGGGCCACTATGTTGATGAGACTTACTGCCTGCTGCCATAGCTCCAAATACCACACCCATGTACACAATAAGAAAGTCGACGAGGTCGTACTCGCGCTTCGCCAACAGCTGTCCGCCGTACCAAAAAGCGAGTGCCATACAGGCCATGTCGACACTGTCACTCGCTGCAAAGACGAGCGTGCCAAACTTTGCTGATCCAAAGGCTTCCTTGACGTGTCCCTTGAGCAAGGTGTCGTATCTGTTTCCGATCATGTCTTCCATGATGAGTGACAAGACAGTGCGGAATGCACCCACAGCTTCTGATGCGAACTGGCTACTGTTCTCGAACACTTTGGCGTTGTCCTTTTCAAACTGGATCTCGATGCGCATGCGGAAATACCCAGCAGTGAGGATAACTGGTAGAGCGGAGAAGAGCCCAACAAGAGCCAATTTCCAGCCATACACAAACGAGATGATAATGGACCCGAAGAGATTGACGACAGCGATGAGTGCAAATGACATCTCAGTTGACATGAGTTGCTGCAGTTGCATGCAGTCGGAACTGAGGCGCGATGTCAGTGAGCCAGGACTGTGTCCCACGTCGTCAAAGAATGATATACGTTTGCGGATCATGTTGCTGAGATACTCCTGGCGGTAGTGCCGCGTGATGGCGATGGAAATGAGGTGCGAAGCCACGCCGAGGATGAAATACATGAACCCCGTACCAGCCGCGAGGACACCGAACATGCCAGCGTAGAAGTTGCCTTCGCTCACGAGACGGTCGCCGGTATAGGTGAAGACGTTGATAACTTTGGCGAAGATGTAGGCTTGGAGGGGATAGACTGCTCCGGCGCCCAGGATACCAATGATGGCGATGCTGTAGAGAATCCAGTGGATACGCTGTTCGTAGAGAAGGCGACCGAAGCTGTTGAAGAGGCCCTTGTGTTTGTACTCTGAGTCTTCGATAGAAGTCTGACTGGTGCGTTCTTGGATAGCAGAAGCACCTGTATCTGCAGTTGTAATCTTCTTCAAGCTCGACTCTTCAACCTCTTCGACTTCTGTTTCCATAGCAAGGTTCTGGGCTGTGACAAGGCTTCGATAGACGCCAGCCTCTAGTTGAAGTAAATCATCGTGGGTCCCTTGTTCTACAAGTTGGCCCTGGCGCAAGACAACGATCTTGTCAGCTCGCCTGATTGTAGAGAGCCGATGAGCGATGACAATGGTAGTCCGACCGGACGACACCCGGTCGAGCGCTTGCTGTACAATACGCTCTGTTCGAACATCAATGGCACTCGTGGCTTCATCGAGGATAAGGATGCTTGGCTGCTTGATGATACTTCGAGCAATGGCGATGCGCTGGCGTTGACCGCCAGAGAGCTTGATGCCGCTCTCTCCAACGAGGGTGTCATAGCCATGAGGTAGTCGCGAGATGAACTCTTCGGCATATGCCTCACGGCACGCTTCCTCCACCATTTTCATCTTTTCCTCTTTCGACAAGCTTTCGTAGCGTGTTCCGCAGAGGCCGTAAGCAACGTTGTTGTATAGGGTGTCGTTGAACAAGAAAGGTTCTTGCTGCACGAGACCAATCTGAGAGCGCCACCACTTGAGGTCCACTTTACTTAGATCTGTTCCTCCAATCCTAATAGTACCGGTGCAGGTGTTTGGCCCAAGATCAACTTCTTCTTTCTTTTCGCCGTCGTCGGTGACGTCCTTGGGATTCTTGTCCTTGTCCGCTTTCGCGGGGGAGTCTCGTTTTTGATACCACTTGACTTGTTTAGGTGGCTGTTCTTCCTCAGCTACCTTGCTCACAGACGCAGGGTCTGTTGCAGTTGTTCCAAGCAGCTCATACCATCTTTGGACGAGACCAACGACCGTTGACTTGCCGGAACCCGACGGCCCTACTATGGCGGTGACTTTGCCAGCCTCGAAGTGTAAATCCAAACCACCCAGGATCGGAACATTGGGTCGGCTGGGGTATGAAAAAGCAATTTGCTCAAAAGAGATGTCGGCATCGGCGCTAACATCAGGCTCTTGTAGGCCAGACGTGTCCGGGACTGGAGCATCAATAGTGGCGAAGAGCTCGGTGGCGGCCGAGGCAGCTTTGGCAATGGCGACGACCGGGCCAGCAACCCTCCCAATGTTTTGTACCGCCATCATGACCGAGAAAAGCACGATCGTGATGATCCCTACGTCCGGAAGTTTTCCCTCGTTGTACTGCTTGATTCCAAACCAGAATGCGATGGCGAAGGTTCCGTACATTGCTATCATTGATGGTGAAAGCATTAGGCCCATGAGTGGCGCGCTTCTCTTCTCGTTCCTGGCAGCTTTGTCGAGCATTCTCTCGTGCTGTCTTGCCAATTTCGCCTCTGCACCAAACGCAACCACGACCCGAACGGACGAGAACATCTCATAGGCCATCGCCGATGCATCGCCATGGTGTTTCTCTGTTATCTTGTGTATCTTTATAACTATGCATCCGAGTGCGAGTCAGTGTATGCCTCGTGACTTTTGATTGAAGTGCAACTCACAGGGCGGAACGAGTGACCCGTACACAATCAGAATGAAGGGCAGTGATGCAGAAGCCACCAGAGTCAGCAGCCATGCTTTGACGAATGCCACAACATAAAGACCAATAGTGAAAGCAAGAGACTGAAACAGCATTGCAAAGTGTTGAGATATGGCTAGTTGAACTGTATTTGACGAGGTTGTGATGCGCGTGGAAACTTTGCCGGGGCTGATGGTGTCGATGACGCTGACAGGTTGGGCGAAGAGGGCACGCAGATAGGCTATGCGCAGGGCAGCAGAAATTCGTAGGCCACTGATCCTGATGCTGATCTGTTCAGGTACCATTAGCTCAAACTTGTTTCGTGGAAGGTGGTTTCTCCATACCATCGAGATGTACGACAGCACAAATTTGGCGATGAACAAGTAGAACATGTAAAGTGTCATCTTGTTGATCTCTGCTTTGAACTCGGCTTGCGTGAAGGTAGTCCCTGGTGTGAAGTAATTTGTGAAGCTTCCTATTAGTTGGCCTATGGACATGTTCAGTATTGTGGAGATCACCAGGGACGCTCATGCAACGCACCGAAAACGATGTTCATCAAAGGCATAGTTATGCCCGAGCCAATAGATGTGAGGCAGCATAGAACGATCAGGAAGTAGTCAAACTTAGTGCCATATTTGAAGACGCGCTGAATGTCTCGAATTAGCGTTGGAACGGGACAATTCACAACATACTTACAAAATAGTTCTTCAACCCAGCGTCGGTTGCTTTCTTAGCTGACTTGACACCATCCGATTCTACTTCATTCGCTTCTGCAACAGCATCTTTCTGTGCTATCGTATTCATGTCGAGGACTTGGGCTTGGACTGCGGCTGTTCCCGCCTCGGCAGTTATTGCAGGTGGTAGGGGTTTGGGACTGTTGATGGTGTCCATTATGAAGCTCAATTGATGGGACGGTTGGTTCAAAGTTCAGCTGAGCCTCGTGAAAATCTCCATGAGAAGTGCGAATGGAGACAGGTTGATGAAGGGACCAAAAGCTGATGCCTAGGGATGGCTGTTAAATGTGTTGTTTCGGGATCCTGACAGGGGTAGCAACCTCGCAGTTTTTGTGCCAGAAGGGCAACAGCCCGTACCCGTCGTATGATTGACTAGCAGAGAGTCGGGAGCAGGGAAAGAGTGCATCATCGCTTGAGTTACACTTGGCGCAATGCTGGTGAAAGACATAGGAGACCACGTTAAGCGAGATAACGTCATCCCTGCTCTTTCCTAATTGAGCGAGTTCATGCGAACTCGAAAGAGTATCGCGTAGGCGTTCCCGTGATCAGCTATTCAGACAGCTATACACTGAATATGAAGAGTGAAATTGAGGTGTTTAGGTTTCGACGTTGTCGACTCTATCTGTCATTAGTGAACCCAGCTCCAGAGTTGCTTCACGGCTGTCGCTGCCACCTCCGTGCACGGATGTCGGTAAACTAGCGGTCCGGTGCACCTACCGACTCTGCGACCCGCGGGTTCCTCACTGTCCCACCCCGAATAACACTGTACTATCTGACAGCTTTACCAACTTATCCAAATCACGCGACGACGTGCGGATCGTCTCGAGCATACCATTTTGGGTTAGAATATTGGCCAAGACCAAGAGCCCAAGCTTGGAGCAAGCCACACCAGTAATATTCCTCCTTGGGAAAGTCATTGCAGCTCGAGTGTCAAACGGGAGAGCTAGGATTACACGTGCTTACATTTACTGTCCCAAATTTCGCGACTACGCCAGGACTAGGTAATTGACTACCCCATCACGAATATGACTCCAAAGACGCCAACCTTTCTACGTGCCGATATCCCGACGGAAATCTACCTCTCAATCGTCGACTACCTGCCAGAATGTAGCCTCGCGGCCTTGATCCTCACCAACAAGCATGTCCTGCAGATCTACGGCAGCAAGCATTGGAAATCACTCGAACATGATTCAGCTCAGCGAGCACTATTTCTCTTGCTACTGGAACGTGACCTGGAGGATTACTATTACTCCAAGCCACTTCTAAGAAAGTGGATTTCAGAATCGACGCCTAGTAATTGTGCAGACACTGATGTACGATATACAAAGTACTCTGTGCTAGCCAGACGCTTCCACTACACCATCACCTGGCCACACCTGATACTCGCTCTCAAACAAGATCTGTACGGTGCTCATCACGGTCTTCCACTGGAGGCATTCACCCACGCCGCCACATCAACCATCCCCTCACCTTCAGATCCTTCTGACATTTACACAATCCAGCTATCTATAAGTGCCCAAGTCATTACCAGACGACTGCTGCTGCGCTGCACATACCGCATCTCCTGCGACTCGCATGCCATCATTCCCAGCCAGCTCGCACACCTCGACTTATTCCTATGCCGACACGTCGGCACAGCAGCGCGCAGTTCGCCCTGGTACGACAACACGCTCGCCCAAAAGCTCAGCAGACCCTGTTATACCTCGCACGACGACGACGAAGACGATGATGTGGACTACAACGCGCTTCTCAATAACAGCGTTCCGCAATCGTTCAGACACCATTGCTGCTTCTGCATAACGGACTACCAAGCCACTCCCAACGCCGACGGCTCGTACACAATTATGACGTGGCAGAGCTTCGGAGACGGAAATTACGACCCTGGAGACGGCCAGCCTGTCTCGCCCCGCGATCCTGCGAGCGAATTATGGGCTGCACTTGCAGACAGCGATAGAGGAGCCTTGCATGTGTGTCGGGTGCTGGCGTATCCAGACAGCTCCGTCCGACAGGCATACGAGGACGGCGAGAGCAAGAACTAGTACATAAAGCTAGTCTGCAGAGTTATATGTATCCAAGCTTACCTAGTAGCATAATTTCAAATCATGAACACCAACTACCTGCACTCTACTACGGCACGGAAGTCACCATCACACACACGCAAGATTTCATCCGTGTCACGCACGTTCCCGGCTCTCCGATACACGTGTTAAGCAAGCAAAGGGGAAAAGTAGGTATGGTATATCGCGATTAAAACGAAGGATATGGATACAAAGGGCACGGAGATGTGGAATGAGATTTTGTGGAAAGAAGTAGGGGATATTGAACTCGAATTAAACAGTACTAGACAGGATGGAACAAGACGGAACGGGAAATATACACCGCAATGACGCTATTTTGCCCATTCTCACAACGCCAGGGCATACGAAATCAAGACAAGCCGAGACTGAATACCTCGGACAGACTCCAAGGAAATATCCCCTACTTCCCAGAATCCCTATACCCATCTGATCAAGAAGAAACGTATTTCACCCCATAATCTCACACCCCCCTCCCCCCACGAATCGGCAAAACAGCCCTCTAAGCCTTCCCCCTCTTCGCAAGATAATACGTCAGAAGATTTAAATGCTGATCCCTCGCACCAGCCACAGCCTGCCAAAAGCCCTCGCTGCCATCGACAGCGCCCGCAGCACCAGCGATGCGCTCGTGCAGCGCGACGCAGAACTCAATGTCGGCTTTGCGCACATCCGCGTCCTGCGCGTCCATGCAGCGCACAGCCAGTTTGCCGAGACGAGACGTCTGCTCGGATGTCAGGGCGATGTTTTTCGCGCCGCTGATGTGGATGAGCGAGGCGAGGGTGCTGAGTGCCATTGTGGTTGTGCGTGTTGTGCTGGGGATGGGGGAGGGGGATTTGGAGTTTGGTGAGGAGGTGGGTGTTGATGCGGGTGTTTCTTCTACGAGGGAGAGGACGGCGTTTAAGCAGTCTGATGTTTGGCCGTACTTGACGATCTCGTCGGCCGTGGTCTCGAGGTCGATGGCGATGTGTGAGGTGTTGTCGTAGTGCGCTTTGGTTTGCAGGATGGCGCAGAGGACGCGGGAGAAGTACTTTGCTGTTTCTTTGCGGTAGAGGGAGAGCATTGCGCGGATGGTTGCTAGGGCTTGGACTTTGAGGTTTGCTGCTTTCATGGAGGAGGTCTTTAGCTCTTCGGCGGGCGCTTCGAGGAAGTCTAGGCAGGCTAGAAGAAGGCGACCAAAGTTCTCGTCGTTTGCGCCCCAAATCTCATGGTTGGACTTGACCATATCTTGCATGCGGCGGAACATGTGCGCTTCGACTGTGCGCCCTTCGATCTTCTTGATACCGCTCGCAAGGAGCTGTCTGTTTTTCAATACTTCGGCGCTGTTGGTATCGTGGCTTTCTGCGTAGAGTACGCTTCCTGTGCTCGTCGTCTTATGGTGGCCTCGAGGACGTTCTTCTGTCGCATTTCCCATGATAGTATCGCTCGAAGTACTCTCCATACTTGGGCGTCGCTCAATGTTTTTCTCGTTGATTGGGAGTTCCCCGAGTACCGGCTTCTCTATTTCGTGTTCAATGATGGCAGGCTCATCGCCTACGAAAGGATCTTCAAATACTTGGACTTCTTCTTGAGCATCGGTGCCTCGTGTGCTTGGACGATCTGGTGAGCGCAGACGCGGGCTTCGTGTTGATGATCGAAATCCAAATCCATTGATGTCCCCCATAGACTTTGGACTTCTAAGTACAGACGCGCGCGGACTAGGTGCAGCCAGTCGACCAGGAGAAGGCGTTGGCTTTGGTGGCGTACGTTGCATAGCTTGCGTTGGAGGTCGTGCTAGATTCGGAATGACCATCGTGAAGTTGTCCTCGTCACCTAGGTCAATGCTCTCGTTGTCTATAATCGCACTCCTGTCGAGCCCGTTCCGTTGCCGGAATGGAATAGTTCCTGGGTCGTGGTGACTCTGTGACCGCACGAATGGTTTTACTATCGTCAACTCCTCGTCTTTGGCTGGGCTAACAGCAGGGCTGCCTTGTCGCGAGTTTGTGCTCGGTGTTGGGCGGTGGGTTGTGCTCTGGCCGAGTCTTGATTTACTTCGCACTGGACTTACGTTGGGGCTGTTCTGAGTTTGAGATCGTGGTCGGACAGTACTCTTTGGAGCGACCGTCTTTTTTGACGTGGTCGCAGCGGGCGTCTTTTCTGGGGTCATTGAAGGCGTCACCTTACCGGTGCCAGCACGGCGAACTGCGTATGGGTCTGCAGTTGCCGGTCTTGTGAGCTCGGGGCGAGGCCGAATCGGCCGGCGCACCGTTCCTCCCATCAGTGAACCTGTGCCGGTGGAGTTCTTCAAGGCAGACTTGGTTCCCTCACCAGACATTGCCGAAGGTGGCCGCGCAGGTCCAGAAGACGCCGTTGATGCATTTGAGGCAGTTCTTGCTCCCAAAGACTTGTTGGACTGCGACTTGACTGGCGAATATGTTGCAGCAGCAGACATGGGTCGTTCGGGGACGCCCTTCTGAGCTGCCGCCGCCTTGGCTCTTCTTTGCTCGGCGATCTTTTCTTTCAACGCGGTTCGTGCCGCCCCTGCGCCCACGGACTTTGAGAACGAGGATACGCTGGTCTGAGATGATGCGAGCGAAGCATTCGGGTTGTTGGGATCCTTTTCAAGTGCTGTCTTCTCACGCTTTTCCAGGGTTTCAAACATTCTGTTGCAAGATTAGTATATTTCATGACGTTCAACTGCAGCCAACTCACGCTTCTGCTCTTTGCGGCCATACGAGCGCAAATGTCCAGTAGGTGCTTCGGTATGCCTCGCGCACTTTGGGGTTGGCATCGGTGACGCCTTTGCGGATGATCTTCTCCAGCGAGTCCAGTCCGCCCGAGTGCTCAATGTGCGCCTTGTGCTTTCGGATCAGTATCTTGACCCAGCTGGCCGAGTGTGAACGGGGCTGCACATTCTTGTCCTGTCCAGCGAAGGCGACGTGCTGTAATATGCGGCCGTTGTAGGTAACATTTGAGATGATGACCTCGACGGTGGTGTTGCCGTTCTGCGCCGCGATGTTCTTGGTTGCCGCACACATCTTGATGAAGCTCTGCAGGAGGATCTCGACCCACGGATCGATGGCGTGGCCGAGTGTCTTTGCAAGCTCCTGCACCAATTGGCAGCCATTGGTGGACATGGTTGTCCGCAGCGTGTTGGCGACCTTGAGTATGCCGTCCAGGAGCGACTTGATTCCCGCGATAAAGGCTCCGGGGAACTCGCTCGGTGCATTGCCCATCAATATGCGCCGCAGCTTTGTGGTGTTCTTGTCACGCGCCAGCCAGTTCTGCTCCGATTCTCTTCCTTCAAAGGGCGGCGCCATATCCCTGAGAATGTCGTCGAGCTCGCGCTGGGTGTAGATGTGGATGGGGTCCATGGCGACCGTCTCGGTTGGCGGGGGGTGTTCGGCGGCGAGACTGTCAGCGAACCCGTGCTCGGGCTGCAGCGTCACTGCTCGTTGTGTGGGTATCGGCCGGACGGGCGCCGGGGGGAGCATCTCAGCATCGGCAATGGTGGTGGCGGCGCCGTCCAGGTGTGCGGTGATGTACGTCGCAATGGCCTTGCGGACGTTTGTGGCGACGAGCTGCTTCTTGAGGTTTGCCTTTGCGTGCTCGGGCGCGCTGTTGAAGAGGTCCACGACTGCATGCTTGGCCGTGTCGCGCACGCCGGCATCCGCGTCCTCGAGGTTGGTGATCAGCTGGGCCGAGTAGGCGCGGAAGGGCAGGTTCTCCGTCTGGTTCATCTTGACGACCCACGTCATGGACGTGTCTTTGGCGCGCGCATTCGTGCCCTTCATGGCGCCATGAATCAGCGCCTCCACTTCGACGGGGCACAGGTTGTGCAGGTCGGCCAGCAATTGCAGCGCGGCGCTGCGGTGGCTCTCGCGCGCATCGCCCAGCTTGTCCAGCAGCAGCGAGCACAGCTTCGACGCCTGCGAGGTGATGACGGTGGTTTCCCGCTGCAATTGCAAGCGCTTGATGAAGTGGCTCAGCGTGGAGAAGCCCGTCGAGACGAGGGCGGCCGACGTGGTGGCGCTGATGGCGATGCGGATGCACTCAAATATAGGAGCCTGGCACTCCTCCGGCACGCGGTTGTGCTTGATGTTGGACTTGACGCTGTTGAACAGTTGCAGCCGCTGGTCGACATTGGTCGACGGCTTCTTCAGCGCCGCCAGGAGCATGTTCGTCTGCTCCAGCATGTCGGCGGGCATTTTGGCGAGAAAGCGTGGTCGTGGGCAATGTGAGGGGCACTTGGACATGCGTTGTGATGGTTGCGATGTTTACCTGCGGGTGGGTCGCGCTAGAGGAGGTGGCGTTGTGGAGCCAATCGCTGCCATGACCCAACCGTGCGCCCAACCCCGGACATCACACGCATCCATGCACCGTTCCCGCGAACAAACTCCGTCTCATCCTGTTCGAGACATGTGAACTTCATCCAACTTCATCCAACTTCAACGTAGATTGACATATTGATTGTCCTTGGAAGACACCATGTATAAGGTCATCGTGCGGCAGTAAACCCATGGTTCACACTGGCCAGGCGAACGGGACCTACATGCGCTTCTGACTCACCAGCAAAACCTAAAGAAAGAGAAAGCCATATAAGACCTCCCAAGCAGCACCAACCCTGTAGCACTGCCAGTCCAGCTTGACAACCCACATTCATCATACTCGACCCCTTCAACATTTGTGGTCATGGATACCAAGGCTTCATTCGAGGCAACGGGTTTCTACGATGACGCAGCCTTACACAAACGTGCCTCACGCACTACTCGCAGACAGCCAAATCCTCCCTACATTCTCGACCCACCTGAACTTCGCACTAATCACCGGCCATTTCTCAGCCTCGAGGAGCACCTACGACACTGGTCAATTCCAATACATCGACCACGCCCTAACGAGCGTCTTGAAGATTCCGAGTTGCTGGCCAATGAGCTTTGGTGCAGACAGGTCTATAACATCGTCCTTGGTCGGCTAATAGAGTACCGTTCCCAACGAGCTCGCGATTCTTTTGTCACCCCAGAAAGAGATATTTCAGATGGAACGTCGCGCAAGCCCTGCAATTCGCAAACGGTCATTGAGGGCTCTACGCCTATTACTTCTACTATCTTTCCATCTGCGACCCAGAAAGCTCTTGCCATTCCAGAATTGCTCGAAGCGGTTCTCCGGGCAGCTAGTCCTGAGCCACTTGACGGCATACCGGGTATCGTCTTCGTGGCGAGACATGGCTGAATTCGTCATTCGGACTACTACGAAAGCTTCAACTTGGTCAGGTGTGCATTATCCTTGCGACCCCGTACAGTTTGGGGATCTGATCGATGCCTCGCAAGACTGGAATCAGCCTTGCGGCGAAGAGATCAGCGCATTTGAGCGCGATTTGAATGATGCAAAACAGATGCTTCATGATCTGTTGGACCAACACAGTGACCTCACCCCGACATATTTTCCTGCTCGTCTCTCCCAGCCAAGCGCCTCACTCAGACTGTTTCCGATAACTTACAGATCTTCAGAGCACATCAAGAAGATCTGATGGAGGTGGGCGATGCAATCCTTTTACGGGAGCGGCGAAGAAGAGGCGAGACCACGCCGCAGGTGCTCACTACGTTTGGACAACCAGGACCACCCAACCAACCAGTAACGCACGCACCCACCTGGCTAGACTTCACGCAATTCGATCTCAATCCGTATTTGACCGGGCTTTTTGCTGACGAAGACCGGATCTCGGTAGTGAAAGGAAGAATCGACGTTGTCAGGCGCCGGGAACCAGGCATCGCTCGAGTGTACGACTGTAACAAGCTCCCAACCCTGACTGCCCTGAAGGCACTGACAGGCCCTATGTTCTTTACAAATCCGCCTTGTAAACAGATAAGCATTGGTGTCTGGAGTGGGGGTGTCGAGGGCTGGTATTATGGACACTTCCTTGAGCTGGCATCGTATAACTTGTCGTCCGGGGTGACCAACAACGAGATTCTGCGGCTCCTTGAAGACAATGCAGATTTTACTGTCGATTATTGGGACCATGAGGCCAGACTACATCTCCTGTCAAACTCTGAGTCTATGAACTGGAAACATGATATCTGGAACGCTCGAGGGCTGCCTGTACTCAGTATCGTACTCCGAAATGAGGACTCTCTACACAGGGACCATTGGCTACAAAACCACAACATGGAGCCTCGTACTCTGCGACAGGGTGAATGGATGTCCAGGGACATGATGAAGCCTCCTAAGCCAAGCCCAGCGGAAGTCGACCAGCTCTTTCCTCGCATGTACGGTATAGGATTTCACGAGCCTATCTTTAAAGACAAATGGAAGACTAGATGACAAAGGATCGGAGAATACGAACGTGTTTTCGCCCAGATCATCGATAATGTAAAGAAAGGTAGAGCATGCTCGGACGGTGTCCCTCAGGCCGGACCACCAGCTTCTTCCGTCCCTTATGGCCGGCTGTTCGACGATTCAGACTGATTGGCAACTTGAATGCATTGTCAATCTGCTGAAAACGCAACCACCACAGGTGCGTACGTCATTCCCTCTGAAAGAATCAAGCTTGATGATGAATCACAATCTACATACGCTGCCCACATCGCCAGTTTACCTACTTGCGCCTAGTCCAGCCAACATGTCCTTCTAACGTTTACCTTCGGGATCTGGCTATCGAACAACCATGATCTGGCTTGATTCGCATTGCATACCGCTCTTGCCTCCTCACCATGTGGACCAAACTCGTAGGCACCACACAATCTCACGATCCTGTCCAAAGCAGCCGATTCACAGCCTTGTGCGTTGCTATATAGCCTGACAGTAACCCACACTTTATGAGACAATCCTCAATCTAACATACAACGCGTCGTAGTTCTCAGGATATACGACTAGTTGGTACCAATACTGAGCTTGAACATTCTTTTTGAAGCTGTTCAACATGTGTTTTACTGGCGATGAAGATGTTGAACGATTACGAATTTCTGCCCCCAACTGGACGGCCCGCAAGCCACCATCATCCCCCTCCCTCGCCTATGTATGGAGAACTCTATACGCACCACAATCTCGCGATTGGCTAGACAATACATGAGCGAATCCCACTACCACTCGAGGCTCCATATACGCACATGTCATGCCAATCAAGGGACGCGTAGATAAGGCTATCATGCAACACAAAAAAAAACAGCCTAGTTCATACAGCCTCCATACCTGAAGATGATTCTAGATCCCACTTTCCGGTCTGCTGATTCCCTAGAGCCTCACAACGACTTTTTCAAATCTCACTTTGCTCTCAACTCCCTGGAAAACTCTGGACGCCAAACCATGGGATACTCATCACAGCTACAAAAGCGCGACGGCGACCGCTCACCATGCCCCTCCAACTCACCTCCCAATATCGGATCAACTCAAAAGTTCTCCGTGTCTTGCGGTCTCGATCGACCTTACTCCGACAGCGACCGTGTAATCGCGTCCAGCCTGCTCGACTGCGTCAACTTATGCGCAAGGTCCGACTTAGTCGCAACCTCCGGCCACCGCTGCGAAGCAGTAGTCTACGAGGCGTCTGCCGCGCATGGCGCCAAAAATTGCTATCTGAAAAGTAGCGCTCCGCCGTCGCTCCAGCAGGCTTTTGTGATAGACAGTGCGGTGGCTATATGGCCGACGAACAACCAGTTGGACTGCGACGACATTTCTGAAGACGTGCAGGCACAGAAGGGGTTTCAGAAGTACTGCGGCCAAGATTACCCGTACAACGACGATGTGAAGTATAATGCGAATAGCCTGGCGTCGTGCGTGGATTTGTGCGCTGCGAGAGGAATTTCGTGTGCGGGCGTTAGCTATGAGGCTTCGATGGCCCATGGGTATCACAATTGTTACTTGAAGTCTGCGGTTGGCAGAAACAATCTTGTCACGCAAGCCTTTCGTGTCGACTCGGCGTTTCTTGTTAGAGGCAATGCGGTAACTTCCAGCGCGAGAGCTACTGCGCAAAACACGTTGTCGCCGCTTGGTACTGGGCCGTCGTCTTCGACTGTGACGCTTCTCACTATCTCATCATCAGCTTCTTCAGGGTCCGTCACTACAACTCCAGCTTTGCAGATACCCTTAGCGAGCGCGTCTTCGCCATCTAGAGTCTGGATCGCAGGCGCGGTCATCGGCCCACTTGCCCTGCTAGCCATCGCCGGTCTACTGGCTTGTTTGTGTTATCGACGGCACAAACGCCTAGCCAGGACGGCTGCTCCGCCTTCATACGCTACACCTCCTTCACAGCCATACGGTTACAAGGCTCCGGTAGCCGAGACGTACTATCAGTCCGCCCCTGGCGCTCATTCCGACTTGTATGCATCAGCACCTGAAGGCGTCATGGCGGGGGATAGAGATGCGCATGCTGCTCGATACCCAGAACAAAGTGCGGCGGCAGAACTTGCTGATCGTCCTGTGCCGTTGCGATGGAGTGAGGGAAGAGTGTATGAAGCGCCTACTTCGAATCGCTAGTGGTGACGGCGTAAGCACGACGGGGTCGGAATCGACTTTGATGTGTGTGCAAACGAGTGACTTATACTACCAACCTACTCCCATCCCTCTCCTTCCAACTCAACTCCACATGGAAGTATACTTACCGCCTCACTTCCTCTCCGCCTTCTCCACCAACTTCACCGCCTCCTCGGCGGCCTTAACGCCGCTCAACACCATAGCGCCAAACGTCGGACCCATACGGTTCGCGCCATCGACCTCGCTCAATTCCATGCCGCCCACAATCAACCCGGGCACGATTTCGCGCGTTCCCTTCACAATGGCGTCTTCAGCCGTGCCCATGTCCAAGCCGCGCATGCCGCCCAACTGCGGAAGCTGCTGCATAGCGACGAGGCGCTTTACGCTGAAAGCGCCAAAGGGCCCGTCGTGTCCGGTTGTGGAGATGACGATGGGCGCGTTGATGGTGTTGGGGTCCATGCAGGACTGATCTATCAGAACGTCAGTATCCATCGCTCGACACCCGTCTCTCCCGACAAGAAAGGGGATGGTAAAGCGACAAAACATACCACCATGATGCATGGCCACCAACGTCCAATTCGTAACCACACCCGCAATCCGCACCCGCCCCTCCTCCCCCTCTGCTCGCGTAATCAAATCCTCAACCGTAGTCGCATTAAACAACTTTACATTCTCGCACGCAAGCACTTTACTCAACAGCGTAGCCGTAAACAATGCTGCATGCTTCACCACCACGAAATCCCCTTCATCTTCATACGCCACGCCTATCTCATTCAAAAACAGTTGCGCCGGCTTGCGCATCACCATCGCGCTGAATAACTGCCCGCCCAGCCACGCGCCCCCGCCGGGCGCAACGCCTGCTTCGAGTAAAGCGATTTTCAGGTCTGGACGCGCGGTCGCGAGCGTGTATGCGGCGCTCAGGCCGCAGGACCCGGCACCGATGATTACGACGTCGGATTCGGCGTACGAGTCGAGGTCGGCGAAGTAGCGGGACGTCATGGCGCGCGAGACTTGGGATTCGCGGATGGGCGCGAAGGTGAAGGCGGGCCAGTTGGAGGAGATGGCTGAGAGGGAAGTGGCTATGCCGGTGGGTTTGACGCTGAGGTTGGCTTTGAGGACATTGGTAGGGTTGGTGGAAGCGGGGAGGTCGAAAGTTGCTGATGGTGGAGACATATTGAATCTTTATTCGAACTGTTCAAGGAGTCGTGATATCTAGAACCAGTTAAGTGTGCCCACAGCAATGCACGGGGAGCAAAAGCATGTCCTTGCGCTGGTATTATCCAGATCAAGTTATGACCGTATATTCTCAGATCGAGTCCCGCAGGCACCGACTCTCACAACAAGTGATGGGAGTGGATGGCTGCGGGAAACGAACACCGGTTCATGCGTATACTTAGCTAATATACCTTGACGACAGGACAACACCCGCGAGCAGAACGCGTCTTGCATCGGGGTTGCCATACTTGTTGAGTATCTATCTCGCATTAGCATGTCTTCTCACCAACCTTAGACGGGTGCAATGTTACGGCTCGACGTTCGATTCCAACTTTATTTAAGAAACGGTGAAGAAAGTAGCATTCGAAGAGAAAGTGCTGTTTAAATACCCCACGCTCGATGTGCGTCCTTCCTTCTCTAGCCGTTGGGGCGGGGTAGCTGTACCTAGCATGCACGCACCCCACTGTATTTAACAACCGGTGGTCTTGCCGCCTTAGTAATTGCTCAAGGGAGATAAGTATGCTTGAGAGGTTGTGCAATCAAAAGCAACAGTTTGAGTTCCGCGGACGCTAGTGCGGAGGGCGACGCCGGTTGCGGGGATAGCAGGAGGGGGGAACTTTGTTTAGTAATTGTACGACTGCGGATGCTGGGTCGTTACTAAGGACTGGGAAGACGGGGAGAGACGACGAGAGGTTGTAAAGTGTTAAGGTGGAAGTTGTTTCGCCAGTTTCACTCAGTGCCTCAACCATTGTGCTGGAATATACAGATGCCCGCATGGGTTTGAGTCTACAAAGCTACCAAGGCCAGAGCCATTGCATTAATTCCAAGTAAGGAGGCCGCAGAGAAAAGAACCGCATATCACGCAAGGAAAAGATTTTGTCTTGGGAGAAATCTTCATAGATCTTGGAAAGCGAAACGACCAACAAATGAAAGATGAGAGACGTCGACATAGCAGATAATGGAAGGGTATCCTTATCGGCAAAGGCTGAATAGGGCTGCTGTGTTGAGTAGTGTGCGATAAGTGGAAGGTATGCTGGTAAACCTAGCAGTGTTCTTGTTGTGGTCATCGTCGCGCAGGGAAACAAAAGACTGATAGAGCCCATTACAGGTGCACTTACAGCCAGCCGTCCGCACGATAATCCGTCTCCATCTCGTGGTACATCTAACGCAGCCTAGAACAGATTTGCATCGCTGTCGGTCGTGGTGTTTATGTTTTGGTAACGGCGTCATACCTGAGATGTCGATCAAGACAATCTGCCTACGCATCACGCACGACCACTATACAAGTGTCAGTTATATGCTCTTGACTCAGCACGATAACGTTTGCGGTAACTAAGATGTTGCCGAAAGGTTATCGTGCGATCTCCTTCTTCTGACTCAGCGACGAGCGATGGAACATGGGGCGGATATCAGTACGACTCAGAGCGCCGATCAAACGCGGAGAAACTTCCTCAAACGATCCGCGATGCGAACCTCGTGTGTGCAGCGGAAATGCTGGGATAATCGCAACACCGTGTCAATGCGATTGCAAGTTGTGAGGGTTGTTCGGAGGTGATGGTAGGTGGAGTCTTTGGTCAGATATCATCCCAACCCAAGCGGGCGGTTTGAAGTCCATGTTGAAACATGTAGTGGTGGCTGGCAGCTGATGGGTGTTACAAAGTGCGCAGTACCTGGTGAGGCCTCGCCGTTTTATTGCGTGCCAGCACCCAAGGGTCGACGTTGGTGTTTGGCTTGTGTTCGTGCCCGAACGGGTGCAACCCGACAACGCGGCTCATAAGGCACGTTCGGCATGATGAAACAGGTCCGTGACCCTTGACTATTCCCGCTCGTCTCAGGATTGTGGCTTGGTGGTTGTTGATATGAATTGATTGCATGAGATTCGTTCATATGGACACACGAAGCGGACACGAGCGGTACAACATCGCGTGCATATTGCGATGGTCGGAAGGGCTGCTCGTGTGTAACGGTGGACAAGCTTGTGTTTTACTCGAAGGCTGCTGATGGTGCTGTGAGCCTTCAAACACGGATAGAAACGGGGCTGTGCGACGATGAGCCTGAGTCTCCCATTTAGAGAACACCTTTAGTTGTAGGCGGACACGTGTCGCTCTGCAAATTTTAGCATCGAAACGAATCTTTTAACAGATTCCCAATCACTCCTCTGCACGGCGTAGATGAAGCATCGCACTGCAACCACCTGTCATTACCTTGTCGACCAGGTGGCCGCGTACCTGCATCGTTCTATATGTAGCATGACCAAATCTCCGGAGGGCGTGCTGATGAGGCGGCTCCTGATGGTCGCATAGGAGGTCCATTCTGGGCTATGGTTCGCGATGACATGCATCTATTTCTGCGAGGCGTTCGAGGGGTAAGGCCTCTTTTGGACACGGCATCTTCACGTTGCCGCGCTTCCTGCGCTCTGGCTCGCCAATGGCCAGTTGGCGGGCATGCTGAGGCGAGACATGGTGGTCAGCAACGTGATACGACACGGTGTGCACCAGCGCTGAACTTCTTCGCCATAGACATGGGCACGGCAGCTGAAGTAGACCTAGGCGACGGTGGTGGGTGTGACACAATAACATGTTGATATAGCCAAGGTGGACAGCCGCCGCGATCGTCGAAGTGTGGAGGGCGGCTTGGCAGGGCTTGTCCGCTTCCGGACTGGCGCAGTGGAGTCGATGGGCCGTCAGGGTCCCGATCATAGCGTTTCAGAAGGCGTCAGACGCATGGTGGCCTCGCGGCTGACTTATGTGCGATGCTCAGCGGTGAAGACGCCATCGCAAGAGGCCGTGATGCTGAGCTTGAGAGTCAGCGCAGAAGCAATGCTTGAAGATGCTCGATGCTGATGCGTGATGCGTGATGCCAATCCCCCCACAAGGCACTGTCCAGACGTTCTGACGCCCGCTCGCTTGAAGCTGTCCTTTCCGTCAGTGCTCTCCCGCTGTGAAGGGCACCAGACCCTGGGCAAACCCCCTGCCGCTATCATTATTGGTCTGCCGCACTACGAGCCTGAGGGGACGGTTGTGGGAGCTCGACACTCGGAGCTTTCTCACTGCGCAGCAGCAGGCGACCTCTTTTGGGCCACACTCTGCCGCTAGTCCCAGGCTTTCTGTTCCTGACTTTTGCCGTTGGAGTCGCCGCCATAGAGGCCTGAGGTTGCACAGCTGGGCGCCGCGAAGATTAGTTTTACAACACCTGCCCACTGCCACCGCCGACGCCGTTCGCACACCAAGCCCACCGCTCAGCATTGCCCTCGTATTTGGGCAGTTGCACTCCTCCTGCAGCCACGGCCGTCCAATTGCGGGCTGCTCGTCCTGATCGTGTCCCGGCCACCTCGCCCTCCAACACCTGCACAGCAACATGGACTCGCCAGGTGCATATCCCGAGTCGCCGCTGGACCAGGACGACGTCGTGTATCCGTGCAAGGGGTGCGGAGAGGTAGAACACGCCCTATCCACGCCCGCCGGCAGTCGCTAATCCAAGTCCAGATCCTCGAGGAAGGAAAGGCCTTCGAGCTCGGTATGCATTTCCCATTGAGACACACGCCCCTCGCGCCTTCCCACCCACGCAGCCATGGCCGAATGACACACTGACATCCAACAGCGGGCAACCGATGGCACATCGACTGCTTCCGCTGCAACACGTGCGGCACCCTCCTCGACTCGGATGCGAACCTGCTGCTCCTCGGCGACGGCTCGCTGATATGCAACAACTGCACGTATAGCTGCAACCACTGCGGCAACAAGATCGAGGACCTGGCCATCCTGACGGGCGACCAGGCCTTCTGTGCCAACTGCTTCAGGTGCCGGAATTGCAAGCGCAAGATTGAGAACCTGCGCTATGCCCGCACCTCGCAGGGCATCTTCTGCATGTCCTGCCACGAGTCGCTCATGGCTCGCCGGCGCAAGAAGTCTAAAAAACCTCCACCCGGGCCAGCGCCCAAAGTGGACAAATCGCTGCCCGCCTTGCCTCCCCAGGAGCGTCCCACGTACACTCCTGACATCGACACCCCGTCGGAGGTCTTTTCGGAGCCCACCACAACCGATGTATCCCCACGCCCACCCCACTCAAGAAGGGGCGACTCGTCTTCGAATTTCAGGCGCGATCCGTCCCCCGCCCTGACCGACATGTCGCGGAGGGGTGAGCAGAAGTTCAAGAGCCCCGAGCCCAGCGCTGTGGTCAACAGCCTCAATGCAGACAATGCCACGCTCCCAGCTACAACATACAACAAAGACAACAATCACGTTACTGTTGCGGACCCCACCGACGACGGCATTATGCTGCCCTTCGCGCTCGATCCCAACACTGCTCCCGGCCCGTCTCCCCTGGGCCGACCGATGAGCAAATACGCGGATCGCACGGTAGGAAGTAGCCAGCCAGCCGTCGCCGAGGGGAAGCCCAATCGAGACTACTTCAACAGGCCCTCGGGCGACCACCGGGAGGCATTAAAGGAGAACGGCTCGCGATCTGCTTCGACGGAAAGGCGACCGCCGCAAAGCCCGCACATTGCATACCAGGAGAAGGGCAGGCAGCCATCGGACCACTTGGCGGAAACACTGCGCAAACGGAAGGAAGTTGCAGATTCGCCTTCTGCTCCTATCCGGTCGCAGAGCCAACATGCCTCTCCAGCACCCTCCTCTGCCGCAGAACCCTTCAAGCTGCAGGACGTTCCAAAGAACAAGAAAGCTGAGGCGAAGCGCAAAGATTCCGAGTCCAACACACCGCCCCAGTCTCAGATGCCGCAACTTAGCTCACCTACCGTAGACATGTCTGCGCGGCTAAGTCGACCCTTGATCGAACCTAGCTTCACATCATCTCCGCCCGTACCCGTGGAACAGGACTCGCCTAGTACATCCGAATCCTCGTTCAGCTCTCACTCGCAAGTCGAGCGTATCGTCGAGCGTCCAGCCCGAGGAGACTCGCTCAACCCCTCGGCACTGAGGCCTTCTGCGTCCATAACACGATCCGAAAAGACAGCACCGTTGCCCACCACTCCCACAGTCAGCCATCCCGAGCGCACGTCTTCCACCAATGCCGCAACAGCACAGTTGAATGCTGGACTGGGCATCACCAGTCCCGTAGATTCTCCACCAACAAAGTCCTTCCCTGATGTTCCACCGCCACCAGCGCGGTCCTTGGGAAGGCCTGCACCTCAGTCGGCGCAGAACTTTACTTCACCCCGAGCTCCTCCCCAGCCGCCGGCACCTCAGACCCACAAGACTAGTGAGTCCATTAGCAGTGCGCAAAGTGAAGCTTCACGAGACCCATACACTACGCCCAATTTGCCCCGCTATAGTCATCAGGGTGATTTCTCCATGGACGAAGACTTTGCGCGTCTACTTGGAAGTCAACAAGAGAAGGAGGAAAGAGATGCTGGCGTCTTCCGGCGAGTCTCTAACGCTGTGTCCAAGCACGGCCGTAGTTTCAGCGATCGCGGTTCGATCAACCAGTCTCGCGGTCACAAGAAGTGGCCCACGAACGGTTCGATCGACATCAGCAGCCCGACAGTGGCCTCGCCAGACACGAGAGAAGAAAGCGTCAATCTCCGCAACGAGCTTCGACGCGCCCAGCAACGCATTGCTGAGTTGGAGGCCGAGAAGAACGGACTGCAAGAGTCAATGCACAGCGCTGCCGACATCAAGCAAGCGAACACCGTACTTCGGGAGAAGCGAAACACCATGGCGGTCCTGGATACGCAACGCGAAGTCGTGATCCGAGAACTTGAAATCATGACTGAGCACCTGAAGCAGGCCAAGGACAGCAACGGCTCAATGGATCTCAACCAGCTCAAGTCTGACATCTTGAAAGACTTTGCAAACTCGCTGCACAAACTTAAAGACCAACTCTCGGGACAAATAGAGGACCTGATTTCAAAGAGATCTGAGCTGACGGACGAAATTTCAAACTTGATCCAGATGAAAGACAAGGGTTTCCAGGAGTATGAGTCCCTCACTTCAGCAAACGCTAAGCTGACCGCGACGAACCGCGACATCGTTGAAAGTATACAAAAGTCACTCCAGAGTAACAAAAAGAGTGCACCAGCAAACTTCGACTCTTCCGCCAACGGTCTTGGAATCTACAATTCTCAATCAAGGGGCGGAAAGTCGGAATTGTCGGTGGATACTCACAGTTTACCGCATGAGCAGTCATTCGCAAATCTGCACGAAGCCGACAGTGAGGCCACACTCGCACAGCCTCAAGTAGTCAACATCCGAAAGACAGGCAAGCCCACCAAATTCTCGACTTGGAAGAAGGGTGGTCAAGCTATCACCAAGAACGTCACGAAGGGCTTCAAAGGGGCATTCGGGTCTGAGCAAAAGCAAGACGAATACAACAGTGTCAGGGTCATTGGCACGCCATATGGCGCTGTACATACACAGCCTGACCTCGCCTCCATGTCTAACTCAATCAAGAGTAGGGACGAGCAGGGAACGCCCCGGGCTTGGTTCAGTGGGAAACCCCAAGCAAATGGCCGGCAGTATCCGCAAGATCGCGTTAGAGCGATGCAACAAAACAACAGCAGCGCAAACTTGGCCGCTGATGCTAGCACTGTTTTATTTGGCTCAGATCTCAGCGCTCGTTGCGAGTTTGAGAAGCAGATGATCCCAAGAATCGTCAGTCGCTGCATCGAAGAAGTCGAGCTGCGTGGTATGGACGTGGAAGGCGTCTATCGCAAAAGCGGCGGTACCTCACAAGTTAACCAGGTCCGAAGTGGCTTCGAGGCCGACGGTGAGCATGATATATCAGACCCAGATCTGGACATCCACGCCGTGACGTCGGCACTGAAGAACTACTTCCGCAGGCTGCCAGTGCCCCTTATTACGTATGACGTGTATGATCAGTTTCTGGAGGCTGGCCGTAAGTTTCACGCCCACTACTACAGGATATGACTAACCAAGTAATCAGAGGTCCAAGATCCAGAGGTCCAGACCAAGGCATTACTTGCTGCTGTGAATGAGATACCCAAAGCACATCGCGACACCCTCCAGTTCCTGGTGTTCCATCTTTCGCGCGTCATCCAACACGCGAGCGACAACTTGGTGAGCATCTTGATCACAGCCTTGACCTACCGTGATTAACAAGTATCCAGATGACTCCTCTCAACCTTGCAGTTGTCTTCGCCCCAACCATCATGCGGCCCATGGACATCCAGCGCGAGCTCCAGGACTCCCAGGCGCAGCGTGTTGCCGTTCAAGCATTGCTCGAGAACTACAAGTCGGTCTTTAGTGACGACTGAAAAGCGCGAGCCCTTTTGTAGGCACACTGCCCATGTTTCCGTCCCTGACAGCCATTTGCCTCGCTCGCTCAAAACTTATGCCGTGCGCGTAACACGGCCTGCAAGCCAGGATATCAACCGGTCCCCAGCATTCACGCTCGAATCTCATTTTTGGACACAATTTCATTGACAGCGTTGAGCGACTGCTAAGCATGCGACTAATACAAAAGGTTGGGCAGTTAATTGCCCTCCTTCGCACCGGCTGCATTGCATTGCTAGCCCATTTTGATGTTATATGCGGGGGATCTTCGAGGTGTCCATATTCTACGATCTACTTTGATCGTCTTTCTGGCTTCTTGTATCATAGGACATCTCTTTTTGGCATGGGTGGAGGTTCGGAGCACAAAGATTGTCAATTGGTAGCGAAGTGACTCCGGATTTGATATAATACCCTTTGGACGCTAGAGTTAAATCGACAAGTTCCTGCTTGATGGAATGCTATTTTTGTGAACGCTGCGGGTGTTGGGTGGGATGATCGACCTTGTTCTGTTCCTAGCCTTGGCGATTGTTGTTCACGCGCT
This sequence comes from Ophiobolus disseminans, assembly GCA_010093685.1. Classification (NCBI taxonomy): domain Eukaryota; kingdom Fungi; phylum Ascomycota; class Dothideomycetes; order Pleosporales; family Phaeosphaeriaceae; genus Ophiobolus; species Ophiobolus disseminans. The sequence goes on along the minus strand of MU006238.1, from coordinate 366,261 downwards.
AAATTACCGAGCATGACGTAGCACACTCACCGCTCGCTAGCATGTGAGGGAGCCTGTTTCCCCCGGCATCACACGATCGTCCTTTTGTTCGCTACATCCGCCTAAAGCTTCCACGATAACGACCGTTTGACTGCAGCTGCCGCATCCTTCGTCTACTCCTCGATCGTCGTCTTTACCTTGACCTCTCTACACCTAGCCACCCACCAAGCAACTCGGTCACCATGTCGTACGCGGATATCGCTGCAAAGGGCCCCAAGCAGAGCCCAGAAGAAGTGAGTGTATTACAGAAACATATCTCGAGTCGAAGCTAATGTTGGCGCAGGCGTGAGTAATCCCTACCATAGTTTGCCGAAACATCGTCTTTGTGCACGATGGGTATGCGACCGTGTTTTAAGGCCACACGCCTCTTCACATGAAGCACGGCAGAACCACACATGACCATTCTGGACGCCGAAAGAAAGACAAGCTTATACTGACACAACCACAGTCGCGCGCCTGCCTTGCCCGAGGTCCAACATAGCGATGATAGCGTCTCCTCCCTCGTCGACGTCGACAGCCCGCACATCTCCTCTGTGCCTTCCGACTACGAGAGCCAGTCCGTGAAGACCGATACCCAGGCTGACCGCCAGGAGCGTGAGCAGGAGATCAAGAGGGAAGCCAAGGAGCTCAAGGACAAGGCCGCCGCGAAGAAGGAGCAAGCAAAGGACAAAGTTAAGAAGAACTCAGACAACCCGGTGGTGCTGGGCAATGCCATCGGTGCTGCCGTTCTGGCTAGTGTACTTGGGATCGGTGCATACAGGAAATACGCTCGCGGAGAGTTGACTGGCAAGCTCGTTGCCGCATGGGTCGGTGTTGTTGGGTTGCTAGGTGTCGGTGACTACTACGTCAGCCAGTACGTTGATCCAAATGAAGGTGGATAGATCGTGTGCTAATCGTACCTAGATACTTCTTCAAGCAGTACCCACCAAAGAAGTAGGGGGTGTCTTACGCGACTGAAGGATGCGCTCCACGCTTTGGTGAGCGACTACTCCCTCCACAACGCACGGTTAGTGGATATAGCCATGTCGGGCATTTTTTGGCTGGACTTGGTAGTATGATGGCACGCATATGATTCTCGACTCTGTTCTAGCTTGGAGTAGGCAGGTATGGCAGGTCTTCTTCTGTATATACGGAGCTCTACTATTCAACAATACCCATGATTTACCAATTTCGCCTAGAAAGTGTGTTTTGGGTGTATCCAACATTTGTGGTTCATAGGTCTTTGATTTGATCAAGAGTCGTGTGACTGGAGACGTCGCGATTTAGACATGACTATTGTCATGCGCCGACATTCTTGCTTCAGCTCAACCCTGAGTCCATGGAGCTCTATAGATTGAGAGAGCTACAATCCTCCTCTTACAAAAACACTTCGGCTTCTTTAGCATTATTTACTCAAATGGCATGGCGCACATTTACGTCGGGACAATCTCCAGACGATAGTACTTTCAGCACGTGACCAAGCGATCGCCGTTCAGGAACAGCCTGGTCATCGCCCTGAAGCTCGGCTTAGAAATCTAGTGCCCCGTACATCGAATTTCTACGTCACGACAACATTTCCGTCAACGTCTACCACGGCTTTCTTTCTTTAGCTCTTTTCTGTCTTTTCTTGTCAACATCATGTTTCGGGCAGCCCCACGATTAATTGCGCGTTCAACAGCGCTCCCTCGCACTATTGCGCCCGCGCGGCGATACATCAGCACAGCTCCGCCAACACAAAAGTCAAGAAGCTGGAAGAGCTTAGTCGCGCGATTCGGCATTGCAGGAACAATTATATACTACTACAACACGACAGATGTTTTCGCGGAAGAGCCTAATCGTACGTCTTGACGATGCTCGGATGACGACGGAGAGGACGAACGCAGCTAACAACGCATCGCAGACCCCGTACAACCCCTCCCCGAAACCGAAATCGAATCCGAGCATCTTCCCACCATCGAATCCATAACCGCAGAGCGCGAGAAGCGAAGAGCTGTGCAGGCGAAACTCGATGAACAGACGCAAAAAGAGGCCTTGAGCACACAACGGAATGCGCAACCAGTAAGTGGTGGCGAAGGTGGCATGGAAGGCTTAGAGGACGAGGCAGGCCAGCAAGGCGCATTCAACCCCGAAACCGGCGAGATCAATTGGGACTGCCCGTGTCTGGGCGGCATGGCGGATGGGCCCTGTGGTCCTGAGTTCAAGGAGGCGTTTAGCTGCTTTGTTTACTCGACCGAGGAGCCCAAGGGCATGGACTGCATCGATCGATTCAAGTGAGTTTGTATGACTCAAGAGACTGAACATGAGGGCTAACAAGGGACAGGGACATGCAAAACTGCTTCCGCAAATACCCCGAAGTCTACGGCTCAGAACTCGACTCCGACGCAGACGACGAAGACGACTTAACCTCCGACGCCGCCCATCCTGCCCCTGCGCATACCGACTCCGTACCCTCGTCCGCGTACTCCGACTCTACACCCGCTCCCTCGTCACAAAAGCCCTCCAAGCCGGCAACGTCCAAGCCCTCGACCGAAGCCGCACCAGCAGACAAGGGCAAGCAGTCTGATGAGCGATCCTCAAAACCTCCACCATCTGAAAGCCGACCAGGACTCGACCTCGTACCGAACAACTACAAGCCTGACGCCAAGCCGAAGAGCGAGGAGCCCACGAGTGAGAGTGAGCAGCTTGTGCCCAAGGGCGCGCATGATGCCGGGGACGCGAATACGGGTGTGTTGGAGAGGAAGTAGGATACCGAAAAGCAAAGAGTGGTGATGGTACGATTTGACATATGTAAGGAAATGCATTGTATAATATCACGCATATGTGGAGTATTTCCGGCTAGCACTCAGCTACATGTACGTATATCAAAAAAGAGAGAAATGTACAACATTATATGTCCAGATCAAAAATCCACCATTCACTGCATAAAGCGCGAAAGTTTTTTAACTGATGATAAGAACGCGCTGATATGACAGAGTGAACGGTATGAAGCTGGTAAAATTCACATGGCTACTACATTCGTTCTCCCCCGATTCCACCACAAAGCCAGGATCACTCCAGCGCCGTCCTCCCTTCCGGCTCTCCCCTCCTCACAAACACTCCCTCCAAACCTGATACTCCGGCAACCCATCTGAACACTGTCAGCCCTCTCCTCTTCTACCCATCCCCTCATGTGAACAGAAAAACATACCTGCACACCCCTTCTCCACAGTCGCAGAAGTTATCCAGCACTGCCATCCTGGCACATACAGCCAATCCAGCCAGCCGGGCGTGCCCTTTGCTACGCAACTCACGTCGAAGGCGTGGGAGAGCTTGACAAGGCGTGCGATAAGGTTTGAGGTGGGCGTCGTGTAGCAGTGCACGCGGTAGGGGACCACTCTGCAGGGGACGTCCCGGGCGGAAAGATTGTTCGTCATTGAGTGGTCGAGGCGAGGAGAAGGAGGAGGGCAGGAGAGAAGAGGGTGGGGAGTTTCATGGTGCTGTTAGGAGGTTTGTGCTTGGCTAGAGATCAGCATTGGAGATTGATGAAGAAGATGTAAAGAAAGAAGGGAAGAGGAAGTATGGTTTGACCGGTCATGTTTCTACACAAACAGATAGCGGCGGTATGTTTGACCGTGGACTGCGCATCTGTAGAACGACTATGCAGGTGATCGGGAAGACTGAGATGTGTTAAAATCGTTTGCTTGCATGGTGATGAGTGCTCTGTCGTCTTTCGGGGCTGGGTCGCACTTCCGAGCCATACGGAGGCTCGGGGTCTCCGGTGAGTGTGTTGTACAAGATGTGATGTGATGGGGCGGAAGTGAGACGGGAAGATGAGCCACGATCACAATTCCAAGGTTTGCAAACATGGTCGTCGTGAGCGAGATACGGCATGCAGCGCATCGATACCAATACAGCATAGTGATGAGACGAGGTACGTGACGAGGTGGAAAAGAGGACGGCTGGTATTAATATTTTGAGCGCGTGTGTCTAGGGTGGCAGAACGAAGGCAGGAGCTTTGGCGAGTTTTGTCGGTTTTACGTCACTGACGTTGCACTCACTCTTTTGCATCGCCATACTCTTGTCATCGATCAAGTAATTTTGGCGATGGGTTGCTTCGCGGTTCATAAAATGGACAGATAGGTAAAAGCATGGTAAAAAACAGCCAATGTGCACCAGCGTTAACATGGATTGCGACACATCAGTAAACACAAATTTTAATCCATCACTGAGGTCCGCACTCTACTCAACACCACAAAACATACAACATCCCCATCGTCACATCTCGCAGCTCAACCCAACCTTGGAATACCACGTCTTCCTCACAAACATCCCTTGAAATCTTTCCTGTAATCTAGACCATCTACAAAATTCATCAGCCCCACATCACCAATCACAGACACCTGCCTAAAGACTTACCCTCACATCCGGCATTCGTTTTCTCCGCAATGATCCAACACCCCCTCCCCGGAACATAAGCCCATTTCTGAGTGTTCCCGAGACCCGCGGCGCTGCAGCTAACGTCAAAGAAAACATCATCTGAGATCCATTCGATGCGTTCGCTGGAGTAGGAAGGCTTCGCCTGGCAGGCGCCTCCGTCGGGCGCGGTGTGGCATGTGTTGTCGCGGGGAAGGAGGGCGGAAGCGGAGGTAAGTATGGGGAGGAGGATGAAGATTGTGGGAAATCTCATGATGGGTGGTTCGTGTTGGTGAGTAAATCGGCTTTGTTGATGCCGGGGAATGATGAGTGATGGAAGCGTCTCAAGTTTGTTGCAGTCGTCCACAATTATGTATCTCTGCCTTGACCGGAAAGCCCCACTAGAAATACACAGAACATTGAAAGGTGGATAAAAGTTCCTCCAACGTACGAATTGGGGCACACATGCTCACAAGTAGCGGGTATATGTGGAGGGTGGTACTAAAAGAGGTCGACTTCGGGATGCGTTACACATAACGGGAACTTGGCGGCTTATGGTTGTACATACACCAATGTCTCCAAGGGTGCATGGACTTTTCCGATGAACGTATTGAGCATTTTTAATGGTATGTATGAGCACCGACATCTTGGTCCGACCTTGACCAAATGTGAAAGAGTGAACGATAATTTACGCTTGTCGATTGGTTGTCCTCTACCTCCGCCGCACGCAACGACTGGCATCATGCGAGCCTGTTAAACTAGCAAGACAGAAGCTCAAAGATACGTGTAAATACAATCACAACATGCAAAGTAAAAGCTAGGCTGAAGTAAGTTTACAACGTAAATTCATGTCGTGATATTGGGGGCGGACGCGGAAGTACTTGAACACGACTTGAGTTATCTTGCTTTACACATCATTTCCCACACTACTCTTCTTGGGTTAACAAACTCCTTCTCCTACATGTCCAAGAAAAAAGACCTATATCCTTCATCTCATAAGCAATCTTCCCAACTTTCAAGCACATCTAGGCATCCCAACTACGCTCCTTATTAGCATCTTACTTCCTCAATCAAACCTCCGCAGGACCTCGCCTTCACACAATGGATTTGTCGCGATAGCCGCAACCCAGCATTCCCAGCCCGGAATGTAGTCCCACACAAACCGCCGTTCGCCGGTAGTAATCCATTTGGAGGCCTCGCTGACGTAATAGGGTCTTTTGTAGCAGCCGGCGCCGATGCTCAATATGGACGTGTAGCATGTTTTGTCGCGGGCGGTGAGGGTGTGAGAGGTGGAGGGATTGGTAGGGAGGGAGAGGGTGGTGGCGGATATGAGGGAGAGGAGGAGAGTGGTCGGAAGTTTCATTCTGGCGGTGAGGAGAGGGTATACTGATAGTTGATATTGTGCATGCAGCGGAACGTTATAATATACCAAATAAATCAGAACACCTTTTCGAGACAGTTCGATGGTCACTCCCACAACCACGCATATACGCATATTCCGAGGTGGAAACACTGCCAGCAATCATATTTGTGTCCTAGTGATCCGTGTTGCTTTCCGATGAACTTGTTCTACCCGACCAATAATATCGTGCATCTTCCCGCTTTCCGTATCTATCACCTTGCTTATCATGACAACACATCATACTGAGAATCACGCGAATCCATCGTGCAAGTGAGTGGAGTAAGGCGTAGAACATATTTACATGTCATTTTGCGAAAGGGAATTTCGGGTGACGTGTCTAAAACCTACCACGATTCATTCCAGCCACACGCAAAAAGATCAAGTCCCCCAAGCCCATCCCAGAGACAATATCTCCAATCCTTAAGAAACCCCAAGCCATCTACAGCATTTGTCAGTAACTATTGCCACATTCTTGGACAATGGAAAGATCACGCACTTTCGCACTGCGACAACGTCAGTGCAGTTGGCACCCAGCAGTTCCACCCTGGAACATAGTCCCATTTCCCCCCATGTTCACCTTTTGCGATACAGCTCACACCGAAGTCATCAGCATTAGTGACTCCGCGCCGGACAGTGGCGGAAAAGGATGGTGCGGCATAGCAATCAGTGCGGGAGCTTAAAATTTTGCATGCGTTGTGGCGGGAATGAAGAGCTGCAAAGGAGGGATTGGCGATGGGCGTTGCGGATGCAAGGATAGGCAGGAGGGTTATATAAGTGAAGAGTCTCATGGTGGCAATAATTGGAAGCGAATTGTTGGTGGATGGATATTGCAAGAAGATGGATATTGAGTATGTTCATATATCTTTAAGCTAAAATTTCTACATAAGTAGCCTTCCCGAGCAGCAAACAATGCCCTTTCTCTAAGCTGCAAGATAGTTAAGTTGTTCCATGAAATAGCAAACTAACGTGAACAGCAAAAATCGTCGTGACCGACCAACTTGCCACATGAATCCTGCGGCTGCTCAGGCGGGAATCCACGTTGACATCCGTAAGTCTGCCGTTCTCCGGTGAACGGGTCGGACAACAAGGATCCCACGCCGTTCCATTTAACCACTTTACTCCTGAGTAAGCTATCTCACAAACACTTGTTCCAGTCCCATTCATACCTCACACCATCTAACACCTTGTCAATCATTTGTTCGGTTGTTTCGAGAGCAAACTTACCAGCACAGCTAGATTCCGTATATTCACTGATAACCCAGCAATTACATCCAGGAACGCAATACCATTCTTGGCCACCAACATGACCCTGTGCTTTACAGCTCACGCCAAAGCGGTGATTTTGATCAAAACATCTATGCAGATAGCTTATATGATAATGGGGCTCTGTAAAGCAGCCGGTTATGGGCCTGCTGAGCTGACATTGATTACCCGCGGGACGCAGTAGAGATTTATCCAACCTAGTAGGAGTATCCGTATGGTCGATTGGCTTTGCAAATATAGTAACAGAGAAGAGGAGTAGTGCACCAAAGAGTTGCATGTTTGTCTTGATTTGCTCGATGCAGAGGCAGATGCGCAACTGCTTTCTTTGGTGGAAAATGAGAATGCCGTGGGCATTTAAAACTTTCTCCTCTAAAATCACTAAATTATGGTTGGAAAATACAAAAGTTCACCCTACTACTTATCACCTGGGCAGGCCTGGCAATCCCGCCGAGCAACTTGGGCCCGAAAGTAAGAACAACGGATTATACCGGAAGAAGATTTTTCGACATATTACACACCAAATAAAGGAAGTACCTACTCAAGTCGTGTCGCATAATATCTCTCACGAGGTCTGCACAGGCTCAGTGTCATGCTTGTGTCAAATCTTGTGTACAATTATCTCTCAATGTCGTTACACAAACGCAGACTACATGAACACGAGACGGAAAGCACGGCCGAGTTAGATCCAACAACGCGAAGCACGTCTTCGAACGGCGATGTTTTGCGACCCACGCGGGCGCGCACTGCCTTACAAACATTTCTTGTAGTCGTCGTAGTAACTCAAACCAGCTGTGGCCCCATCAGCACTGACAATGAACGCGTTCGGATTCCACGAGACTTACATTCACAGCCCTCTTGCGTCCACCCGGCCCAAATCCAGCAGTTCCAGCCCGGCACATAGTCCCATTTTGTATATCCCTGTCATCCTCAGTCAACACTGCATCATGACCGAAGTCGACATGGGAGCGACACTAACCCTGAATGACTTTCCTTTCGCAGTGCAACTCACGCCGAAGCGCGAGGCGCCAGTAACGTCCTTCTTGCGGGAGCCGCTGAAGGGCGTGGAGTCACAGCCTTGCGGGTCGTTCTTGAGCGCATCAGAGTTAAGGTAACAGTTGTTGTCGCGGGCTAGGAGGGCGTCGGTGGCAGCGTTGAGGTTGGGGGTTGTGAGCGGGGACGCGTAGGTGATGGTGAGAAGAGGAATGAGAGTGGCGATGGAGAACTTCATGGTGGCTGTTTGGCGGAAGATTAGGAATACAGAGAGAAATGCAGATGTTGGGAGATGTTTCCAGAGTTGATTTGTTTGAGATGGGTCAAACAATGCTGAAGTCTTTATACACTTTGCCGAAGAGCCCATAAACTCTTTTGCGACTCTAGACACGGTTGATCTAGAACGACCTCGGCGATATGCATGCAGAAGTTTACATGAGCTCGATACTCTTCGTTTTCGTATGCATCGCATTGGTCGCATTCCGTACCGAAGTAAGAAGGTCACACTCACGATGCTTCGGCTGCCAAGACTGATAGATTAAAACTCCATGTACGATAATAATCTAGGGACTTTGTTGCACGATGCGTCAAGGTGAGGGAAAGAGGGGACCTCAAAAATCACCTCTCTACTATACAGAAAGAGAGATTTCACCCTTCAACAATCTGTATTATCGAGCATTGTAGCTCTCTGCTTACGCTCATTGCGTGCGAAGGTTGGTAGACTCACTTTGAGAGCTTGAATGGATCAGCGCCTACCGCCTGAAAGAAGCCATCTAGATCACATGTCGCACTAACACCACGCAGCCTATCCTTACTATCGCTACCATACGAAACGATAGCATCTTGGTACGTGAACGCGTAGTTCAGGTATCGGTAAGAAGCAGCCACATTCTTTCCTTCAGGCTCAGCATCGATCTGCTTGGGAGCCATTTTGTTGACCTCGTAAACTTTTTCGTGTCGGTGGCATCATCCCACGAAGTGTAGAACAAAATCACAATGAGGGGACCGTCAGACGGCTTGAGACCGAGCGCGTTTTGTCCACGAGCATTTGATTGCTCGATCATGGAAATGGGTATTGGCTCGAAGGTGACCGAGAACAGGATGTTGTTCATGTGCTTCAGCTGTTTGAAAGATTCGCGAAACGCTTTGGCCGCATACTCGAGAATGCTGGTGTCTGTCTTGACCGTTCTAGTCATCTTGACCACCCTGGTTACTATTAGTGTGTTGCAATTAGCACATGCTTGACTTGACTACCTGTTTGGAGATGCTCCAGAGCAAGCTTCGTCCGTAAAATCCTTCAGGTTCGCAACACGCAGGGTGTTCATCTGGTTGATCTGAGGCTGGACGTCCACGAAAGCCTCAAGTGCCTTTGGCTTCCTTGGAGAGGTGCAAGAGATGTCGTTCATACACAGAATATCTCCAAGGGCCGCAGCGTATCCAAGGCTAAGACATACGTGAATGTTCGTCTCCGGGCTCGTTCGTCTCCGGGCTCGGGTCGTGCAGATAGTCGACGAGGCGCTTGATTTGTGCGGGAAAGCTAGGTTGAAAGTAGAAGATCTTGCCACCCCACATCTCGTTCAACTCAAAGATCCGGACGTCGAATGGCGTCGCAATTCCAAAGCTACTCCCGCCACCTTTCAATGCAGCCCAGAGGTTTGCATTAGTCTCCGCGTTGGCGTTCACAATCTCCCCACTTGCAAGGACGACTTCATAGTTAACCACATCGTCGCAGATAAACCCACGTTCGTACGAGAAGCACGACAGCCCATCTATGAAGATACGAATGGAAAGCTTCACCATGAAGACGGGTCCCCGAGTTTGTCACTCACCTTGCACGGCGTCTCCTCCGATGCCGCCACTGGAGTGTCGGTTACCCGCAACTCCGAATTTCAGAGCAGTCGCTGCTTCGTAGACACGGCCCATCTTTTCCCCTGCGGCAATAGACACGATCTTTCTTTTTGTGTCTACCTCAACACCCTGGATGTCTTGAAGGTGAATGGTGAGGCCGCCGTGGGCGTTTTCAACCACGGGCGTCGCTTGTTGACCGGCGCCACATATCGAAAGTTTGGATTTCAGACTCTCTGCAAAGGGTTTGAGACATTTTATGATGGCTGCCACGTCGTTTGCTGACTTTGGCGTTATGAAACAAGCCAGCTTGAGCTCTCGTTCGAGCTCTGTGAAGTAAGACTTGATAATCTTGTCGTAGGATTGAGTACCTGGGAGGACGACCAGACCACTCGAGATCCCTTCAATAGCTTTGATAGCCCCCTGTTCTGGTTTGCTGAATGTTGTCGAAGGTTGATGTAGGAAAAGACGTTGAAGATGTGCTACTGGGTGATGTTCACTCGATATGTTTCCGACTGTTGAACCAGGCAGAGACGACCCCGCAGCTGTGCCGTAAGGTTACTTTGCCTGTTGCCTCCGTCAATGATAAACCACCCGCGTCACTGCGCCGCTGCGGCGATGCACGAGTTGTTCCCCGTCCCACTGCTATAGCGCCTAGAGGAGTTGACCTCATCAAAAAAGACGGACATTAAGCATCAAACATATTCTGCCTAAGGCGAGAAGCTGCTCGAGCGAAAGGCTCAAAGTATGCCATATATGAATTTGCGAACGAGTGTACACTCATGTGTGCTTACTTGTTGTAGCACACTACGGAGAGTTGCGGGTTTTGACACGCGAAGCACAAAAGAGAGACATACGATCCCTCTTCCTTGACGTTCTTCGAAGAGTCCGTGAAAGATAAGTTTGAGGAGCACACCGATTTTCCGCGCGATCGTAAGCAATCCTCAGGATACAAGAGAATATTCAACTTGCTTGAATGAGGCAGCGTTTGTTCTTCGGATACATCAGGAAGTAAATGACTTGCTCCATATCGTCGTCGCAAAAGCCCCGCAGAGTCGAAACTCTGGCATTTGGATGCATCCGGAATAACTTCGTAGTAGCGATGCGCAGCTCCATTAGCGCAAGATGCAGTCCGATACACACTGCGATTGCGTCAGTGAAGAGACCTGACGTGGGTTAGAGTAAACAAACCTCGTGCACCACCGCCAAATGGCATCCAAGCATCCTTCATGTCTTTTGACGGGGCTTCCCACCTCGAGGGATTGAACCTGTTGCGATTAGCTTTTTATACTGGATGGAGTATCCGGTCGTTCAACTCACTGCTCTGGAGCTGGGTAGACGATAGGGTCCCTGTGCATACTATACGCCTGCGTCTGCACGTCCGTGCCGCCAGGCATCCAGTATCCGTCAATCTCGCTTCCAGCTGGTGGGACTTCCCTTGGCAAATGCGCTGGTGCAGCAGCGTACAACCTCAACGTTTCCTGGATGACCTGGTTCAAAAACGGAAGTGCTTTCAGGTCTTCATCTTGGTACCTATCCGGAAGGTCCGCAACTTCCTTTGCGAGTCTCGCTCTGATACTAGGTTCGCGACATACCGCCCATACTAGATACGTCAGAGTATGCGCCGTTGTATCGCTGCCCGCAGTGATGTATGCTTGCGCATTAGCCACGATGTTTGCCTTGGGCATTGTTTCCTCGTTCACATTGAACAACTTTGTGAACAGTGTGGGCTTGGGGTTATTCGGTTGCGCTGCAATGATATTTTCGTAGCGGTGAATGGACTGCTCGGCGTAAGAGCCCATGCGCTGCACCGACGCATATGCTTCAGTGAAGAGCGGAAGCGGGATGTAGGATGCAAGTTTGATAATATTTGGGAAGGCGATGCGAATCCTAACTCTTTGAGCCAAGTTTTGAAGATCGTGCACGTATTGGTTTTTCTGTGGATAATATTAGTACGCGATGTATCAAAGACATCCCAGAAGATGGCCACAATGTGTTCCAGTAAATCGAAATTGTTCTCACCTTGCCCTGTTCCAGCATTCTGAAGCTGTCGCCAAAAGTCAACTACAATGGTGTAGGAAAGAAGTTAGTTTATACCCCACAAGCAGTTCGCGCTTACACGACTTACCTCGCCAATCACGTCGGTGCTAAAGTAGAGCCACCACTTCATGACATCTGCTGCCCCTCCTTGCTTCGTCTCCAGCCCAATCTTTTCTACAGCTAGTTCAGCTCGCTGGTGTACGATATGCTCGACGTTCTTTAGACTCGCTTCTGAAATTGCTGAAGAGAGCAGCCTCCGATGGCGTGCATGGACATCTACATCTCGTGTACCGAAGACATTCACAGCGCCATTTGCAGATCTAAAGGTGTCGTACATTCGGGCTTTAGGAAACGGGCGGACGAAGGCATGGACTCGCTTTGCGCCGGAGATCGAAGCAAAGTCTACCTCGGAGGGACTGATGCGAACTACTTTGCCTATGATAATTTGTTTAGAACCAGTGTCGTTCAGTGAAGTATCTTGTAAAGACGAACCGTGTGTCTCATGGAGACAATTGACGTAAGACGCTCGTCGACCGCGTAGCCAGTGATACATCAAGACCATGGAAGTCCATTTTGAGTACCATGGGCCCGGCACGTGAGAGAGAGGGTTTCGAAGTCCCTGAATAAAGATAGCAAGAAGCCATAGGCCCAACAGGAGAAGTGGTAGTACGAGGATATACATTGCCTTTCTCTGACTGAGACCTGATTCCGATACGGCAAGATCGGTAAGATGAAGTAACAGATGACGGAGTAAGTTAGACTCAAGCTCGACAAAAGCGCCTTGTCCTGAGAACGACGTGCAAAGCCTTGCGCTTCTTCGACCACAATTTGTACTTCATCGTGACTACAGAACCATGCTTCGCAGGACTCATTTCGTCAAACATCGGGATGTTAAACGCCACTTCAAGACCGAAGGTCGGCGGACTCTCAGCGCGAGCTCCGACTCGACGTCAACTTCTCCGCTTTAGTGTTCGTCCGTGCTACGGCACAGTGGTATTCCCGTAAAGTTTGAGCCATCCCCACTTTTTATAGATGGCTTCTTGTCCAATCAAATGCACGAGATGTGCTTACACAGGCATGTACAGCCAATCGTGGAGTGCGCTCAAAAGTTAGCTGTCCCACATACAGTTCCCATCAGGTGGACGAGTTGTGACCAGGTTGATCCTTTGCGGAATGTTCCCAAATGCTGGGACGGCGGAGGCGGGGCAGGACACGGCGTCCCTCATGGGGAACGGGCATGGTATTCGACGGTGGCTGGCCATATCATTGTACATTCTGCAGGTGCTCGGAGCCGCTTCGGAGCTGGTCAAATGGTAGACTCTTGTCATCGTGGCCTGACAATTCTATCATGGACAGAGGATGAAAAGAACACGTATGACGTTGTGGGCCCACGTCAAGTGGAGACCAGATCGTGGAAATGCTTGCGACGACTGAAGAGCACGTTTCGATACGAGATGGCATGGAGGTCTGGAATTTTAATGCATAGTTCAGAGAGAGTGCCGGGATTGTATGTGGTATTGGTGTGGTGCTAAGGTGAACAAACTTTTTCCTTGATGTCCAAAAACGGCTAGCGTTCGGTAGATCCCGCCCACCCCTTTCCTCATTTTGTCTTTCATAGCACATACGCATTTTGCGGCGCGCATACTGAAGAGAAGATCGTTTTCTGTACATGTCGCAAAAGTCTACTGGGCCATTGGTGGCCACGAGATACCTAGCGAAGACCACTGGGAAACATATGTATAGACTGGGTGATAAGCTCTAATACTTCAAATATTACACTGGGTTTAGTGTTACTGCATGAGCGATGAAAGTGGTCGAAGAGCAGCAGATCCAATCTGAAACTACTTCTCTAGTGTTTGGTCTAAATCAGGACACACTAACCAATTTTCTCCTTCGAATCACTAATTGTCGGAAGCGCACTCAGTGCGAGCACCGATGGTGCGTCAACAACGGCGATAGTTTGCATGATTTTGTGCGGACAGTGGCAGCGACAATTGCGGCCGCCGTGATTTCGGTGGACCGCTGCTGCCCGGCTATACGGACGACGCAATGAGTAGGGTCTCCTCAATCCTTCCTAACCTGACTCCTCGGCGAGGATCAGATTCATTCACAAAGCGATCATATTGATGTCGGAGCCACCTGGGCAGTAAAGAGCTCTGAATGCAGGGATTATATCATTACTCTCGACACTAAGTTGCTTCCTACTTCAACGCCCGAAAGCGTAGCTGACCTCGCTACCATTTGGAAGTAAGATGTACAAGTCTACCCATTCAACTCCTCAAACAAACATTACTCCTGGATATGAACCACCACCTTCCCCTTCGCCCTGCCAGTCTTCAACCGCTCATACGCCCTCGGCAACTCCTCAAACTCAAATGTCGAGTCAACAACGGCGCGCAACTTGCCCTGCTGCATCCACTCCGCAAGCTGCACATACGTCGTATGCAACTCCGACGGTGGCGCCACAAAAATCCACTCTCTTTTTCCCCACGCCCAGAGACTAGCAAGCTTATTGCCGACCGCCTGTCTGGTGCCAGCGAAATTCATCCCCAACCCGACCTGAATAAACTTGCCCTGCGGCTGCAAGAACGCGCTCGAGGCGTGGTATAAATTTGCCGGAACACCGATGTTGTCCACAACGTGATCGAATACTGCGCCCTGATCCTTGAGTTGTGCGACAATGTCGCCTTTTTTATAGTCAAGCACCGTATCCGCTCCTAGACTCTTACATAGCTCCACGTTTGCGCTCGAGCATGACGTCGTAACATCTGCCCCAAGGTTCTTAGCAATTTGAATCGCCATAACACCCGTGCCGCCGGATCCGCCGTTGATAAAGACTTTATCGCCAGGCTTGACGTACGGCTTGAGAGCGGCGTAACTTGTGGCTGCAACACAACCCGTTGCGACCACGTCGTCTGACTTTAATCCCTCCGGTGCCAGCGCGACTGCATTTTCCGCGATGGGCACGAATTGCGCGAGCGAGCCATGTTTAGCCACTGGGCCTAGGGAGCCGTATACTTTGTCGTTGATCTTGTAGTTTGTTACTTTGCTTCCGACTTGGACGACTGTGCCGCAAATGTCGAGGCCCGGTGTGATTGGTGAGCGGAAGATAAGCTTTGAGATGAAGCCGAGTTCCGCGAGCTTGTAGTCGATGGGGTTGAGTGTTGTGCTGAGGTTACGAACGAGAATTTCGGTATCTTTGATGGGTGGGACGGGAATGCCTGCGGTGGGGATGGAGAGGTTTTTCACGAAGGGTCCGGATGAAGCTTGGAAGAGCCATCCTTTCATAGTCGCCATTTCGAATGCGCGAAAACGGAGAATTTGCGGCCACGGAGATAAAGTAGGTGCGAATTCGATACGAGTCTCTAGGTTTTATGGTATAGCGTGATCCAGATGGCGAATGGAAACAAAGCTGAAACGGAGTGTTGTTGAGTGTTTATGGCTTCCATTCCACCTGGTGATCGCCATCGCTTTATACATATAACGCCCAACAGTCGTGCCGCATGCTTGCGTAAGTTCTCGGGTGTCGGTCCAAGCGTATATCGCGAGACGCGAAACAAGTTCAGATGTGTAAGCACAATCTGCATGCGTCAGCCAACAAGGCGAAACGGGGCGTAAGGCAACGTTAAGCGAACAGCCTTGCGCCTTTCGGCCGCGAATTAGTCCAGCCTCGCCAGTCCAATCTAAAACTCAAAATTCTTCGAACGCTAACAAAGCAAATAGCTATTACCGATCGTTGGTGAATTCATTCAATATGTTTCGCATCCTCGAATTGAAGCAATGAAGACACGCTAGACACAATAAAAGTTAGTGACCAGATGGTCCCAGTCCTTTTGCAAGCTCATGTTCCCATTAGATTTCATGCCCCAGACTGAGACGACGACTCAGAACTAGAGCTAAAAAGATCGGTGGGTAGAGCCTCTGCCATCAAGATCAAAGGGATGTAGTTGCTCGCGGAAGCCACAGGCCCTCAGGATATGTTAGTTCGTGGATAATACAGCAGGTTGGAGAATTTGTCGTCTTACTGTACATTTATAAGTATCTTTGTACGTGTTGGAGATGTTGTCGTTATTTTGGCTCATTTGCTCGAGTCGCGCTGCCGTTCCCCATTTGTGACTGGCAGGTTGAGTCGCAGTAGAATCAGGTCATCGGACTTGATTGCAACGCGCACGGGGGTTGATGTCGTTCAACGACAAAGGCGGTTATTCGAGCTTAATGTCTTCGATCATCCACTCTCCGAATCTATCGCCAGGCAGACTTTCAGTTCTGAGGCGGTGCAGATCCTTGTGACCTTCTAGGCCAGGAATGCGCGCGGAGCAGATGTGCCAATACGTTCCGTTATTCTGCCTTCTTAGAAGGACGGGAAAAGAGCATCCAAGGAGATACCAGACCTCGTCACCCTCGAGGATATCGCAATCTGGTATTAATCCATGCAGTCCCTCTTTCGTATGAATGAGTGCCCTCCCAGAAATGTTGTCCAAGACATGCCCCAGTACAACTAATAAACTGGATGGTACTAAAGTCAAATGGGGGACAATGCCCGCGAATCCATCACCAATGATGCACTCGGCGAACGAGGAGTCTTGACTTAGTTCGTGGAAGTGGATTAAAGCAGTCCTCACATCCCAGGGGAGAATGTTGTAAGGAGTAACGATGGCTTTGCATATATCCAGCCGCATTTCTGTCCAGTTCGCGTCCAAAACGTCCTGCAGATACATCCCCAGCGACGAGGACCAGAATTGTGATACGCTCGTTGTTGGATACTCACCATGTCCATAAAGACACTGAACAATATCAATCTTGACACCACGAACACAAAGCTGTAATGTTTCGATATCAACAGAATGCGGGGAGCAGCTGTGAGGAGAGTCTTCGTGCGCCGGGTTTCTGGAATTGACATAAAGATCCTCTGACGCACCAAGGTCAATTCCGTACCATGCGTTCGGAATCCAGGTCGGTTTAAGTGCAAGATTGTAGCGTTCATGGGTAGTAGCCGTCGAGTCCTTCAAAAAACTTTGGTCCAAAAATTCAAGGTTTTGGTGGCAAGTGATGTGGTGAATAGCAGCCTGGAGCATGACCTTGACATCTTCGTTCTTGTAATCGACAACGATATCCCCCTCCTTGTAGTCATTTGCGAGGTGCATGAGAGCGTAGACGCGGTCTGGGAGTTCGCCTGCCTCTACAAGGTTGCACATATACAAGAGGTTGATCAAGTTTTTGCATGGTTGCTTCTTGATGAGGGAATCATATAGTTGATAGAACGCAAAATTGTGGCCGGTAGTCAACCTTGCAAATCTGTGCCACCAGGGCTCGAATTCGGGTTGGTCACGAATAGCCTTGAACAGTAGCCAAAGTGCTTCGAAAAAGTATGCGATAGATGATCCCGGGAAAGTAACGTTCATGCAATGGAGTTGAAGTCGTCTTGCACTCAGTATCTCTTGTTGTATCCATATTCGATTCCAGTACCGATTTTGAAAGATAGGTATTACAGGATCCCAAAAGGTCGCATCAGTTCCAAGACATGCCTTGGCAATCTCAGAATTGTTTGTTAGCGGCATCTCAAAGGTCTGCAGGGCAGCAACGGCCGGACTGTCCTCTTTGATGGGCTCACGGATCCATATCCGGACGCAATTCGCGTTCCGATAGACTAACCGCATCATGGCAACTTGATGTCCCCGCTCATCTAGGTCTTCTTGATTTATGCATACCGCATCGACCCATATCTTCAGCCGTTTTGGCACCTCGTACTGTCTCAGATACTTTAGTGCTGCCGCAAGGTTTGCAGCAATTGGCACTGCTACGCCAGCTATGGTGATGGTATCAACAGGCGTATGGTTTCCCCACATATACGACAAAGCATCGTACTTTTGATTGATGCGGCTGCTGAAGGAGGTGATGATGAACCGTCCTCGGAGAGGATCGTCAAAGCCGCCGGTCTCAAGTTCGAGTATGCGGATGTGTCTGGGTTTGAGAGGTTTGTAGACACTAGAAACGACCCGGAGTTTACTAAATTTGTGGCCCCAACGAACCCAAAACTGTTCTGGCTCCTGTTTTTTGACAGGCGGTGATGGGTGGGTACTCATGGTGTGGGCACGCGTTTGGAAAGGTGGAGCACGGACAAGCTCGAGCCGAGAAGTACCGCTGTGTCCCCGCACTACCGGTAGCCAGGAAGACGCAACCCTGGCAGCAAGGCAACAGCAATGACAACAAGCAAAGTGCGAGGGCAGGAACAGCCACGACGAGTCGAACGAACAAATCAAAGTAACACACGAGATGAGTTGAGGATCCAGAAAGGTTGCGCACAGAATGCCCGCGGATGAAATAACAAAGCCGAGCCATTGAATCTCGGAAGCAGGAAGGCTGCGACTGATGAGTCATCTTCTCCGGCCCGTGCCAACAGTGCACCTGCAGCAACAACTACAACAACAACATCAAAAGCTATAAAGTCATGGCGCGGGATCAACTGGATTAACATTGTCTCCCGAACGCTACGATTTTCGCAATCTACATATTCTTTATTTCCTGCCCCACGCTCGTTTCCCATTTCATATCGCTGAACCCATCTCCTCTTTCCACGGCCTCAGGCACCTGCAAAATCTCAACCTCCTCATCCAGATACTCCACAGCATCAAGCCTGAGCTGGGTCGCCGCTGTAAGCAAGACCTTAAAGATGCATCTTGTCGCAGTCGACGCCCGAACCAAGTCAACTAGAACTTCAACTAGCGACTCTACTTCGTTTCTCCGCTCGTCATCATACAACGACACGCTGTCCACTATACAAAAGACCATAAATCCGAGCGGTAGTTCTTTCAGCAGACTGCTGAACGCTTGCGCTAATGCGTTCAGATCATCAGCATCAACTTTACTCAGTTTCCGAAGATCCGTAAAGCTGAGGTGATCGTACTGCAACAACAGCTGTGAGATAAGACTCTTCCAAACGGCAGTAGGTCCATTATCCGGATGTTCTCTCCAGCTTTCGTGCTCGCCGCAAAAGAAATGCAGATTGATAACTGATGACCTTTTGTGCGAATGGCGCAACGCATCCGCTAACTTGGCGGATACGAAGCTGATAGGTGTACGGAGGGTGCTGGACCCGGGCATGTTGCCGTTGATTAACAGAGCCGAGGAGTGAGTCTCTTTCAACCAGGATTGTAGCGTTGGTGATTGCATTACGTAAACTGTACGATTTTGGTCGTCGCGTGTGAAGGACATGATTTGGGACATGTTGCTTTGTCGGTTATTACGCGTTACTCGGCGTTGGTAACCGAAGTGTTTCATGAGTTGTTTGCGGAGGTCTTTGTTTCCACCCCGTGATGGGATGTCTTTCGATGGCGATTCAGCTGGAGGACTCTCACGATCCGATGTTACTGTCTCTATGGAAGAAAGTTACTTCTGGTTTCTTCTTGACGTTCGACCGCGTACTGACCTGATTTACTCAATACGTAGGCGGCTGGCTTAGCTTGAAACTGACGGAAAATGCAGTTTAACGCCTGGACCTGTAGCCGCAGCTCGACGACTTCCCCGTGCATCTCGGTGACCTCCTCATGCGTCATTCCCTGTTTCTCGTAAATCGCTTCCGCAACACAGTTTGTACTTCTTGTTGTGCGATTAGTGTCCATGCACGTTTCTGCACTACACACTTTGCGTTCCTCTTCAATTTCATTGGCGTAGCGTTTCAACAGTACGAGTCTATCAGATAAGTCTCGTTGAAACATGGACTGTTTCGCAAAAGCTTTTAACGCTTTTGGAGCACAACGCTCGCGGTAGAATTGGAGTATGTTGCCCAGGACAAGTAAAACTTCTTTGTAAATGACAGTGCAAGAGGTTTGCATGTTCAAGGACTTGGGGTAGGCGGCGAGCAAACGTTGGCTTTTTTCTACTAGCACTGGCACGTCTGCTAGAGCTTCGATGATATCGTTGTTGATCTCTTGCAACCGTCCAGCTGCCTGCTGATGTGTCAGTAGATACATATAGTAAACAACTGTTGTCACATACCTCCAATAGGAGCATGACGCCACCGCATACAAGAGAGAAGTATGCCGATT
Organism: Ophiobolus disseminans; assembly: GCA_010093685.1. Taxonomy (NCBI): domain Eukaryota; kingdom Fungi; phylum Ascomycota; class Dothideomycetes; order Pleosporales; family Phaeosphaeriaceae; genus Ophiobolus; species Ophiobolus disseminans. The sequence continues at coordinate 346,266 of MU006238.1, read as the reverse complement.
GAGCCGGGGCCAATTGAAGATAACGTGCGTAGGTTTCTTTTTGAGTTCCGATCTTGCGAAACGCTTTGCGAATCGGAGCAAAAATTCCCTTCATTGACTTGTCGTTGTATGCTTCCTGCGCAGCTCTGACTGTTTGGAGGACATCATCAATGGAGTGAGCCTTGGACAAGTCAATGCCGACTTTGTACTTTGGTTCAGCTTCACGCTCAAACGTTGCAACAGCATTGCGAAAGTTATCTTCGTCTTTCTGGACATCTTTGAAAAGTGTTTTGCTACACGCTGTCAGGACTTTGTCTACAAAAGTTTGAGAGCTGACCATACAAACACAGATCATTAGGCAACTCGTCTTGCGACCATTTATGCCTTCTTGGATCAAGCTTGCTCTTGGACTCGAGGTCTTGTGAAACATCGCCGGTGTTAACGTTGTTGCCCACGGTAACCCACAGAGCCTTTTCCGCGTCAAACTTGATGGCTGTCACTTGTGTGTTCAACGATGGGTGTATACTACCATCAAGTCCACTATCTTTTGTTTTCATGAAGTGCTCCACTTCAGAGGAACTGTGAACACTTCGGCGGCTCTGCTGCAATAACCCGCCGGCTGCAGTAGCTTGCTCATAGCTCGGCAGCTGTGGAACGCTTCCCATGTTTTATATCTACTTTCAGTATGTAGAATGAAGCTACATGGCGATGATGAGAGATGCGCACTCGAGGAGGGAGCATGTACGGTGTCCAGTCTTCCTTTTTCTTCCACGGTCAGCTCTCATTATTTCCAAATGATAGTTTCCTCCACGGCGTATCAAGCCTTTCGCTGACACTCTGTGCCGCGCGTACGGGCTTGGACTTGAACCGTATGACGGTAAGCACTCGTTGGTACCACACGAGTAGGCCTGCTGATAAGAAGGAGTGCCTGCAAACGGCGATGTTGTACCGTGGCGCAGGAGTGCAGCAAGTATTCGCTGGAAGAATTGCATCATCGTTGTTAGTGGCTTGCAAATGCTCTCCAACCCCCATTTCCGGCGATGCAAATACTGAGCCTTGTTGATTGTGCCCTGTTGGACCGATTTGTCCATGCCTATCTCCGTAGCACTCACCTCAATCAATCAATACTTATTGTGATCGGTGAGTTACCTCCGATGGGTTGATTAACCGATGCATCTATTACTGTTACGCTGCTAATGATTGAGGAAGCGGAGGTTCAGCCTCGCCGGTTGCGCCCTCTTGAAGTCCCACAACATTCCAGTGTTATCGCGTATTCTCTCGTTCGCACGGTCTTTCCGTAGAAAAACGATACTGGAGGCCCTGGAAGGGAATTCTATTGGTCCGGCGTTGAATCCATAGGGTTCACCATCTGGGCTATGTCAACCTTGAAAGGCTGTTGGCTTACTATCAAGGTTTCACAGGCCGGTGAGCAGCGTAGGTCGTGTACCATAACGAGAAATACTCTGCAATGGCCATGCAACCACCACAGTTAGTTGACGGCGAATAAAAATCCTGCTGAGCCAACTTTCCGTGCATCAACTTAGTTATCGCTGAGTTCGCCTGCCGCTTCAACCCACGTATTAGGCAATTGGAAAGGAAGTATTTAGCAATACATTCATTTTAAGCCTTATGCGTGGGCGGTGTTGTCGCGATCCCACGGAGAGACGGTGCGCAGGATGCGTTCATCGGTCATCGAAGGTCAAGGGTTGTATCTATTATACCAATCGGATTTCCGAGAGACGGTCCCTGTGCAAGAATAGAGGCATTTAGAACTCGAACTCGAACCCTTAGCTTTGAAGGCTGAAACACACCCCAAGCGTGGCTCCCCGCTTTGGGACTCATCCGGTAAGCCAAGCATGTCCTTTCTTAGAGGTGGCTGATGGCTTCATCCAAGGCCTCAAGGACATGTCATGTTGAACTATCTTCCTAAAGAACCTCGGAATCTCCTTTCTTATCATTTTGACTACTAGTTACCGAACAAAAACGTTCGAATTCCCCCTTACTGAGATTTAGGTTGAGCCTTAGAATTACGAGCGACATGTCCAATACTACCACTGCCCCAGCGGCCTCAACCCTCGTGACTGCAGAAATTGACAGAGAACAGTACATGGTCACCGACGGGCCCTCAGATGTGGCAAATAATGATCACGACTCCGAAGCTGGGTTGGCGAATGGAACAATCATCGATAGCAACGCCACTACCCGCGAACTGACGGATCAACTCAAAGCAACCACCGAGCGCCTGAATTCTTTGGAAGCCCAAGTGAGAGCCGTCAGCGGAGTAGTAGGGCTTCATGTAGATGCTATTGTAGATGATAGCCCTGTTGATAACGATGCCTTTGACACGGATGAAGAGACTGCGGACGATGAGGCGGTTCCGCATGAGGAAACCAGGAAGAAACAGCCAACCATTATCTCGGAGAACATGAAGTACGTGACGTCCGACGACTGGCTGAAGGGTGGGCTTGCGAAGACATACGGCATCATTAGTGCCATCCCTCGCAGCCACAAGCTATCGATCGTAGTGTCTACCGAAACCGTCAAGCCAGCCGCAGCCGATCCCAACCAAGCAATACCACTGGAGACGATATCCAATATTGTCCCGAAATTGATTGCTACCAGGCCTGATAGGCTCGCCATCACAAGCGCGACACTGCTCAACGAGATCGGGAGGATCTCTGGAACTCGAATGAGTGTTGAAACAAATGTATTTGTGCGTCCTTTCAAGAATGTCGTACCCTTTCGACAAGAGTTCTACGAGTCCCTACAGAGAAACGAAGAGGCCTACAAGACACTGAGAGACTTGAAGAAAAAGCGTCACGCCGAATACATCGAGAGTTGCAAGAAAGCTGAACAAGAAAACGAGGATCCCCCGTCAAAGGAGGAGAGGCGCTTGACTGCCGAAGATCAAAACAAGTACTTTGTGGCCAAGAAGCTGCATGTCGGGTTGACTTGCTTGTTACACTTCATTGATCACGATGCTGTCGACATTATGGAGTTCCGCCGGCAAGTGATGGACAAGGAGTACGGTATCACATTTGAGAATCTCTGGCACCTATTCCGACCGGGACAGATCGTCTGTCCAAAGGGCGACAAAGAACAGGTTTACCGCGTGCTTCAGGTGGGTGGTGGACGACCGCATCGTAGGAATGTCGACCATGACGGCCAATTTCTGGCCGAGTCAAAAACGCTCAAAATCACCGACTTCTTTGTCGATTGTTTCCACATAGACTTCAATGGCACCCACTACGTGCCGGCCCCGATCACGATCCTCATTTCGCCCTACGAGGGAACACGGGCTATCAAGAACCTGGCTGTCAGGCCCATCAGCTGCATGTTCACACCCGAGGAGGAAGAGAAGGCCAGAAGAAGGCTTGTAGAACGGGGCCAGAAATTTGAAAGGCTGGCTGCTGTCTCCCATCAACAGTACTGTGGGTACAGCTTGCCGGACCAGTATACCAGGTGTGAAGTAGTGGATGGCGATGTCATCGTTGATTTCGCGTTGGCGTTCAAGAACAATCCGTCCAGCGGAGTAGACGTCTCCGGATATTTCAGTCACCCACGGGCTAACTTTCAGCCACCAGGATCCGTTAATATCTTCGACTATATTACTATGCAAGTTGAAGAAGAGACGCGGGAAACCAGAGCTGCTTGCTCCGTTCCAAACTGTCCAAGCTGCCAAGGGGTCAATTACATTTTCGATGATGCCGCCTTCGAGTTTGCCAGACGCTCCAGGTTCATGGACGACAATCCTGCTCTTTTCAAGGACGTGGAGAAGAGGTTGGGAGACGACAGACACATGCTGCTACCATATCGCATGTATGGCTATGTACTACTGAGTCGCAAGTGGTGTAAGTAATCTTTTGCAAGACTGTGACCGCGGGTGTAACCATACAACAGATCCCTTAGACATAGACCTCCTCCGAGACATCAAGGAGAGTCAGACTGAATCCGATGGATTCAAGGATCTGGTTTTGCCTGAGGACCATAAGCAGATTGTCCGTGCTCTCGTCAAAACGCACGCTCGCGGGCCCCGATCAGCCACCGGAAAGAAAGCCAGAGCTACACGCGAGATGGACCTGGTCAAAGGCAAGGGAAAAGGGCTCATCATCCTTCTCCATGGTGTTCCGGGTGTTGGTAAGACCTCCACAGCAGAGTGTGTGGCTGCTCACACCAACCGTCCCCTTTTCCCAATTACATGCGGCGATATCGGTGGCCAGACACCCCGAGAAGTGGAGACAAACCTAGAGTCGTACTTTGACCTCGCGCGTAAATGGGGTTGCGTTCTGTTGCTCGACGAAGCTGATGTGTTCCTGGGGGAGCGCACCAAGGGTGACATTCTGCAAAACAGTCTCGTCTCAGGTAGGCGCACCGGTATATCAATGCTTATCCAGCAGTTGACTAACATGATGTAGTTTTCCTGAGAGTTCTCGAATACTACAGCGGGGTCCTTATCCTTACCACCAACCGTGTGGGACAGTTCGACGAGGCAATCAAGTCGCGCATTCACATCAGTCTCTATTATCCTCCACTGAATAGAAGGCGATCACTTTTGATCTGGGAGATGAACCTAAAGCGTCTGGAGAGGGAGTACGGCGCCAACAGCGTTCAATCCAAGCAAAGTAAAAGTGGTCGAAAGTCTGCCGTCCCACCTGTCCGATTCGATAGCCGGGAGATTATGGACTTCGCCAAGGGCCACTGGAAGACGTGTAAGAACAACAAAAGCATCTGGAATGGTCGACAAATCAAGAACGCTTTCCAGACCGCCATCGCCCTGGCCGAATGGGACGCCATGGACCTCCAGAAAAAACACGGCTTGAAGGACCCGCTTGCCATCAGCCTCCGGGACGAACACTTCAGGAAGGTAGCCGAAGCTAGTGCCAAGTTCGATCAATATCTCGTGTCTGTACGCAAAGACGACTCGTTCAATGCCAAGGACAAGAAGAACCGTTTGGACGACTTCAAAGACCGGGGGACCTCATCCAAGTACGGCATGGCATACACATCGTATGAACAAACCAAGAAACAGCGTAAGAGTAGTGGACACATGCCTGTGCAAGTCGAAGACGACGACGAAGATGACTCGGAAGTTGATTCGGAGGAGGAAAAGCGCGCTCCAGTCGACACGAGGAGGTTCTTTCCAGAGGAGGGTCTAGGGAAAGAGCAGCTGCAACTAAACACTTTGTCAGATGACGCAGGCCGCAAGGGCAAAAAGAGTGGATCTGTGAGAAGAGTCGACAAGGTTATCAGCGATGACTGGGGCAAGCTGGCCTCCACTCCGGACTCCGATGAGGATGGTTCCAGCGATGACTAAGGTTTGGTGGTCATTGTTTTCGCGTATTAACATTTGCAGTATTTCCAATGTTCTTTTGTGTAATAGTCTGAAAGGGGTCGTCTCCGTGAGGTGTGGTAGTTCAAAATACACACGATGAATAATGCCTCAACTACAAGCCGTTAGCATGGACATCTACTGTGACCCTCCCTCTCAGAAAAGCCAGGAAAAAACGGGCTACTTACACGTCTCTGATCCCGGGTTTTCCAATGCACCAAGAGGTTTTCTACCTTATTCCAAAAGCTACAAGCGAAGACATCGGGGGTTGTGACAAAACAATGAAGAAACCAGAGGTTCTTTCTTCCAAGAGCCAAAAGCCTAGGTGGTAAACACCCCCGCCCCATGCCTCTCAAACCCCCCCCCCCAAAAAAAAAATATGACAAAAAAAATCAGGGCCGAACCGGAGTCGAACCGGTGACTTCGGGATGAACGGTCATAGAAACTGCAATCCTACACTTTGAAGGGGTTAGTACTAGCGACCAGAAAAGGGTAAAGAGCGTACTAACCTCTACCACTGAGTTACCGGCCCTCAGATATGAATTAGACGAACATTGAAATAAACCATATTATATACTGTATCATTGAACTTGGGAGGCGGAGCATGTGCAGCAAGGGAGGGTAAGAAATATTCCAGATGACGTGGCCTAATTCTTGACCCCTCCCTTAGTCCAATCCCCGAGCCAAAAGTGCGTACGCGAAGTGGGGCGGGACACATGAGACCATGCACAGCAGTTTGCGCAAATTGATAGACTAACATGATGTGAATTACCAAGAAAAACAAAGACTACTATACAACCAAAAGCTGCAAGGCACGAAAACCTAACAAGGACGAGAATATGCCATGCTATTCGTGTGTGCCCCCAAATCACGCCAAAAACACCCTTCATCCATCCTTCGTACGTACCACTGCGACAAAAATTCAACACCCGACTGCCAACGATGATAAGTGCTTAGATTTCGAACTTCGAGTAGCCCTGCTCGCCTTCGCCGAGAGGCTGCACACCTGCATCGGCGTTGTCTTGCTTGACGCCAATGTTCTCCTCGCCTTTGCCAACACCGTGCATGCGCATCGCCTCTGTGAGTTTCTCAATTGCTTCTTCGGGGCCCAGTGAGCCGGGTAAGCCTTGGCCGCCGAGCTGGCTAATGATCTTCTTCGTCGCGTCTTCCATTGCGCGGACACGTCTTTGGAAGTTGAGGCGGTCCATGAAGAGCTGTTGGCGGCGTCGTTGCAGGTCTCGGCGCTCGGCGGAGAGGAGCTTCTCGAAGTCGTTGAAGTGTGCCATCTTGAGTTGCAGCTTCTGTAGTTGCAGGTTTACGGTCCCCGAAACGAGGCGCGTGATGTGGCGTTCTTCGTGCGAGGCTAGAGCGGACGATCGAGCTGCGGAGAGTGCGAAAGGAAGGGTGACGAGGGGGTTGGCGGTGGATGAGGAGTCCTTGATGGCAAGGGCGGAAGATTCTTGCGCTGCATCGACATCCATGGCGTCCCCGCTTTCTGGCTTGATCTCTGTTGATGACACAGCGGATCCGCCCTCCTTTTCCTTGCCCTTTTCTGAGGGTGCAGTGGGGGTGTTGTTGATCTTCTCTTGGAGGATGCGCCTCATCTCGTGGACGCTACGCCCTGAGGCTACCGCGGCTCCGGTGACATTGGCGGGTGCCAGACCAGCGAGGAAGCTCACTACGCTCAGGATAGGGTTGTCTGCGTGGTGTATCGGCATACGTCCTTCGCTGAGGTACTCCAGATCCCGCAGGAACTTGGTCGAAGGGGCCCCTGACTCGGTTTGTGGCACATCTGCTTCGATGTATTTGTCTTCGATCTCCAGTTGCAGGAACTTCATCACACACTGCTCGCGCGTCTTTGTTTGAACATGGTCCGCAACGCGGTTCCAGTCGTCATCAAACTCCTCTAGTCCTTCAAGCAGTAGGAGGACCTCTTCTTCTGTCCACTTCTCTTCTGTATCTGCCACTGGTGAGTACTCTAAATTTGCGATCTTGGTGAAATCAGTGTTCACAGTGCCGGAAGGGAAGTTGCCCTCTACGTAGCACCTAGGACATAGATCGCGCTTCAAGCCGCCCGCGGTTTTGGCTTGTCCGGATTGCTCGGAGGGCTTCGTCTCGTGGAAGTGAACGCGGGTGCACTCGACGCCGCAGCTGAAGCAGTTGATCACCTTGAATGGCTCTTTTGCTGCAGCCTCGAGGTCCTTGACGTCCGCTGAGTTGCCATTTTGAATTGTCTCGCCATTGGCTGCCCTCGGCTCCGCCGACGCCTCCTTGCCGTTAGCCTCGTAGATGTTCCGACCAGCGAGCGACTTGGTCTCGCTCTTCGCAGTGGGTTGTAGGCTCGCAGCGCGGTCGGTGCCGGCGTGCTGCTTGCCCTCTATCACTTTTGATCCCGGGCCCGGCTGGAAGGGCTGCAGTCCTCGAGGCGTGTCGACGGTGACGCGGAAGTGGCCGGTGAATGGAGGGCCGATGTTGGACGGGCGCTCTTGAGGATCGACCTGTACTATTGTTAGATACGTGGTGGGTTGTAAGCGGTAAACAGCATACCTGGTAGTTGATCAGACCCCACTGCTCCAAGAAAGCATGCACGCGCATGATTGCGCAAACATCTCCGGCCAAGTTTCTTCGGCAGGCCGTGACGGTGAGGTACTCGGATGGGTTCAGACGGTATGTGTTGATCATGAAGTCGCGGTAGTCTCGGTACACGGCGGGCGTCTTGCTGCGATTACGGTTGTTGAAGAATTCGGGGAGGGCTTTGCGCTCGCGGTAGTCAATGTAGCGCATGTCGAACCACGTCGCGTAGCTCGGGATGATGGTCGCATAAGTCTGCGTGACGAAGTGTGAGCGAGCGGCAGACTGCAGATCTGCTTTTGCTTGTGCCTCTGGGTCTGCAATCTCAACACCGTCGGCGTCCTTTTCCTTCTTGGTGTCCTCGACGCCGCCCATCTCCTCGTCCTCCTGGCCGTCGGCATCTTCGGCGTCTGGTCGCGGGCCATCGGGCGCATCGAGAGGGTTGTCTGACACGGGCGCCGGGGTGGCTGTCGAGGCCTCGCGCGACGATTGCTTGATGGTGGGCTCTTCGAGCATGCTGGTATCTACGAACGTGTCAAAAAAGTCGGCGCTTGGAGGTTCCGAGGTTGCGATGGGCCCCATGATGCCGTCTGGTACAAGCATCGGGTCGTAGTTGCTGAAGTCGAGATAGGGCGGATCCATGTTGCGCCGGGACTAGCAGGTGAGGTCGAGGAGATGCGCAGTTGACTGACGTACCTTGGTCGAGAGCATTGATGTCTGTGACACCTTCTCCGCCCAGTGTTAGGTCCTGCGCATTCGCGCTTGCAGTCGCGTCGTCGGCCATAGCTTCGATACTTTTACCAACACTTGCGATGCGTCGGGGGCTGGCTGGAGCGGGATGCACGCCAAAAGGTCACGTGGGGCGCAAGTGCGGAGTTAAGGACGCGACCTTGACGGGGATGCGCCGAGTGATTGCAGTTGTGGTGAATGCAAAAGAGTGTGGGGACGGAGGGGATGCGATGGGTTGGTGTCGCGTCTGAAGTTCGCGATGCTCGAACGCCAACCCTGAGCAAAGGCTAGCGCTACGGAGCGGGCTCAGCACGTGATCTGGCCCACTGCTCCGAATAGCATCACACCGCGGGCTAGCGCCGGGTAACCATCTTAGACAAACCGAGGTCATTGTGTTCTGCGCGTGAAGTCACCATTTGCAATTGCGCTGCAACCTTTTCTTTTGATACCCACCAGTTAATTTTCGTTTCTGTTTGCGGTGTTCCTTTCACCTTCCAGACACCATGTTGCCCACCGCACGCACCTCCGCCCTCCGAGCAGCCCGGTCACAGCTGCGACGGTCGCAGCCCATTGCAGTACCACAATGCTCGGCCTTCGCACGGTTAGCATCCACGCTCGCCGTACTTGAGCAGAAAGACGGAAAGTTCCAGCCAGCATCGTTAGCAGCAGTCACAGCAGGGACCAAGCTCGGAGGTACAATAACAGCATTTGTTGCCGGAAGTGGGGTGAAGTCAGTCGCAGAAGAGATCGGAAAGGCAAAGGGCATTGAGAAGGTCTTATATGTGGAGAATGGAGCATATGATAAGGTACAAGTCTTCAGGATGGCAGACCGTACCAGGCTCTGACAGGTGATTGTAGGGCCTCCCCGAGAACTTTGCGCCACTCCTGGTCGAGAACATAAAGAAGGGCGGATATACACATGTCATTGCTGGACACTCGGCGTTTGGAAAAAACCTGATGCCACGAGTATCAGCGCTTCTCGACACCCAGCAGATTTCGGATATCACAGCTATTGAGAGCGAAGACAGTAAGTGGTACCCCATTCCAGACCTGGGTGTCGGCACTGATTCAAGACAGCATTCGTACGTCCAATCTACGCCGGCAACGCCATCATGACCGTCCAATCGAGCGACAGCATCAAAGTCATCACCGTCCGCGGCACCGCCTTCCCCGCGCCAGAGACCGAGGGCGGATCTGCCACATTAGAAGAGGGCATTGACCCCAAGGCCGAAAGCCAGACCGAATGGATATCCGAGAACCTCCAGAAATCAGACCGACCCGACCTGGGTTCGGCCGACAAGGTGGTGTCAGGAGGCCGCGGTCTCAAGTCAAAGGAGGAGTTCGACAAGCTGATGCCACCGCTAGCAGACGCACTTGGCGCCGCCATCGGTGCGTCAAGAGCAGCGGTAGACAGCGGCTTCGCGGACAACAGTTTGCAGGTTGGACAGACCGGTAAGAACGTTGCGCCGCAATTATACCTCTGTGCTGGTATCTCGGGTGCGATTCAGCACTTGGCAGGTATGAAGGACAGCAAGGTCATCGCAGCCATCAACAAGGACCCTGACGCGCCCATCTTCCAAGTCGCGGACGTAGGCCTCGTTGGCGATCTCTTTGAGAAAGTGCCAGAGCTCACGGAGAAGCTCAAGGCGCAGTAGAGCCTTCGTACCTCTCCCTGTAAACATACCAATGACACAAGACATCTCACAAGGCCCATTCTCTGATCACGATCATCACAGCCACAAATGCATAGGTCGTGTGGCGACCAATAATCACATCCTCACAGACAGTTCAAAGGGCTTGGCATACGCAAAACAAGCTCACCACCATCGACGCTACTTCGCTGATCCCAGATCCCCCACATGCTTACATCTTTACCCCTCCCCCAACCCATGCCTCACGCACTACCATTCAAGACCTTGATAAAAAGCGCCCCAAGCACACCCCCAACGAAATGTAACCCGCCCATCCCGCCTGTCTTTGACTTCGCTCTATCCCCTTTCCGCTCTAGCGTCGCTTTATCATCATCACGCCCTCCCGCTGCTACAAAGCAACAATCCCCCGCCCATCTCATCTGCACTGCGCGCTCGAAACTTACATTTTTAGTCCCCGGGAGTGAGGCGTGCTTGTAAAATTTGGCGCGACAACAGATAGATATGCGAATGGTGCGGTGATGGCGACGCTCGCGGATGACAATGGGCGCGGTGAGAGGAGGAAGAGGGGGAGTGTGTTAGGGAGGTGGAAGGATGGGCAGGAGAGTGATTGGTGGTTTGCTAGTACTGGGATACCGTGAGTACTTTGGTTCGACATCATGTGGCGCGATACTAATGGTATGGCAGCCTCATGGCGGCTACACTCGGGCCTTTGGCCAATGTCTCGTCCATTGCGGCGCTGGTGACGAGCTGGCGGCAGACAAATTTCGTGGATGGGGATTATGTGCCTGATTTTGAGGGGGTTGTGTTTCCGGATCCACGGTGGTATGTTTGGTCCTGAATGGGGGTTGGCTTTACTGGTTGTTTGGGCCATGCAACGATGCTGAGATGTATAGGTGCTATTGGATCAACGTCGCGTCGCTTATCTGTGGCTTTTTGGGTAATTTGTTCTTGTTGCTCAACTTCACACAGAGGATACGATATATCATCGCTCTACCTACGACGATTGTGTTCTGGTACCTTTCCTCTGGTTTCTTGATTGCTCTTACGGCGTGCATGGATATATATGTGCCTCCGGACCGTCCGAACGAAGGATGTAAGTGTTCATCGTTGGTGTTACACGGTGGACCGCTAAATATCATACGCAGACACCCAGGGCTTTTGGTACGCCATTTCCGCGGCCGCTCTGTACACGGTATGCTCCATGATACTCATGGTGAATATGCTCGGCTACTTTCTTGGTCACTACCCCGAAAGCTTCGCACTGAGCGACAGTCAACGTACGCTCATCTTACAGAGCATGGCATTCTTTGTCTGGTTGGCCGGCGGTGCCGCGGTGTTTTCGAAGATCGAGACTGATGCAGGTGAGGATGGCTGGGGGTTTCCTGATGCACTGTACTTTTGCGACGTCACCATTCTTACCGTGGGCTTCGGTGACCTGGTACCAACAACAGATGTTGGTCGAGGTATCGTCTTTCCATACTCCGTCGGTGGGATCATTACGCTTGCTCTCATTGTCTCTTCACTCTACAAGGCTGTACGGGAAATCGGTGAAGAGAAGGTCGTTCAAAAGCACGTCGACCGCATGCGCGAAAAAGCACTGGAACGCACCGTCTCCAACTCGTTCGAACTCCGCCATCGCGAGCACAACGCACATCATCTGATCCGCAAGCGCACTCTCGGCCACCCGAGAATCAGCACACCAGCTGATCCACGACCGTATCGAACAGCCATAGGCAACTCGGTCCGGCAAGTTACCACGTTCCGTAACACAATAATCAACCGCAAGCCCAAGCTCATGCTCCTCAAAGAAGAAAAAGATCGCTTCAACGCTATGCGGCAGATACAAGCGGATACCGAGACGTTCAAGCGTTGGATGGCTCTGTTCTGGTCTGTTTCTACATTTTCGGTGCTATGGTGCGTTGGCGCTTTGGTCTTCTGGCGTGCAGAAAGGGACACACAAGGGCTTTCCTATTTCCAGGCTCTCTATTTCTGCTACATAAGTCTCCTGACTATCGGGTACGGAGATCTCGCGCCCAAGTCGAATGCTGGACGCTGCTTCTTCGTCATTTGGAGCCTTGTTGCGGTGCCTACAATGACGATATTGGTTTCTGATCTTGGTGAGACAGTGGTGGCAAAGTTCAAGAAATGGAGCGATGAGTTGGCGGACTTCACAGTGCTGCCTAAAGAAGGCATATGGAGGGATTTCCTCGAGAAAGTTCCATGGCTCCGCGACCGAATACAACAGCGGAGCGAGTCCCACAACGTCCACAAGCGTCTTCGCGAAGGCTTCGACGTCGCCGACCCCAGACAAGACAGTGCCGCAAATACCTCTAGCTCTCCCGATCACGATCTCGAAGAGGACCCAGACCAGGAAGTTAACCAGCATCCAACCATCCCGTCGCTCGCACAAGAAGCTGAAAATGATCTGTCTACACTCCCGACCCATGCTTCCCTCTCGCGACATATCGCATTCAGTATTCAGAAAGTAAGCATGGACTTCCGATTGCCCCAGCCAAAACGCTACATCTACGAGGAATGGGTCGAGTTCACCCGTCTTATACGCCTCACCACACCAGAGCGTCTCAATCGCGACCTCGGCACTGAACTTACCCACACAGTCACGCACCAGAATGAAGAAGGTCTTGTGAACTGGGACTGGATCGGTAATGACAGTCCGATGATGTCAGATGTAACCGAGAGCGAGTGGTTGCTCGAACGGCTGTGTGAGAGCCTAGTAAGGCTAGAAAAGAGGAAGGAAGCGGCGTGTGATCGCGGTGGGTTGGATAGCATGAGGGCTATGGAGGATATACCTGAAGAAGCGAACGAGGAAGCTCCTCATGCATTTTCGCCCCCACGGGGAGCGGGGTAAACGATAGGTAAATCGTACGGGTGTATTTTCAAGGCGGATCCAGCTGCAAGCCACAGCCAAGCTCCTTCCGTGTCAAATGATTCTGCTTATATCAGTGCATGCAGCCAGTAAGAGATGCAGCTTCTACCCCCTCACGGATGCACCTTGAACATGCACCTTCAGTACGTTGTATTGGATGCTTCCAAGATTGGTGCAAGGCTGAAAATGGCCTTGGCATATTGACAATTGACGAGGCTACCTCTTATCATCTCGTTGGACACCTTATCACCATACTTTTCCTCCTCAGCGAGATCAGAAGACTTCCGAGGCCCGGTGCTTCGACTACAAACATGGCGTCGCGCCATGACGCCGTGTCCTTTCGCGGTGGTCTACAACCGCGGTAGGCGCATGGCGTGCCTGAGGCAACACAGCTAACTCCAGCAGTTCCACGGATGTCTTCATCGCAGTAATGGGTGTCACGGGAGCTGGCAAAAGCAGTTTCATCGCGCAGTGTTGTAACACCAATGTCCCGATTGGGCACAATCTGCAGGCTTGTGAGCCATCCTACCTATAGTCAGACGCTTATGCTCTTGCTAACTAGTATGACCCCAGGCACCTCGATAGTTACAGTTTACCCATGTACCCTTAGCACCGCAACCACCCTCTACCTCGTCGATACCCCTGGGTTCGATGACACGAACCGCAGCGATACCGAAGTTCTCCGAGAGCTTGCGACATGGCTCACCGACTCATACACTGCACACATAAAGCTGAGTGGAATTATATACTTACACAGAATCAGTGATGTACGGATGCAGGGATCTGCAAAGAAGAACTTGTTTATGTTTAAAAAGCTTTGTGGAAACGACGCGCTTAAGAATGTCATCCTTGCTACTACCATGTGGGATCGGGTGTCTGAGGCCGAGGGAGACGCGCGCGAGCTTGAGCTGACTTCAACCATGGATTTCTGGGGTTGGATGGTGAGCCAAGGTAGCAGGGTCTTACGGCACACCGGTGCGTACAACCAAATACGGTAGTGGATATAATTGACAACTTCCTCGTAGGCACCAGAGACTCGGCAATGGATCTAGTGCAGCTGTTGATACAGGACAAGACCAGTATAACCCTCGATCTGCAACAACAGATGGTCAACGAAAAGAAGGACCTGGAGGATACAAACGCGGGTAAAGAGGTCCGGGCAGAGATCATACGGGAGCGTGAAAGGACTCAGAGGATGATCGCGGAGATACAAGAGCAACACAGCGAAGCGCTTCGCGCACAAGACATGAGGTCAGCTCAAGCTTTAGCTGAAGTCAAACAGGACTACAACGATCAGATTGCACAGCTTGACCGATCCTTCGCACGAGTCAAGATCAGCACCCAGAAGCTAATCGAAGAAAAGTATGAACGCATGCTGAAAGAACAAGAGAAGCGTCATGCAGAGATGCTTCATCGGATGGAGGCGGAGAGCAAGCGAAAAGAGCTGGAATCGACAAAGGTAGATGATAAGCTTATCCCTCCGACTTATGCTGGTAAGGGACTAGCTGAGCTATTATTCAAGGGATCTAAGCTGTCCGATCCGACGTCAGGTCCAGTACCGGCAACCAAACCATTGTGGGTGTCCTTAAGAAATAGCTAAGATGTAGCTACTAATACTGTGGTGTAGGGACTACAGCCTATCTGTACATGGATACAGTTGGTACTTCAAAGGTCCCAAAAGTAGTGACGGGTAAGGCCTTTCCCTTGCCTCTTCACCCGGAGTCAGTGTTTATGATGACGTCCTGCAGACAATGGCATAACAAAGCAACCAACAAATTGGATAGCTTGGCTTCTCGCAATTACCGACTGCTGGCCTTGGGAGAAGAGTCTTCCTTTGTGTGTGTGCGCGATGGCAGTGATGGCGGCATTGGCAGCGACCGTATCGAGTGGTCCGATAACCTTGATAAGTACTATCCAAACTTACTGAAGGTCTTGAAAGCCAACAAGTGTGGAAAAATCCTTATGGTTTCTCTGGGTTCAAA
Organism: Ophiobolus disseminans; assembly: GCA_010093685.1. Taxonomy (NCBI): domain Eukaryota; kingdom Fungi; phylum Ascomycota; class Dothideomycetes; order Pleosporales; family Phaeosphaeriaceae; genus Ophiobolus; species Ophiobolus disseminans. Next base: position 331,137 of record MU006238.1, on the reverse strand, counting down.
CGGTCACTTCTTCGTGAAAGGGAGAGACTGGATTGAGTGGTGGCTGAGCTCGGAAATCCTCGATCGTGTTGATATGGACTCAAACTACAAAAAGGTTGATCTTTGCGCCCTCGGGATATCGGGATCCTATATCATCAGTTTCTCTGGAGGCACGCAATACTGGGACCTCGCGAAGCGTTATGCTGACCTCAAAACGAAGATTGAGGAATATGTCTTGAAAGATGGAAAGCGGTTCAAAGTAAGCAATCTGCAACGTTTTCTTCATGGCTCGCTAACAGAAGCCACATAGGCTGCCACTCTTAGTCTCTCATCAGACGAATCATACTACGTCCTATTCAGTACAAACGATGGAAATCGCTGGAACACATGGAGACTCTCGAAAGAAGACCATTTGAAGTCTAGATGGACTGCATGGGAAGAGACAAATATTGGACATAATGAACAATAGAATGTTACTAGTTTGCGGAAATCGAGTATTGCCACGTTGCTTGTCCCGTCTACTCACGAAACTACACACATCGACCCTAACACTTCAAACTTATCAGTCAATGCTGTAGTGCCACAAGAGTTTATTGACTTACCCAGCGCAGCGATTGCAGTCGTTGTCCCCGCCGTGACTCCGTTCGCCACACCATTTATAATATTCTGTCGCACAGCAACTTTGGTCTTGGCGATCGCGCCTAGCTCCTTCTTTTCGTGAACCACTTCCTCCTTCAGGGCAGCAACATCTTGCTTGCATGCCTGGTTAGTCTCGCTATCGATGCGTCGCTTTCTCTCCAACTCCTGGGCATTCAGCCGCTGCTTCCTCCATCGCGCCTCGTCGATCTCAGACTGCTCTCGCATAAGTTGCAAAGACTCCTCCATATGTCGAAGTTCGCGCTCCTTTTCTTTGAGGACGGCTTGATGCTCGATGTCCATCCGATCTAACCTGGCAACAAGCTTTTGTGCTTCCCGCTCATGCAGCTTCATCAATGAGACTTTCAGCTTATCCTGTTGCTGTTGCGCCTTGCTCAATTTTTTCGCACATTCTTTCTTGAAGACTTGCAATTGCTGGGCCGATTGAAGGTCTTGCGCCTGTAAAGCGTCCTGCATGTCCTGGCGTGCACCTTCAATCTGGCTGGCTAATTGAGTTCGCAAGCGGTAGATATCCCCAAGAGCCTCTTGTCCAGCCGCTGTATCATCAAGGGCCTTTCCGTCAACGACCATCTCACGCTGGATCTCCAATTCAATCTCAGGCTGAGTCTGGACTTGCCTCAGCAAGTCCGAGATCAGATTCAGGGACGATCGTTTCTGTGCCTCCGCTCCAGTGCCTCGTTCTGCAATGCGATAGAGCCCTGCGCCACCCGCCAGCAGATCACCGAAGTATGCGAGATCGCTCGCCAACTCTCTTTCACGCAGTTCTCCTTCAGCATGTTCGCCCGCATTCCACATAGTCGTTCCGATGGTGGTATTTGGCCATACTCTCGAGCTGGAAAGCTTTTTGAACATGCGAAGATTGCGGAAACCTGATCCACTCAACCTATTGTCGGAGATTCGATGCAAGTACACAATGCCATTGATGCGTACTCCATTCGCGTATGACGCACTAAGATAACCTGCGATCGTCTTGAGCGTTTCGATATCCGAGTGATTTGTATCGTCAGAACCAGGTGTGTCTATCAAATGCACATGCTTGCCTTTGTAGTGAAACGAGTGCACTGCGAGATCGTTGGTACCTACAGCAAAGTCAGCAACAGGACCGCGATATGTAGTTGGGAATCTCGCACAAGATTGGAGCCCATGGCCGACAGGTATAGTTCGACCCGTACAATGCTGTATGAATGTGCTTTTCCCGGCTCCTGTCATACCCAGAACGAGAAAGAATATCACATTTTGCTGCGGTCGTACTTAGTAACGTGCGGCTCTTTCCACACTCATGACCTTACCGAGCTAGCCTGATTGCCCATGAAGCGCTGAAAATCTGCTAGCTGATCACTGACACTGACGGTGTGCAGAACCATAGTAACGATAGGGTATGCGAAAACGTGCACTGCCGTTTGGCGAGATGGTTCGAGAAGGCTACCCGGGTACTCGAGAAACGAGATTGATCCAACCTCAGGAGTGTGGCGTTTGGTTGGATCGCGAATGTACTATCGTAGATCAGATATTAACTACAGAACACAAGTACGAGAGTCCTATTTGAATGCAACAGGGCCGAAGAATGCGGTGGCTCGTTGATGTGAAGAGGAGTTTCTCGAAGGGGCTGTGTAAGGCTGAAGTCGAGATTGCGCCTCCGCGCAGCTGCAGCCTGGCACAGACACCCACGATATGCTGGGATTATCAAAATCGATTTCCTGCAAAACTTTGACATCCTCCAGAATCCTACATTGATTTCATAATCAAGCTGTACAATTTTGTGTATATATTCAAGCTTTCTCAATTGTATACGACGACGAAGTATCCCTGCCTCCTGCGCAAATATCTTTTGCCATCAACCCACTCTCGAAGATTTTGTAAGCAGAAAATACTTCCAACGTAGTGCACCTGTTCCCCTTTGAATGCGCACCTAGAAGATCCGGACTTTGGTGTTCAACCCCCAAGCCCTCATCCTTTCGTAAGTGCTTGATTTGACCGCCATGTTTGTAGAGATTCTAGGTCTGCGCTAAATATTCCCGGCGGTGTTCGCCATCATGTCTCGGGTGTCGATCTCATTGGGCAGTGATCTTGAAACCTATGTTATGAGATAGCTGTAGACGGGCATAGATTCGCAGGTACGGAGGTGTCTATGCACGCTGATATAATTTCTTCTCAACTTGAAATCTTACGACTCTATACTCTGGCTGTCATTCTAACTCAATGTCATCTACAACCCACTCGCCGACTTTATCACCAGGTTGCTTGTCACTCGAAAAGTCCTGGAGCTCTGGAAGCTCTTGTATACTAGGAATATCCGCGGTACATACATGCCAATAGTTCCCGCTCGGCTGAGGTCGTACCAATATGGGGATACGGGAGCCCATTACAACCCAGACTTCGTCTCCTTCCTTAAAGGCACATGGATGAATCAGACCAAGCTTCATACTTTCCGTCATGATGATGAGTCTACCAACAAATCGATCGAAGACCCAATGTAGAACTACCTTGGTTGCAATGTCGACATCGCTCAGCAAGGCCTCGTTCACATTACCATCAATGTTAATCTGTTGATCCGCGTAGGCATTGTTCTGAGCAAGGCGGAGGAAGACTTTCAGCATTTTGGCAACGTGCGGCTGCATGAGAAGCATCATCTTCTTATCGTCTGCACAAATATTTTCTTCATCGCTCTCGTCTTCGTCGCGGTCGTATTCGTCGCTGCCTTCTTCGTCGCTGCTTTCTTCGTCGCTGCCTTCTTCTTCGCTGCCTTCATCGCTACCTGACGGAGAAGGAAGCGTTTGGAGGTCATCGACAAGGTCTTGAATCTCGTCCTCCGAACAGCCGACAAGAAGTTTCATAGCCTCAAAAGGCAATTTTTTCATTCCAATCCCACCAGCTTCTTGCAAGTATAGCCCAAAGGAGGAATTCCAGAATTGCCGTACAGTAACATCAGGAGTTTCGAGACCCAAAAGCATGGACGATCTCACACTATCGAGCCTCATACCACGGACCCGAAGCCTTCGATCAGCTATCGAAACTGAGTGCGGAGAACATTTCGTTTTGAATGTATTACGATGAAAATCATAGTTGTAGTTATGATCGTCCACCGTGCCCAGACCATACCATAGTGGAGGCAGCCATGTCGGGGGAGGTTTATCTTCCGTCTTCTCAGTAGTGATGTTGGTGTACACTCTCAAGGAGGCTCGTATCAAGAAGTATAGCATGCGTTCAGATTGAACAATGTAGGCTGTAGCTTCTACCACAGTATCTAGAATTGACCTGGAATAATCAACCACTATGCCTCCTTCCTTATAGTCCTCTGCCAGATGCATTAAAGCGTACACTCGATCTCGAGGATTGGTCATCTCAAGGGAGTTGCTATTGTTCAAGAGTTCACGAAGGTTCCAGAAGCGGACCCCGTGCTTGTGTTCCAGAATGTCACCGGCAGCAGGCGAGTTGTTTCTAGTAAAAGGTTTCATGTGTCGAATCCATGCTCTGCCGAGTTCAGTGGAACGTGCGTAGGCTGATATGTCGCGCGCCCGGGTCGCTCTCTGGAAGCGTGCAATTGCTGCACCTCGTATTGAGATATCCATGCAGTGGAGAATTTGCCGGCGAGCATTCAGCACTTCCTGCTGTATCTGTTCATGATCAGCAGAAGTACAGCAAGTAGTTGATAGAGTTCTTCCTACCCAAGCACGACTCCAATACTGATTCGTAAAAATCGGTGCCACGGTATCCCAAAAGGTAGGATCCCTACCCAACATTGAAGAACCGGCCTTCTTGTTTCGTGGAAGAAAACTGCGCAGCGCTTTGACAGCCTCTGACGTTCCATCAACTTTTGGTTCAAAAATCCAGATGCGGACATAGTTTGCGTGCCCAAAGATGCGCCTCATAAGGTGAACCTGCGCGGCGCGTTCCACATAGTCTTCTTGATTGACACAGATAGCGTCAATCCATATGACTAGTGGTTTATCCACATATCGCAGGTGGTGTAGCGCAGTGGTGAGGTTCCTAGCCATGGGTAGAGATCTGCCAGACAAGCATATAAACTCGGACGGTGAAGGATCGCCCCACATATAAGATAGCGCATCGTACTTGAGAGATTTGGTGTCGATGTCTTCGACGAAAAGTTCGCCGACCAGTAAATCATCTTTACTGCCTGGGGCGAGACGGAGTATGCGGATCTGATTAGATTCCAACGGTTGGTAGGTGAACTGCGACATAGCTTTTCAGAAGCTGGCTGAAATTTGTATCTTGTTGCGATGAAACTGTGACATTGTGGGCTTGTCTTCGGGGAGTATAGGCATTGGGTCGTGTGGAAAAATGAGGGGGCTGCGCAAGGCGAAAGCTGACACGTCAACCTTGGAAGGTCAGCCGCAGCTGACAAGCAGCGGTTAACCGGTCCTACATGACAATACGACATTGCGGCGCTTATCGTGCTTGAGAGGGGTACCACTTGTGATTGATTAAGCGCAGGTACATCCTTGGAAGTTTTCGTGTTCGAAAAGCTTTTGCGGCTCATTCAGCAACCGCCCACCGTACCTGCATATGCACCGCGAAACGTCAACCACGACCTGGCTACGCTCGAGGTGTCTTTGCTCTACTAGACGATTGTTACTATGTTCTGAAAGACGAAGAAGTCTCTAGCAAAAGCATCGTCTTCAATCTGAGTGTAGAGCAAGCCAAAAGTATAAATGTCTGCTCAATGTAGCATACTAAGTGAATTATTGATCCATGGAACGATTCAACTGAGTTGGGTATATAAAATCAACAAACTTTTGTCGCTATTCACGAGCCCAACGCTGAAATCACAGCCCATGCATTCTCCCAGATCGAAGCTCGTCGCTGCACTTCAGGTTCCGGCTGCAGCTCCTCAATCGAGCGTAAAGTTTCCTCAATATCGGCGTTCCATGCCAACACTACGTCCTTCTCATCTCGAATGGCAATGTCGTTGGGAGCGAGCGTCGCCGCCTGCTCAATCAATAGCACAGCTTTTACACGGCTCGCAGGGTTGCGCATCAGCCTCAAGCACTTAGCCTGGCGATACATCATCTTGCCTTGCTGCTGATTGCTTGGGACCCATGTCGCGCCGACGTGTTGGGCGAAGCGCGCACTCGCTGATTCGCATTTGCGCAGGTGTTGCCAGGAAGCGTTGCCATTGCGCTGGATGAGCACATTGTGTGCGTCATTGCTGGCCATGTCGACTTGTAGGAATGCGGCAGAGAGGAGGTTGAGCGTGAAGTACAAGTCAGCAGTTTTGTTCACGAAGTCTTCGCCACCGGACTTCTGGAGACCGAGCCATGAGGAGCTATGGCGCATACGCTCGAGGGTGCGCATGGAGTAGTTCCATGATTCGGCTGCGGTGTAGTAGTTGTTTTGCTGCCATTGACGTTTGCCAACGTCAACACCAGTGTGGATCTCGCCTAATGTTGAGTCTGGGTCAGTCCAGCGTGGTTTGGCTACTTCGTCGGAGATCTCCTGAGCGAGCGCGGCATCGACAGGTCCACTAATTTCCAAGTCGGGGAGCCCGCGGAGGTGAGTTGCAATAGGTCGCAACAAATGCTCTTGGATCTTTGGTGTGAAAAAGCTACTGTAAACGGAGTTGAGTCTGATGCTGGCGTACAAGGCAGTGTGCTCACTCGTAGTAGCATTAGCGTCTGTCATGACGCTTTCGACATCGAGCTTCTCGCACAAGTTCGGCAAATCAGCGCGCATCATCATGATCTCGTATTTCACGAGAGCCGACGGACTTGGCCTGACAAGGGGCTTGGAAAGTGTCAAATGCATTACATAGCCGTTGAATTGGCTGACCTCATCTTGATTGCTCGAGACGATGGGTATGCCATCTTCTAAGAACAGATCCCGCACGTCAAGTCCTCGACAGGTGATACGGACGAATTGGTTGTGCTTAGTCATGCAGTCGAAAGCTTCGCGGTGAATTTGCTTGTTGGCGCGTAGGAGGGATGATGAGGCGTAATTTGGACGCCGTCTGCTCAGTTTGCTGAAAGCAGTTGGCTCGAGCTCATCCTGCCAGGAGCAAAGGAGAAGATCGTAGACGCTGTTGCGGATCTCGCCAGGCAGATCTAGAAAGCGGAAAAGCTCAGTTGGTTGGTAGGATGACATGGTGGGCTAATGCTGCGAAGGAAGCAATGTTTGGTGTTGTCCGGGCTTGTTCGCGTAGGTCTGGAGTGATTGCTGGCGCAAAGGTGTATGTCGCAAGGTTTGGTAATCGGAGGTGTCTCAGAGGTTTTGTTGCTGAGCAAAGATGTCGCAAGGAGAATGCCGCTGATAGTCAAGGATCAGAGAAGGACAGGTTTCGGCTTCTGTTTGTCGCTCAGGAAGAATGGTCGAAAGGGTGTTGAATGTGCATCAAGGTGAGCGCAGATGAAGAGGGTGATAGGTGAAATAGTTGGCTGGAGTTAAGGATTCTTAATTCGCAGAGATTTCGTAGTCGAGGCACGGCCTAGCTCTAAGTGCATGCGGTGAAGTGACACGGATGTCTGTTACTCGCGCAATCCGGGATGCACGTCCGTTCTTATGCTGGCGGTGAAACACTACGCGAATTGGCAGGTGGGTCTGGAATTCAACTTGTGGAGGCTTCGCGACGTTGGGGGCTACCAAATATCAAGGGGTTAGGCATGCGAAAGAATGAGGTGATAGCTGCTAGAGACGCACGGTGATGTCGGTCTAAGACCCGCTACGCTGCATTAGGCTTAACGTCGCGATGTTTCCCGAAATTCTCTTCTCGGCATTGCCCGTCGGAAAACCACCCGGGGAGCAGCAACGTCGGACGTGACGGCAATGGCTCGAATTGAGCTCGGAAAACAGGAGATTCTTCGGGTCCTTCGTAGATTACTCCCCTTGGCAGTGACTCCTGGACGGGGGCTTGAGGATAAACTTCAGACCAGAAAACAAAGCCACACAACATTCCCGCCTTCCCCGCAGCTGAGCCGCTGCTCTTCTTTTCGCCCACACACCGCTGCACTCTCTCCAAGGAGTCGTACATAAAAGGTGCAGAAGCGGACATTGAGAAGACGGCAGCCGGCACAAAACGGGGGGTTGTGCACCTATAGCACAATCGCAACACTCATTAGCTGCCCAGAAAAAGCTTACCCCGTATTGCGCGCATTTTGGGAGGTTTCGAGACTGCTGTTTCTGGAATAGATGGTTTCTCTCTTCTTGTAGCGGGCGCTTCCGGCGCATGAGTCAATCTGTGCCTAGCAATCCAAGCTACGGGTCAGAATGGAACTGGATGCCGTGTCAAAAGCTCCTTACAAGCGTTGTGACACGGGGAACAACGTCCACTGAAACAGCAGTTTAAAAGATGAAGGAGTAGGATCATTCGGGCCCATAGAGGACACATAGAACAGCTGAACCTCCACTGTTCTTTGCATGGGCGTGAGTGTTAGCAAGGCGGCACGTGTTCACTTATGCCAGCGACATTAGAGATGTTTTCGCCTTATTCACCGCTTGACTTGTTGATTACTTTCTCAGGCTCTCTTGATCCACAACATACACTAAGACAACATACCGCAGACAACTTCCCCGTCTTTCCAATCTACCCATGTAGCCTTCACGACTTTGCTACTGCATCAAGATACCAGTCGAAACTGTTGCTCGGAACTCACATACTGGAGATCATACTACCATCTTCCCCTCTTCGACTTCCTAAGCCGCACGCTCCCAAGCACCCACTCCAGCAGATCAATTCCCCACCCGCCTCGAGCAACTTGCACCAATCTTCGATCCACCTAAGACAAGACCTTACCCTGCGCCACATCCCCACTCTCCGGCTCCGCATCCTCGCTTCCACAACGCCACATCAGTAGTGCATCCAACGCCACTTTACTATGGTATCAGGCATAAGTAGTGTAGGTAGACCGTGCGGTGGCTGATATGCCAAAACCATGTACTCGGTCGTTCTTAACAGTGCACGGGACTGAAACCAAGATGAATAAGCAAGTCGAGATACTTGGTTGGCGTAATGTTTTTGATCAAAGTGGTGTTTTGTCCGGCTCCTACCCCTGTACGCATCGACCACCGACACTACTTATGCCGGATACCATAGTATGTTCGGGTCTCTTAACCGTGCCATTAGTATCAACTCGTTCAATCGGAGCTGATTGCTTTGCCGACCGTTCGTGTCATTGACAAATACGGAAGTGGACACTGTGCAACACAAAAGCTTCTCATCGTCGAGAACCATCTCGTGAATATTTGCCTAATTATCTTAAACATCTTAAACATCTGCTAAATTGCTAACGCAACCATTCTGATCGTCACATGCGTGACTCACGACGCCTCAAACTATGGCTCATCCTAGTATCGTAAACAGGGAAGTTGTCCACAACTACCCTCGTGAGCTCACGGGTTGTGTTCCGAAGCCAAGATGTATTATTTGGCTGTTTCTTCGAAGGCATGGTTGAGTCATCTGTTTACCAAGCTGTTTAGTAAAGACAAGGGGACAAAATTCATGAGGCGAAGACAACGCTTTTTGAAGGTCTGCGAGCAGTTTAGGCAAGGTGAAGTGATGGTTCGGAAGTTGATCAATTGATGCGTATGGGAAATCCGGTGTCATTCATGGATAGTGTTAGTTGTGAAAAAGACCTACAGAATATGCCACCCTGAGTTCACTGACTGTAACATCCTTCTTGAGGGCGATGCGTGGCTACGGGACGATGCAAGCTGAGTCAGCGGGTCACGTGTACACAGGGCTGAATGCATCTCCAAGGTTAGCAGTTATGGCCGGCTAACGACAAGCTCTATCAAGGTTACCTTGGAATCTGCTGTTGTTGCAAGTAAGGCTCAATTATGAGCGTTTTGTCGCACTACCTGTCTATTAGACGTGATCGTGAGCCTCACTGGTAACCGTGGACAGCCATCGGCGCAATCTGGCTATGCCGCGGTTCGCGCTTAAACTTCGAACGTCAGAGTTCGTACGAGGTATGAACGCCAAACACATTCGCCAAGATGTTGAAGGATCACCAGCATCTAGAGTCGTGCGAGCTGAAGTCCTCGGCTCAGTGTGAAAGTGCCGGGCCACCGCGTCCGTGTTGCAAGCGTCCGTGAGGCTCTTTCACAATTGTGGGGATGGTGGGGGAAGCTCCGATGCTGCAGTCCAAAGCGAACACGACAACCTCGACGATATCAGGATAAAGTAATGTCTTGGTGTCTTGTCCCTTTGATGCGAAACATGTACATGTATTAAAGGCAGCTCGCTCTCATCATCTGGTACCGGGTTAGCGGCACTCATCTCAAGTCTACGTCACGCGCACTGGCGTAACCTTTCTCCGACAACCTCGGCACTCCCGTCACAGACCCCGGCCCGCAGTCGTCACACAACGCCGACGACCCCAGCGCGTGCTCGATCCCGCCGAGGTGTTGAAGCTAAAATTGTACTGTCATTTCCAGCCGCCTTTTGTTGATCTTTCTACACATTTATTTGTGATGTTTAGCAAAGTCGCACGAGCGCGAGTCCCCGCCTCGATACTTCGCAGACCAACATTAGCACAGCAACCCTCGAGAGTAGGTACCCTGGAGAGGAGAGTGAAGTTTGCCAGGGTGTGAAAGCTAACGCGCCGGGTTGGATAGATTATCGCAATGGCGCCAACACGGAAACAGTCTTCGCTGCCAGCTGGTAAGTAACAATATAGCTCTCTATTCACATGCTAGCGTGTAGTGGGCTTTGACGCTGATTTGATATGTATAGGCTACAAGGAGGACCACAGCAAAGGCGCAATGCTGCGCTTTGAGGACTCCCTACCGCGCCTGCCCGTCCCGACACTCGAGGAAACCACCAAGCGATACCTCAAATCCGTCCACCCGCTACTCTCAAAGAGCGAGTACGATGCGACCGCAAAGGCTGTAAACGAATTTGTGGCCCCTGGTGGGCCAGGAGAGACACTTCAAAAGCGCTTGGTCGAACGGAGAGAGAGGCCAGAAACCAAGAACTGGATCTATGAATGGTGGAATGAGGCAGCATATATGGCCTACCGGGACCCAGTCGTGCCATATGTTAGCTACTTCTACTCGCACCGCGATGACAAGAAGCGGAGAAACCCAGCCAAGCGCGCTGCGGCCATCTCGACCGCTGTCCTCGAGTTCAAGAAGATGGTAGATGGTGGCAGCTTGGAGCCTGAATACATGAAGAAGCTCCCCATGGCTATGAGCTCATATGAGTTCATGTTCAACTTTTCCCGCGTACCGCAGAAGCCAGCAGACACCGGTGTCAAGTTCCCCTTCAAGGAGAACCAACACATTATCGCTGTCCGCAAGAACCAGTTCTGGAAGATTCCTCACGAGGTCAATGGCAAGCAGCTCAACACGAGCGAGCTGGAACTGCAATTCAACCGCATCTACGAAAAGGCCGAGAGGTCACCTGCAGTTGGTTTCCTCACATCACAGAACCGCGATGTCTGGTCAGAAGTCTACCCCAAGCTAAAAGCCTCCAACGTCAACGCCGCATCCCTCAAAGACATTGAGTCTGCATCCTTCATCGTTTGTCTCGACGACGCCTCCCCCGTGACGCTCGAAGAACGCGCACATCAATACTGGCACGGCGATGGCTCGAATCGCTGGTTCGACAAACCCCTCCAATTCATCGTCAACGACAACGGCACATCCGGCTTCATGGGCGAGCACTCTATGATGGACGGCACACCCACCCACCGCCTGAACGACTACGCCAACCAAAAGATCTTCACAAACGCCCTCCCCTTCGACGACCCGAACGTGCGCTCCGACCTCCCCAACCCCAAGCCCCTGCGCTTCGAAATCAACGCCGACCTCCAAAAAGACATTGACGACGCCGCAGCACACTTCCGCAGCCAAATCGGCGCACACGAACTCCGCGTGCAAGCCTACCAAGGCTACGGCAAAGGCTTGATCAAGAAATTCAAATGTAGTCCCGACGCATACGTGCAAATGATCATCCAACTCGCCTACCACAAGTTCTACGGAAAGAACCGCCCCACCTACGAATCCGCAGCAACCCGCCGCTTCCAGCAAGGCCGCACAGAAACATGCCGCACCGTATCCGACGAATCCGTCGCCTTTTGTGCCGCAATGGCTAACCCCGACGCCACGCCCGAAGAATGCGCAAAGCTGTTCCGCGACGCGCTTAACGCGCACGTCAAGTACATCTCCGACGCATCTGATGGCCGGGGCGTAGATCGCCACCTCTTCGGCCTGAAGAAGTGTCTCCAGCCCGGGGAAGATGTCCCCGCGCTGTACCAGGACCCCGCATACACGTACAGCTCCACGTGGTTTATTTCGAGCTCGCAGCTTAGTTCTGAGTATTTCAACGGCTATGGGTGGAGTCAGGTTGTTGATGACGGGTGGGGCATTGCGTATATGATTAATGAGAATAGCATTCAGTTTAATGTTGTGAGTAAGGGGTTGGGATCGGTAAGTTCTTGCGTGATCATGGGGTGCTTGGGATGTGGGCTAATTATTGTGTAGGAGAAGATGAGCTTTTATCTCAATGAGGCGGCGGGAGATGTTAGGGATATTATGCTGCCGAGCTTGGAGGCGCCGAAGGCGAAGTTGTAGACAGGTTCGTGGGTTGAGTGTGTGGAGGGGGAGTGGAGGGTATGGAGATGCTGGGAGGGTGGTCAGGAGTATGCATTGTCGCATTCCTTGTAGGTTTGACATGTGATTCGGATAGAAGTCAAAGCATACAAGCGTCTCATTCTTTGTCGTTCTGGTAGTGCAACCTTTCCATTTGCTTCCTCATGCCTACCCTAGGCCAACACGTCCGAAGCAAAATTAGTACCACGACACAATATTCAGCAGCCGAAACTCCGCCCGTCCGAGGTTTTGCATGTGATGAGTCCGAATAGTAGTGGATAAGTGAAGAGGCAGTATTTGTGTGCTAAGATACAATCATAAATCTACACAAGACCCTACTCCCCATCGCCAAATGATGTAACACAGATCCGAAGCCATGGTCATTACTAGTGTACACCTCATCCAGCCCAGCCAGCCTCAAGCGCTTACGGGTTCGACTTGACAAAGTCAACACCCTTGTTGATGTTCTTCTTCAAGTCAACCAAGCACGCATCAAGCAGCCCCTGCTCGTGGTCGGTGATCTTGCCGACGGGGTGAATCTTCTCGACGCCGTTGGGGCCGAGCTCGACGTTGGAGGCGAAGTACTCGACGCCCTGGTCCTTGTAGAGCGGGGAATCGACAAACGTGGGCTCGATGACGTTCTTCTGGCCCTGAGCGGCCTTGAGGAGCGACTCGGTGAAGCGGGCGCCGGCCATGGCCATGGAGAGCGTGGCAGAGCCGGCGCCGTCCTTGGCCTTGACGACCTCGTCGCCGCCGAACTGCACGCGGTAGACGTAGTTGGCGAGCTTCTCGCCCTCGAGGCTGTAGCCGGACTGCGAGAGCAGGGGCACGATGGTCGCGCCCGAGTGGCCGCCGACGACGGTGATGTTCTCGTTTGCGGGGTCGGTGTTCTTGAGCTGCGAGATGAAGCGCGAGGCGCGGACGACGTCGAGGGTGGTGACGCCGAAGAGGCGCTTGGGGTTGTAGACACCCTTCGCCTTGAAGATCTCGGCGGTGATGGGGACGGTGGAGTTGACCTGTTACTATTAACATTTGATTTTCTCGTCTTGGAGTGTGGTATATACCGGGTTGGAGATGATCAGGATGTTGGCATCTGGGGCGTGTTCGGCGGCAGCCTTGGCCAAATCGCGGACGATGGAGGCGTTGGTGTTGAAGAGATCTGGACATGTCAATTTCTGTCATACGCGTAGCAGCCCCAATTATACGTACCGTCACGGGTCATGCCGGGCTTGCGGGGAACACCAGCGGGGATGACGACAATCTCAGCGTCCTTGAGAGCCGCGGCAAGACCGGAGGGAGTCGCCTCGTGGCCGATGACCTATTTGCACATCAGCACATGGCTCTGTGCGTATTCAGATATAGTCTCCTACCTCGCTCTTGGTGTTGATGTGGCCAATGTCGGCAGCGACACCTGGGAGAACGTCTTAGAGATGTGTGTAATATTTCACATGATGTGTAGAGGCGTACCGGGAGCGAGGCGGATATCATAGAGGGACAGCTTGGTGACCCTCGGGTTGAGCTTCAAGAGGAGGGACAGCGGCTGGCCAATACCACCGGCGGCACCGAGGACGGTGACCTTCGACGACTACAACAGAACCAATTAGCATCGCTGTGCCTGTGGTAGCATTCACTGCCACTCCGATGCTCTCCAAGAAAAGCAATTGCGCATCCGGGACACTACGAACCTGGCGGGCAGACGAGGAAAAGGCGCGGCGCGAGGCCTGAGAGAAAGCTTGCCTGGCGGTGAACATTGTGGCTGCAATTGACTGGTGAGGTGAATTGTAGATGGGCTCGCTGGTGGGGTTTCGTTGGTGTTGGGAAAGCTGCGGAGAGGTTTTGCTCGGGTTACCTCAGCGGTGAAGCACTGACCCCTCGGTCGCCTCGGAGCTGCGGCTCTTGACACCTGCCATTGCCTCACCACAACATTTCGCGCGGGGGTGCCATCGACCCGACTACTTTTCGCAATGCATGTGCCTCTACCGCCTGCGATCACGATACAATGAACAGACGGTGACTCCAATTAGGAGGTCGACTGTCGTCAGTCGTCATGAGGCGGGTGTCGAGGCGGAGACAGCATGGATAGCTCCTTCTTACTGGCATACTCATCTCAAACTTTACCAAACACCCGATCCGCCCTTTTCTTCTACTTGCCATCCACATTCGTTTCTGTTCGTCTCTTCGAGAACCGCCTGTCGCTTACGGACCAATGACAAGCCGTTAATATGATTCATCGCTAATCATCGGCTACAGCCTTGCTGATGGCGGGCCAAAGCTCGGCCTACATCAGCTTGTCGTTTGACTGTATCGAGTGCTTCCATTGACTCATCTTGTACGTTTAGGACCTTCAGGCTTATCTATATATGAAGCGTGTTCCCACTGCTTGGTGCCAGCCTGCAACACCAAAGACAATCATAATCTCTGGAAGGAGGACAACTTAACTCATGGCGGACATTCATTCGGGACGTTCTGGCCAGGAAGAAACCGATGCAATCCATGAACGAACGCATTCCGAGAAGTCTGAACCTTCTTCCGCAATCAGCGAGCTCCAAGCCGCCTTCGGCTCCATCCTGCTTTCCCGCAAAGACCGCAAAGATTCTACGACCACCACAACTCCCACCCCTCTAGTCTACAAATGGACGGGCGCCTTTGAGCTCTTTTCCTTTCCCCGAGAACTGCGGGACAACATCTACTACCATTACCTCTACCGCCCTAACGGTGTCAAATACCGTCGCGCAACCTCCCGCGCGTTCCCATTCGACGATTCTGACAGCTGCACTTCCCTCTTCGTCACCTGCAAGCAAGTGTACTATGAAGCACTGCAGGTATTTCTCCGCCACAACCAGATCGAACTCATAGGCCGCAATCACTGGCGTGGACGTGATCACTACGATAGAGCCCTCGGCGGGACACTGCGCTTGTTCCCAGATAAGCCAGCTGACTTGCTACAACGCATTCGCGTGAAATACCAGGAGTCCAGCTTCATGTACATGACCTATAACTGGGCTCAAGGCGTTCCAACCCCTGGGGATGTTCTCATCAAGATTTTGCGCGATGCGTATGTCTTCAAAGACGCGTTTCCCAAGCTACGCGAGTTCACAGCAATCTGGCTGGCGCTTCCGGTGTACTTCGCAGAAAAGGAGGGTTTACACTTTGAGAACATAAGTGAGGAGGAGAAGACACAGGTCTGGTTGTGTTGGATGAAAAAATGGGTCGCCGAAAAGAATGTGGCTCCACCCAAGTGGGTGAAATTTGGGTTCTTTGATTACTGGGGAGATGGGGAGATGCAGAAGCATGCGGACGCAATGAACAGGGCATATGCGAGGTTGGCCAAAGACATGGCGCCCTCCTCTGACAAGAATGTCGAGTTGGAGGAGTCGGGCCGGAGGTGGTTGGAGGAGATGGAGGGTGAAGCACGGAGGAAGAATGGCAAGAGGAAGGCTTGAGATGAGACATTCGTTTCAGGTTCAAGGTCCAGTTCAACACGGGCTGGAACGCCAAATCTCTCGCCGTACAATTGGTAGCCATCACCGTGATGTTATGGTTTCCTCAGTCGTCGGCTCTCACCTTCATCCTCATCAGCTAGGGCAAATCGAACCACACTCATCTTCACCTAGATCAGTTAGTCATACGACTTAGCGCATAGGCTTCTATCGACACTTCGCTTCTGCAACTTCGTACTCCCATGGCTAAGTGCGACGCAGCCATACCTTCGAACTACACAAGTAAGTTCAAGTACGATTGCGGTGATTTGGATCTGACTCATCAGCAGCGTCGTCCGCACTCAACCATAGGTCCCGAACTCAAAAGGTACACGAAAGTCGAGCTCCTGGCTGTACTCGCGGTGAGATTTCCGGATGCACTCGCCAGGTTCCCGCCTCCAGAGACCTTCGAGTTCAAGATGAGGAAGCATGGCAAGGTCATTAATCCCGCTTTGCAAGTTGGACATACCGTCACCAAGAAGAAACGAAAAGTCAAGGACGTTCTCTGGCTCGAGGAGTACGACTCTGGCGGGTACTACGAACCACGAGAGCACCCTGGAATCGCGATTGGATACGCCGGTCCAATGGCTGGTTACGACACGATCTACCGCCCCGCTTACGGTGCCGAGGCCAGGAACGACTACAAGCGTCAGAAGCATGAATACTTTCGTTTATGCTATACTGCACGAACAACGGAGACATGGGAGATACTCTGGCATACATCTGCGAAGCACATGGAAAGTTCGTAGGATCACACTACCGCTATGTAGAGTCAGTCACAGATACTGGTTTACAGGCCCGGCTTCCATAGACAATCGGACCGAATTATCGTGATCCCCGGTATCCAGCCTTGAACTGTGTTGTCTGACCGGAAAGCCTCGCCTTGAAAAGGCATCATGTTCCAGCTAACTGACCAACCATTCCACCCTTTTTCAGCCACCATGCGCGGCTCGTATACTTCGCATCAGCCTTGCTTGGCTCGTATACCCCTGCAGCCTCATCAGATGTAAACACAACATGCGCCCACTGAGGATTTGACTCATTGGTGCTATTTACGCCTGCAGGACGGAATGTTGACAATGCTTTTCAGACTCCCTACTGCCATCGCACTCGTCGCTTTTCTTCGCATCGGCGTTTGCGATGAGCTAAAAGCTTTCTCGTCCTTCGCCGAAGACCTCGCGCTTTTCACGCCGTTTTCCAACGCAACCTCCCCTTCGCAAACTTTCCCTCGCAACATTTTCGCGCGCCAAGACGGATGGACGTGTACGGCTGGAAGTCCATTCGTGATATGTCCCACGCCGCAGAAATGCTGCAGTGCGAGCGACAATTGGTTTGTTGCATGTTCGAAGTCCCACAACATTTGCTAATGTATGTATTCTGGAATAGCACGCCTAGTGGATGCTGCCCCAAAACGGCAGAGACTTGCGGTGGGAAGTTTTGCGCTGAGCCTGGGACGGTGTGTTGTGGGAACACGGGGTGTAAGAAGGGAAGCGTGTGTTTGAGGTCGCCGGGTGGGACGGATGTGTGTTGTCCGACGAGGGATGATGTGGCGTGTGATTCTGGGCAGTGTATGAGAAACATCTGCACCTGTGACGGGCACAAACTGACTAAATCGACAGGTTGTCAAGCAGGCGCAACTTGCATCGCCGCCGGTCTATGTCAGCGATCTTTACCATCGACATCTCGGCTTGTTGCGACGCTGCGCTCGTCTGCCTCGTCAGCTGCGCGTATTACGCCTTCACCTATCGTCAGTCCGAGTCCGACCAGGAGCCCCTCTGCAGCCGGACCATCGATCAAAAGGCCCAAAAGCACGTCAAGTTGTACATCGCCGCCGGCTTCGGCTCCCACGGGCGCGGGCGCGTGGGAGTGGATCAGAGTGGATGGAGAGAAGGATTGCGTACCGGTGCTGGATTTCAAGTGTGTTGATGATTTGTTTGACCAGATGTGTACGAGTATGTGTCAAGGTATGATGCCTGAAGATTTGAGATACATTTCGTGAGCGAGCATGTCTGATGAGCAACAGGGATTCGTGAACAAGAGAAAAGCAATCCTGAGCGCGTCCTAAGCGATCGTGCGATTTTGTTGCATAGACGTAATGGCCGGACTGCCGCAGCTGGATGTCGGAATATGGGTTGTGCTCGTGAGCTTCTCATCTCATCCCTTCTACTCACCTACTAATACTCCACCAATAGAGCGCGTAACCTACAGCGCCCTCTACAACCAGTACTTCTCCATGCAGTGCGACGAATTCCCCCCGGGTACTTGTTCCCTTCCCATCCCCATGCCTAATCCTCACTAACCCCCGACCAGCATCAACCCTCGAAGGCGGCGGCCCCACTCTAGTCTGCATCTCCTGGTACCAAAACATCCTGGGCGGCTCCTACCTGCGCTACTTCTACTCCGACGTATCCCTCGCCTCCAACGCCCCCTTCGTAATCCGCATGGACACATGCGCCTTCCCCTCCACGCCCGTCAGCTTCCCCCAAGGCCAACAACCCGCCGTGCCCGTAAAGCGCCAACTCACCCCCGACGCACCCATCATTCGCGGCGCCGCCCCCGCCCTGTACGTGCGCGACCCCATCTCCGAGGACCACGGCTTCGTGTTCATGCCCCTCGCCCCCGGTACCCCCGGGCGATATAACGGCACGCTGGGCTTCTCGGAGACGCTGGGCTTGAGCGATATTAGCATTATTGACGGGGCTGGAGACGTGGTGTGGAAGTTTAATGGCACGTGGATTAGTGGGACGAGGGACGTCGCGTTTGATGTCAAGGACGATACGCAGGATTTGAGTGTTGCGGCGCGCGTGGCGAGGAGTGTTAGTATTGGAGCGAGTTTTACGGCGACGGGGGTGGCGGGGTCGAAGACGGCGGTAGGGGACGGGGGGAGGAGGAGTGTTGGGGTGGTGTGGGTCTGGGTGGGAGTTTTGGTGGGTGTGCTTTGGAGTTGAGGAGTGGGTTTGGAGGGCTTTGTTTGGTGCTGGTAATGGTTTTTATGGAGCCGTCGTGTTCTTGCTACGGCATATACCTGGAAGCATTACATATCTGTTAGCTGTAATACAGTCTTTTACATACGGTTCATACAAACTTCGGCGGACTGGGCATGGATAGAACTAAAAATGACCCTACCCTACATACCTATGTACAGGTCGTACATGTATTTCTCACACCAAAAAAGCAGAGAGGGAGCGTCGTGGTGGTGGTGGTGGTTATTAACTGTGGTGATCCATGTATTTCGAGCTGCCTATTGAAGGTCACCTCATGGTGATGCTGATGCGGATGCATGTGTTCAGACACGGGAGAGCGAGTGGGAGGATATGAGTGACTTTCGATGATTGCTGGCAGCAACGCACATTTGCGCAGACTGCTCGAGATATTTGGAACTGTTGCTTTACATAATCACCAAGTTGAAGTTTAATCTCTCGAAAACAAATGCTTCTACATGCTGACTTGCTCTGCGTAGGGTTTAGTCAAGATAATGATGTGTTAGAATATGTGCTAGAGAGCACTCTTTCTACGCTACGCCATTGACGAGCTGAATTCGTCATCATAGGGTAGTGTTGCTTTCTGGTAGCTTCAAAGCACCGTGGAGGAGAGATGGGAACCTTATTTGTCGAAATTTCCACACGAAGTAAGATCCAGCCGCCGCTTTGCATCGTGCACCCCTAGTGACGGGGATTGTTATTGTGAGAATGTGTCTTGCAGGATGCATTTCGCTTTCAGTCGTTCAGCTGATGCAACTACAGCCTTTCTTTTTGGCATGGGCGATTTGTGAGCAGAATCTAGACCATGAGCACGGCAGGCTTCTGAGGTGTCATTAGCACTTCGTGCGCAGCGGTGAAAGGGAACGAAAGCATTCGAGTTGCAGATATCTGAACCGAAGCGCGGCTGGAACTTGAGTCGGGTCATGATAAGGGACAGAAGCTGAAGCGGGGGCGCAAATGTTGTGGCTTGAGATGGAGCTAGTGTACTAATTGGAAATAGTGCGATGCTTGGCATTTGTCTCACCTGCGCCCCAGGTCGGAACCTCCATTTTTCTCATACTACCAATGTGCTGGAAACTACAGCTGCTACCGAAGCAGGAGCTATTCAACACGACGCAACGCGACATGACACGACTCCTTGAATGTCCATGGTATGGCAGAGACTTGGTTGAGTGAGGAGAGAGATGAAAAGCATGAGCTGCACAAGGTCATATCCCACTTGATCTTGAGACTAATGCCACAGGAGTCGAGTCGAGTCTCAGATGTGCTGACTTATACTGTCTGAGGATACGCTTTCGCATGCCTGTATGGTGTAGGAGTGGTCTGATTCTAAACCCACTCACTTGAATCCCAGCTGGCTGTGTGAATCGATCGGTCTAGTGCGCACAGCTGGCCCTTGGGGTTTCCCGTTTCGCCGACGGTAGGTTGTGTTTCATCAGAAAATGCTTCAACTGCTCAGCTGGAGTTTAGCGGTATGAGTAGCTACTGCGGGGTAAGGTCTATCTCGGCCACTATTTGTTCTTGTAGGCCTTGTGGGCTGTTGGCAATCGTAGGTGCGGCTGAGTAGATTCCGCACTGCCCAGGTGAGCTTGTTGTTTCAGCAGAGAAAAACTTGGCTTCGCTTGCTTAGACTTCTTATTCGTACCACAAAGACTTGGAACAGTTCTTCTTCCTGGGCAACCTCAGCAGCACATGTCGCTGTCGATTCTGGGTATTCAATTGGAGCAAGCCTCTGTTGAAAATAAGCCTTTCGTCTTGGCAAAGAGATGACTCCACGCTTTGCAGAAGGCGATGGACGCTGGTGGTGGCAGTGAAGCGTATATATCTTGGGTATGGGAAGCACTTACAACGACTCCTCTGAGACCGTTCAAAGCTGCATATTACTGATTGCCCACAGAACAGTCATGTCAAATCAGTCGACAGCATACTCCAAGATCAAGGAGGGGACGAATCATCATGGAGATGAAGACAAGATCGGCCTTCTAAACAACAGGCCAGTCCAACCAAAACGGAAGAAATGGTCGACATGCGTTCGGGCGCTCATTGTCACGGGCATAATTATCCTTCTGGTTCTCGTTTATCTCGGTGGTCTTGTAACTGAATGGCGACTCCGTCCACTCACCGGCCGATTTGGGAACAAGGTGATCGGGAGTCAACCCGCTTCCTCGCAGCAGTCCACGAGTAACTTCTCGGGCGGGCCGGCTCTAGGCAACATTGGAAACCTGACCATTCCGGTGAATGATCAAGGAACAAACTTCAATGCTCCAACTCTAAAGAATGTTACGGGGCAAGGTGGCAACGGCAGCAGTTTCTTCCTTCTGGGGGCGCCTCCTGACCTGAAAACTCTGACAGATCCGACAAAGAACCCTACTACACCTTTACCAAATAGGGTGGATTGTCCATTCGCCTACAGACCTCATCTCGGGTTCGACGGTTCGATGCCTCTTGGCGATCTCATACGTGGCGATGGCCGAATCGAGAGAGAAGATGCACGTCAAGGTCCAATAGGCGACTGTGGTTTCATTGCTGCCATAATCGCGCTCATTAGCACAGGCCGGCAGCTAGATCTGACGAGAGCGATCACACGAGTCGGAAACAGTCTGGAGGTGCGCTTCAAGTTTCCAGTCGAAGCACTCTTCTTCGCAAACAAGTCGCCGCTATTCTCGACTCGCACCGACGTTGTCAAAATTGACGATAAATTACCAAGCAGCACCCTGAGTTCAGAAGAACAGTCCAACAAGGGATGTGGGGGCTACCTCGCCGCCTATCCAGGCCTAGGTCCATCGATAATTCCCGCCCGCCCAGTTCTATACGTTCCTTTGCTCGAGAAGGCGTGGTCAAAGTACACAGACGCACATCCAGAGGAGTTGCGATCTTCTCTTGCAAAGGAAAATAACGCTCTCGGCTATCCAGGGATTGAAGGCACCTCGCCAGCCCTTGTAATGCAAGCACTCACAGGGCTACAAGCGCAATCCTTTACCCGTTTAGAGCCAGGCTTCGATAGCGCCTTCGGCGTGCGTGTTCTCCTATGCCTCCTCTTCGCCCGCCCTTGCGTGCTTGGAACTCCCAATGCGGACACACTGGCAGGACTTGGTGTCAAAAAAGAACCAGGACCGGCTATTGTGAATCAGGGCGGAATAATTGGAACGAACAAAGATAGAGCTTTCTATACTATCATAGAAGCAGAGACAGCAAGAGTATTGACGCTGGTCGGTCAGCACGCGTATGCCTTGGACTACGAAAATTCTGATATTCCCGATGGCAAGAATAAGACGTTGGAGAATGCGGAGGTCACAATCATCAATCCATGGCAGCAGAACGCGAATTTTAGAGATGTCATCAGTGAAGGAGGATCTATCCGAATGAAGCTTAAGACGTTGATATTTATCATGGACACTGTTTATTTCGTGCAAGAATCTCAGTAGAGTATGTAGCGCTTTGTTATAATTATAGATGGATGAAAGCGTGGCGCCCATGCGAACATGTTGGGGGCGGTTCAGCCGCCCGCTCCACAAACCCGCACCTCGGGTTTTGGCCCCATCGAAACTGACACAAGCGTTGCCACCAACTCTTGTACAACGTCAACCTAGATTCTATATGTATCCACTGAGCTGCTAAAAGATACCGTCAACACATCTGAAAACTACTTTCGCTTTTGCGCGAAAACGCCATGCCGGTGGACCACCGTTTCTTCGGGTTGGACCGAGAGATTGCGCAAATCGAGTTCAACAAGACCATCGCAGGATGCTATCGCGATGGAAATGCAGAATACGAATCAGTAGGAGTCCTTTTGATTACATGGAAAGAAGACGATATGCGTTGCAAAGAAAGAGAGGTACTGTGCTCCACGACACATCGCCTGTTCTGCAACTGATCAGCCATGCAGGTCAACACGCTAGAGCAAGTTTTCAAGGACAAGTTCAACTTCAAAACCGAGCAGTACGAGATTCCGCCTACAAATTCAGAGCAGTCGCTCTTCAGTCGCCTACGAGCCTTCAATAGCTGCTACGATAGTCCTGCAAAACTGGGCATCATCTACTACGGCGGCCATGCGGAACGAAAAGAGAGCGAGGACGGAGTCGACCTAGAGATATTTGCGAGACAATCTACCGGCGCAACAGGACCCACCAACCTCTCGAGGCAAAACACAAGCCTTAACGACATAAGTCTTCCAAGCTCCCCCATTGATGTTCCTGAAAAACACGGACATGCGTTTCCAGAACCACGTCCTGAGCAACCTCACATCAGCTTCAGAGCAATTAAGGAGCAAATTAGGGCTGCCGAGACGGACATGTTGATCATCGTAGATAGCTGTTTTGCCGCGGGAGCCTTCACGGACCAACTTTTCGGGGGCAGAAAATGTGAGCTTTTCTGTTCCATTGCAGAGAAAGATGTCGCAAGAGCACCAGGCCAAGACGGTTCATTTACACGAATACTTACGACCACATTGGAAAAGATGATTCAAGACCTGCCGGAGGGCTTCTCGACTTCCGATCTTTTCCGCGAGCTCTACCTCCAACAACACAAGGCACACAAACCGGCATACTTCACGCAATCAAGATTTGATTTCGGAAGGATATGGTTGAGACCGTGTCGGCAGAAAGCTACTTTACCATCACCCGATTCAAAATACTCAATCGACGTCAGGTTCCATCTCACAAAGAGTCTCGACTTGACGGAGCTCAACAAAGTGGTCAAAGCCCTCCAGTGGATACCCTTCGTCCGAATGGTCAAAATGCAGAGCATGCATAGTCCGAATGACGACCTCAGTGAATTCATACGCACGATTCACTTGGCAAATCGACTGCGACCATTGCTAGCTCGGATCCGTCGCAAGCTTGAATTGAAACGGGCGCGACAGCTGTTTAGAACAGATAGCACGCTTTCGTCCTCATCGTCCGTGACCAGCGAAAGGTTTCACGTACATGAGCCAAGAGATGTCGGACTCTTCGACTGGAGCAACGCCCAAGCAGTAACGCCTCGTCACGAGCACTTGACGTCGGATGAGTATTTTCATCTAGAAGAGCCATTCGACTCAGAGCCTCACAGCATGAGTGCACCAAGTGAACCTTCAAAAGCACCCAGTTTAGCGGATATCACCCTGCAACCGTACGACCAGGGACCAAAAGCGGATAATTCTGCCGAAACTACCAGCGCTTTCTTCCAGTATGCTGCGAGCATATTCTCGTCTCCACGCGCCCTCGATCGCTTGTTGTTCTTTTCGGTGGGTGTTTTGGCCCCCACGCTTGTAAGGTGGGCGGTGCATGGCAGTGCATCACCGTTCGCAGCACCCTGATACAGCACATTGCGACCACTTTATTGGGGGCCTTTTTGCCTTGTTGCCTACTAGTCGCATTTGTAATGGTTCACCGGTAGCTCAGGGACAGTATTAAAGCAGGCTGCTGAAGGGCCAAAATTTCGAAGGGCACCTGCAGCAATGATGGCCACAAACGAAGCGACAAACGAAGTCCGGCAGGCAGCGATGGACGACGCAACCACTGACAAGCTCGAGGTAAGTCCTAGCCAGCCTAGACTTGCAAGCCCGGAGGTTGACGAATCGAAGGATGTGAGCCCTCCTCTCTCGCCCGAAAATGAGATGAGTCGCGAGCCTGAATACAGGGCCGATGTTGGACCAGGCGGATGGATGGTGGTAAGCCTATCTCTCACATCATAGCTATTCGAAGCTCACAAGGCGGATAGCCCCCTTCGCTCTGGAAACCTCGCGACAGTGTTTATTTGCGCCTGAGGGACGGGCGAACTGCTGGCCCTTTCTTTATTGTCAAATGTCACCCTCCTCGTGACCGCAACGACAAGTGGCGATACGACATCAAGGATAACACAGGAAACTCCAAGAGCAATATTGCTGGGAGTATCCTTTGCTGATCCGACGTACACACGGGCAATTGACAGGAGTTGGCTGGTGCATAGGGTTACGGCGCATACTGGATTGATTCGGGTAGAAGGGCACCTTTCGTGAGACTTGGGGGCCAATTTTCATGGCCGCTCGTCCCTCCGTGTGGCAGGACTTTTGGGGGCTGTGTTGCGGATATAAGCTGATTCTGGGTGGTGCACCGGCCGCTAGATACGGGCGGTGCATCCAGACCAGCTTCCTCGTGTTGTGTGTCACTCGCTTAGCTCCGTTCAATGCATCTTTGCGACCCCATATCCAATCGCATCATCAAGTGAGACAAGGCACGGCATTCGTACAACGACGCGCGCGCCACAACGCAGGTTCCTGTGGCTGATGACCGGTGAAGCCCCCTGGCACGGGCCCCCGCGCTGCGCTTTGCAGCTGAGCGGAGCGTGAGGCAGCCTGACACTCATTCTATATCACAAAAGCGTCACCACATTCTTGCGCTTTCTACGTCGACTCACGCATGACATTTGACTGTTAGCCTCGTACGTCCGAATCGAGTCATGGATTCTCCCAATGGGGCCGAAGTACCCAAATCGCTCATGGAAAATGGACGACATACCTCCTACAGCAGCAACAACTCGACAGTTTGTGGGAACGACTTTGAAAAGGACATAGAAAGCCAACAAATCAAGCCTGCGGAGCGTAGTCTGAGTAATTTGTTCGGTCTGTCGTCACCAGTAGTCAGCGCAAATCTAGAGGACATCGACGAAGAAGACCTGGCAGATTCCGAAATGGGGGAGAAGGTGGATGTCAGTGCTATGGACTACCAACGAAGTACGTATATGCTTCATTCATGGGAAGTAGCAGCACTAATGGTACCTTCATAGTCGATGATCATCCCAACGGCTATCCCCGTTTTGCCGCCTTCATGAACAGCGACGAGAACTTCCTCATGTGCCGCAAGTACAGCTTCCTGCACAACCGAGTGCTTCTCTACCGGCAAGACGAGCTGCGCGAGCTTGAACAAGAGCTTTTGGACATGGACAAGACAGTGCACAAGCAGGATCCTATCAAGCTCCAATGTCGGACACGAGAAGAGAAAGTAGGCCTAGAAGCAGACAAGTGTCAACGTGGCGCACTTATAAACAAGATTGATGACAAGCTACGAGAGTATAACGACATTGTTCAGCGCACTAGGGCTTTTGCAACTTTGCAGAGAGCAACGGAGAGAAACTACACCAGTGTGCGGAACTGGGTTGATCAGTCCGCGCCATTGGAGCAGAACGAAGCCTCAACATTCAACAAAGACCGTGATTTTGTATCAATCATTGATGCCAAGGAAGGTAGCTGGTTCGATGGCCGAGTCGAAAATCTGCTGTCTAATTTCGGTGGTCCTATCACACAGGTAAGTAACCGTCATGCACCTCACAAGTTCTGTCGCCGACCGAACACGGACGTCTCACGATCCCACTCACACAAACTAACTCGTATTGAAGCGACTCTTCATCTCTAAGCGCGATCGCAGCAGCACGTCCAACAAGCTCGTAAGACTCTACTCGAAGAAGCGCATTGACGTGTTCTCTCGCCTCATCATTACCTTCCTAGCCGTCGTGCTCCTCATGGCGCCCGTCATCGCTCTGTTTTCCACACGAGAAGACTCTCACATCAAGATCCTCATCATTTTCCTGTTTACGATGGCGTTCTCGGTGGCATTGAGTTTGTGTACGAAGGCGAAGAGGCATGAGGTCTTCGCTGCTACTGCTGCGTAAGTTTTTCTTGTACATGTCGTGTATTTTGTTGTGTTGGCTTACGGATTTGTTGCTCTTCATGTACCTACTACTGTGTTCCTCCTTGCTGGTCGAGTCGATACCACATTTCATCCTTTTTGTTTCTCATAGATACTGCTTCTTGCGCCTGTGCATGGTGATGATGGAGTTCAAGCTAACAGTTTTATAGGTATTGTGCGGTACTTGTAGTATTTCTGGGGAACATAGACCCAGCACCAGCAGTAAACTCATGATCCTGATGACGACGATAACGATAACGATAACGATCAGAACAATGCTAGCATACGGTCGTGACTGTGATGTTGTTGACTGAGGAGATATTGAATGATGCACTCCACGCGCAGCCATAATGCGATATTTTTAGCCTGAGATGTGTACATGACTCGAGGCGTGTGGCTGCACACTTAATTTCACCATGTTGCGTCCTTTCCCGTTGCGTCCGATAAGCTCGGCCCAACAACATACAGCCCGCCTGACAACTCAGCCTCGTGGCTACGTCCTGCAAATAACTCCATCTACATAACCCCACCCATTTCATCTTAACATCTACACATCATATTCAGTGGCACAAAACAAATCAACATCGCCAGCAATCGAAAGTTACACGCGACATGCGCCTGCTGCGACTTGACGAGTATGGCGATCTCAGCCTTACTGAGTGGGCGGAGAAAGAGGTCCCCCCATACGCAATACTTTCGCATCGATGGGGGAGAGACGAGGAAGAGGTCTCGTTCAAAGATCTGATGGAGGATGGTGGCAGGAACAAGAAAGGATACCGAAAACTCTTGTCCTGCGGTAATCAAGCCATGAAGGATGGCTACGTATTCTTTTGGGTCGATACATGCTGTATCGACAAATCTAGCTCGGCTGAGCTTTCAGAATCTATTAACTCTATGTGGCGGTGGTACCGCGATTCCCATGTATGCTACGCGTACTTGGACGATGTCCCAGCGCGTGTTAGCGCCAGGCAAAAGGACTTTTCATTCACCATGTCCAAATGGTTTACTCGAGGATGGACGCTCCAGGAGCTCTTAGCACCATCTAAGCTCATGCTGTTTGACGCCGGTTGGGCGCCCATGGGAACCAAGGACGAGCTGGCGGACAAGATCAGCCGCATTACGAAGATTGACGATTCTTATCTGCGAGGTGCAGGTGACTTCCTCATCCAGGCCACCATCGCAGAAAAGATGTCCTGGGCAGCAAAAAGGCAGACGAAGAGGTCCGAAGATATCGCTTATTGCTTGCTTGGTTTATTTGACATCAACATGCCACTATTGTATGGCGAGGGCCAGAACGCGTTCCGCAGACTACAAGAGGAGATCATGAAAGAATCGGACGACCATTCTATTTTAGCATGGGGTACAGAGCCGGAAAACAGGATTAGACAAGAAATAAGCGTCACACAAGATCTGTCGGTCCAACCGGTACCACATCATGCGCTCGTCACTGGAGGCGGTGGACTCGCTCCGTCACCAGCATACTTCAAGAATTATGGAGACATTGTCCGAAGCATTGGACCAGGTCCCGTCAAACCGTACGCCAAAACGAACCGAGGTTTACACATCGAACTTCCACTCTTGAAGCAATCAGGACAAGTACTTGCCCTTCTGAACTGTCGCCGCAAGTATGACCTCTTTTCGGACCTTGCACTCCATCTCAGCAAGAGTGCAGATGGCGAGGACCAATATTGGAGGGCTTCGGGTCACATTGACGTGGTTTCCACCGCCTTTCGGAGTCGCGCAGTACTCCAGCCAATATATATCAAGACGGGTACAGATAGCGCTGATTTGCGGAGCGATCCAAACAATGGTTCTTGCGTCATACGGAATCTACTGTATACCCACAATGTGTCCAGAGTGTTTCCACCGTGGTCCTGGTCACCCCAAACCAACTCTTTTGCGGACGATACTGAATTATCCGACGAAGGTTGGCCGAGTCCCAGACTAGTTATATCCGCTTCGAGAGTGACTCCGAGAACAACTGATCAGCTTGCCTTTATGGTGTTTAAGCGCCGACACCTTTGGGGTGTAACTTGGGATGCCCGATTTGTCCCTCTCGAGTCGAAGGCCGAAGACGACTTGCAGGAACTGTATCGGCACTGGAAGTTTGCAGACCTATCGGAGCTACCGCGATGCCAAAAACTACATTCCAACACTGTCGCATTGCGCATTACACCCTTGTCTGTTAGAAGCAGACATATTGTGGCCTTGGACATGATCTCGCACGAAGAACAGAACCCCGAAGCACTAGAGAATTCCGAGAGATGGAAATTCTTCGTGCGATGTACTAAATATCACTACGTCCGCCTGATTACAACACATCCCGCCTGGGCTTCCGCGCTGCTGTCATATATTGGTGGGTTGCTTTTAGACAAAGTTCTTGGTCACTGGTGGAACCCAAAATTGCAGCTTGAGTTCGTAGGGCCAATGAACAAAGCCTACTACGACAAATCGGTCCCGATTTTACCCTCCTCTTTCATCCTTGTCTGGGTTGCAATTTGGATAATAAGGAACAGCCCGCTCGGGATGTGGTTCTATCAAGGGCTCATGCACGTATGGTGGTACGATGGAACAAGCGATCCACGGGCCTGGGATCGACGTTGGGTCCCTCGAGAGGCTGGACCTATATTCTGCCTTTGGAACCTCGCACACTATTCGATATTTGGATCTCTGCCTAACCCCCTGCCAGTTGAACTTGGTACCTTTAGCGCATATCTGCATAAGGCATGCACATTGGGCATGGTTATCTCCACATTGGTGGGGTTGTATGCAAACTCCCAACCGAAAGAACAGATTCGCAGAATCGATCCTACAATTCCGAGCACACAAGCACAGAAGAAAGGATAATTTTGCTCGGGACACTTGACTTGCACCAGGAAAATTTGGTAGGAACCGAGTGATCTCCGCTTCAACGGGACAAAATGCCACCAATTTCCACGCCAGTGAGGCAAACAGTCCAGTAAGACAACAGCATAATCGAGCAGCTCAGGACTTTTATATGCAGTGTGGGATACACATTCATTTGATCTACATTGGCAATACAAGTACAAGATAGGAAGGAAATTAAGAGGGGTGCGCCCACTCAAACTGGTATAATCGGGGCACGAAGTCAACGAGACCCCACCAAGGTATCCATACACTAACGCCAACGCTAATGCAACATAAAGAAACAAGTCTATAAGACGGCGAGTTGAAGCCGAAGGTTGAGCAGCAGTGCTCAGAAAAGAATGAAAGCCGAGCCAAAATGGGGAAATATAAACAAAAGAAATGTCGCAACGACGTGAGGCAGTGCTCTCTCCAGAAATGTTTGGTCGCACAGCGCGGGAAGATCCGACATGGATAGTAAAGCTCCGAGCTGTCGTTGTTTCACAGCATGAGCGATGCTGTGACCGACCGGTGGCGCGGGTCATCGATCGTGTTTCGAACTCCAACGGTATCGCAACCACCCGTGCGGCTACACCAACACCCATTCTCAATATTCTGTCCAGTGTCCCGCCTCGCCGACCTTCTCGAACTCCGTGTCTCTCACGACGCGCCGCCGTGCACGTTCTTCTCTTCCGAAGCAGCAGAAGAGCCGCGCAAGGCCGCTGCGCTTTCGTGGCGCGAGGCCAGCATATGGGTCTTCCTTGCTGGGTATGCTCGATGTTGATGAGGGGCTGAGTGGGATGGTAGCGTTGATGAAGATGAGTGAGTCGCGATTGCGGTGCCGTGTATCGATGAGGGATTGTGGTGATGCTTTATCGGAGTACGGTGATGGTGATGAGGATGCTGTTGTGGGTGTTTGTGTTTGGTTGGAACGAAATGTGGTATCGAGTGGTGAAAGCATCTGGCGATGTGCGCGTGGTGATGTGGGAAGGCCGTACGGCGAGAATGGTGAGTGTGCAGACATTGTTGTGATTTTAGGCAGACTGCGACCCTGGAAGATGTGTCGATGACAGATGGATATGTTGAAGAGGCGTTTTATATCTGGGAACGGCGAGTGGTGGTAGGATGTTAATGATAGAAACGAAACAACGGAAGAATGTTTGAATTATCAATGTGCACCAGGCATGAATAGAGGCGTAGGTGATTTATGCCGATGTGCGGCCCACGGCGACCGTGATATAAATGTTGCATCAGGGGGGCCCGCATCTCCATACCAAGGTCGGATCCGTGATATAAGCCAGGGGTCGCGGGGCTCGTGAAGTCCGCCACCATGTCCGTGCTCAGCTGTCACATCCGCATCGTCGCAAGGCGTTGTGTGACCTTGACTTCCATAGGCCACAAAATGGGCTGAATGTTGGACTTGGAAGTCGTCGCCCACTCATGACCTCTGCGACGCAGTAATCGCAACAATTTGCAAAACATTTGCGTGCAATGTGTTTGCAGCTTGCATGAAGTTTGAAACCCGGGCATCCTCATACGGTAAAGTCCAAATGTCGATCGGGAGTCAGAACGTGCGCCATGGCCCAGGAAACGGTCAGCAAATGCGTTCCCGGGAAACGAGGCAGCAAGGTCTCTCGTTGGGTCTGCTCGTTTAGTTTCCGTGCCGCACCCCTTGAGACGGAGTAGTTGTCGCACGTTCGTTCCAAACACAGCTCCGCTAGCTCAACTCGACCACTTCGACAGCTAGACCTTGTATTTGGGCAAGCCACGCCGTTGTTTGTCTTTGATAGTTGGTCATCTCAGCGTGTTCATGCAGAAGGCCAGGAGGATGTGAATATGTTGCATGCGTCAACCTGTGTTTTAGTACGTGTTGGTAGCGAACTGGTCTTGGGCTGTTTTTCAGCTTCAGGTATCTGCGCTTCAAATTTAATCTCCTTCCTCCGCCGCAAGGTTCGTAGTGGCGGTGCTTCGCCGCTACCTAGATACCTTCAAGCACGCGACTGTGCCTTCGCATCTCGGGGCGATAAATCAGCTGCGGCATAGCAGTCGCTTCATTGCGACCGTGCAAGGCAGAATTTCTCTCCTCGCGCAACTGTGTCGGTGTTCACAGTTTTGCTCCTATCGCGCATTCCCATCTGCATGGTTGTAGCTGTCGCAGTTTTATCCAGTTTCGAAACATATTGCCACCAACGGTGACAGGATGGATTATTTGCATCCAGAAGTCAGCCATCAACGCATGTGCTTGAAGGCTGATACACGTGTCAGCAGACTAGAACAGCTATAGCGAGGCAGAGAACTGTGCCGCACATGTGCATGAGTGGCGCAAGGGTCGGCACAGCAACTACGATTGGTCTTCGCATCGCGAGTGCCGCTTTTCGAAGGATTAGTCATGAGTTCCGGTGATTGCTTGAGGAGGCTTTCCAGAAGGCAAAGCCTCTCCAGGGCTGTCGCAGTCGCGGAGCAAATTGGTGTCATTTGACGGTGATGTCACTACTTGGCGCGCACGCCCCCCTCAACGGAAGGGCTAGAGCGAGCAATCTCTTGTACCATAAGATACCTCACCTCCGCGAGTCGGGGATGGCATGAGGACCATTCAATTCCCAAGGACATATTCTATCGATCCAGCGGCGGATCTGCAAAGGCAGCACGGAAATGATCACAAGGAAGCTATCAGCAGACCTCGGGAGGCTTCCAGGTTTTGGCCATACCACAAACCGTGTCTCTCGAGCACAAAATCATCGCGTGCCCTGATACTCAATTTGTCACGATAGCAAGCAGATCAAGCTTTGTCCTCAAGAGTTGAGCGCCAGCGGTTGGTCCTTGGAGGGCCTTGAAGAGTACTGTCGCTCATGACGGATCATCACGAAAAGCTTTTCTTGTTTAAAAAGAAAACATACCCGACGTGTACAATACCGAGTAGCGTGACAAGAGGGAAACTTGCGCAACATTTGAGCAAGCCTGGTAACCCCAATGTTGTTCTGGCGAAAGACGAAATCAACTCCACTACATGCCGCATTGCCCGAGACCACAAACTCTTTTGTGATGTTCAAAAAAAGACATTTTCTTTTCGAGAAGAAGTGAAGTAAATTGGGAACAGTATGCGCAACAATGACTAATGCAACCGACTTTGAACTCCTGAGAGGAAAGGTGACAGCCTGCTTGAACACCCCATGACATGGTTCTTGTGCACATAAAAGTATCGCCCAATTGAGTGCAGTTTCCGAACAGGCCCATACGTTTTGCGTTCAGTCTCTAGAAAATTATGTCCTTGTACATTTCGTACATATCCTCCATAGGGTAGGGATAGGGATAGCAAGTTTCGCCAAATGCGCAAAGTTGACCACTCGGAGAATCTGCTCTCCTAACAAATCCAACAGTAGAGGGGCTGTGCTTCTGCGGGGAACCTTCTTGGTGGCTGCCATTGGAAAGGTTTTGGTACTGCTGTGGGTCTCCACGCTTGCCAGGTGGACTCTTTGATTTCTCAAGCTGGGTCTTGCCATGCCCAGTAGGCCAGTATTCTCCCGTGAATAATATCTCAGGGGGTGTTCTATCCTCTACTGGCTCGGCTTTCAACTTTTCGAATTCGAGCTTGGTAAGATCTCGCACTTGGAAGTATGAAATCTACAAAATTTGTCAATGCCCATTAGCACGCAAGCTTCAGGAAGGAGATGCTAGGAACGGACTTACCGTGGTGATCTTCTTGTCCGCTGGTCGATTTGGGTCGATCAGTGTTGGAAACTCAACCTGCCACAAGATCCCATTCTCTGGAACATCTTGTTTGTCGTTTAGATTCGTACTAGTCAGTAAGTAAACTTCGCCACTGCATTGTGATGCCATGGCCTTCGACATTGACATGAAATATAGTCCTCGACAGCCACTGAAACCCAGTTTTTCATCTGTCCCTTCAACATCCCGAAACGCACATGCGACTTCGAGAGCTCAAGGAATTTTTGAACGGCGCATGGGATGGCTGGGAGCCCAAACGATACGAGTCCTGCTGGCACAGTTCGGAGTAGATTGGTTCAATGACTCGGGGACGCTGCACCTGGCGGTTAAGAACCACGACATGGAGACCCTGAAGATGTTGGTAGAGGCGGGAGCAGATGTCAACTAGAACGTAACTGACTGGCAGATGGACATTCGTGAAAATCGAGCGGCTCCCTTACCCGCACTGTATGAGGCGGTGTTTGCGAAATCTGAAGAGATGATTCGATATCTGGCGGAACACGGGGCAAAGCTTACGCGCAAAAAACTCCACCTCTCCAATCCTTACTACTCGCTGCCGGAGGAATATAGCGTCTTTGTGAACCTGCTGGTAGAGTTGGATGCAGTCAAAGAGGAAACGTCGTTGTAAGTCTGTGGCCCAGTATGTGGATCTTCGACATGTTTATCAAATCACAGAGCAGGGTAAGCATGAGATCCGCCCACGGGTTGTAATAGCAGCATGAGAGATGCCATGATGCAACGCCTTCCACAAACTGCCTAGACAGGTATTCAGAACATAGATCCGATGCATCCTCGCTAGTTACCCACCAGATATTCCAAAACAAAGACTGGATAATCATGTGACAATTGTACGACAATCTCACAATGAACACCTTAGTTCACATGGGAAGTCCGTGACTCCTGTTAGTACAACCTATGACCACATGATCTAGCATCTGCCAGCTCGTGGCGTAAGTCAGATTATTTTCCGTGATTTTACGCATCGAGGTTACAGAATCAACCCTGCCCAGGTGGGTGTAAAATCAGCTGGTGGCGTAAGGCAGAACTGTTGCCGGATGCCGATACCGCAGGGTTTCAGGATCAACATGAGGCTTATACAATTATGCAGGCAAGCTCGTGGCGTCAGGCAGATCTAATGCCGGAACCCGGGGTACTGCGATTGTAGAATCGATGCTATGTTTACCCGCTGGGTGTAAGACAGGCGTGTCAAGAACCCCGATTGATGTCATGATGAATATCGAGAAAAGCCACTGGGCTGATACCAAAATGGCGGCACAGCTTCTCGAAATGCCTTCGTGATCACTCGGCTCTTTGGATCAAGAGCTCAGGTCACCAAACTCTCCGAACCTCGGTGCACCAACAAATTATATAGCGTCTCAATCGCCGAACCTACGCCCATCTGAAATCAACCACAAATTTTCATTTCACCAATCAACCTTGGAATCTCTATCTTACACTGAACACATTGTATCTGCCAATACCTATTCAAGCTTCAAAGGTCAAACCTCTTCCTGCGTCGATCAATCAACCGGCAACATGAAGGCTCTCCTCATCCTTCGGTCCCTAGCCGCCCTCGGCATCGTCAGCAACGCCTACAAGCTGTCTCTCCACGGAGGTCTAAGCTGTCGTGGCCAATTCCTAGGAACTCGAGAGATGAAAGCCGACAGCGGCTGCCAACGGGACTTCGCTGGGAACGGAGCATCCGTAAGCATTGCGCTTGACGAAGGCAACAAAGACTTTGGCAATGTTGTCATCTTCTTCGAGGGCGATGACTGCAAGCCCTCAAATATCATGCAGAATGGGGCGGGAGCTTTGACGGCCCGAAGATCAAGCCTGCGGCACGGATACCACACCACCCATCTCACAACGCTACGCGCTGTGGCTGCCCCGAAGCTTTCTTGGTTCCAGAAAAAGATCTCCGCGGAACTAAACGTAGGTTTCATACTGGTGACATTCATGATGTCTGGGTCGTGCGGCGCAGTACTGTGGCTTTTTGCACTGTGCCGCTTTTCCTTGCCACGAGTCGTTGAGGCAGAAATTGGAGGTTGAGACAGAGAATACAAGCAATTGCGCCACTGTTTCGAGTTTGGTGGCGTACTAAGGAGACCGAATTTTGCGATGCTGCCTCGTTACTGTGAAAATCGTCATGTTGAACTCACGCCGCAGGTCAACACCTTGCTGTTGTTTGAGACGATTTAGGAATTGTCGGATGCAGAGAGACATGGAAGAACCGATGCACTGCGCCTTGATTCAAAATAGTCGGCGTAGTTGTAAACAAATGTGATATAATAAAGCGGACGGTTGCCAACATGAAGGTATGATCAGTTTATCTCACATCTCATCATTCATTATTGGTATCTTTACCATTTCATCATGCGTATCGCAAATGCCACAAAGACCATTCTTCTCTTGGCTAATCATTTAGTCGCCGCTCTCACTTGTCCAAGAGCTATCTTCCCGTACCATTAGGTCCAAGAAGGTCCCACGGTGGAGGCCTAGATATCCTCAGATGGAGAGTTCTTAAAACTTACGAGGCTAGCTTCGGGTTACTCACGAGACAAGAAGGTGATGGTGGGAGTTGTGAGAGGAAAGCCAAATGCAAGAACAACAAGATCCGGAAATCCGACCGACAAGACTAAGTGCATCAAGTGCCCACCACTCACCAAGCCTGACCCCACAAAGACTCTTTGCATCAAAGACGACGACGCCAACAAAGAGGATAAGAAGAAGCAATACGAAGATAAGATTAAGAAGAAGATTAAAGAGAAGTTCAATAAGTTTAAGGAAAAGATCAAAGAGCGACTAGAGAAGAAAAAAGAGAAGAAAAGCAAGGAGTGGGAGGAGAAGGACAAAAAGAGACAAGACAAAAGGAACCAGAAAAAATTCCGCCGCATGGCAGTGTGTAGTCCCGCCGTTGCCGCTGCCATTGGTACCACGGCCATGCTTGAGCTGGCCGACGGTGGCTTCTCCGAGGACCTGTTCGATAGCATCGATAGCGACATGCTCGAGTTCTGGCCGCGCAACGAGATCGACGACGACTTCCTAGACAAGACTCTACCTGATGACGAAAGCGACATCACCAAGGAAGAATACGTCAACGAATTCCTCGAGGTCGGCGACGCAGCTTCTGGAAATTTAAAGCGCTCCATCGAGAAACGGACCATCAACGGTACTGTGGAGATGACTTTGGAGAACATAAAGCCGGCTGTTGAGAAGCGCGGATTGTTCGACGATATTGCTAAGGTTCTCGCGCAAATTGGTCGTGCTATTGCTTCTTTGGCTAGATCGAGAGCTGGGAAGGGTGGAGCAGTCGGTAAGCCGACCAAATACTTCTCCGAGGGCAAAAAGCCAACTTTGAAGAAGCCGGGGGAGTCGAAGTTTACGCGCGCTCAGCAGAAGGATAAAGCGAAGGAGATCTCGCAGAACAAGAACTGGAAGAATTGCCTTCGAGGTGAGAAGCCGCAGAAGTAGACGTTTCTTTATCGATTGAACGTGAGATGTGGACGTGATGTAACTCGTTTGCTGCGTCGAGATTCACCAGAGCCTCTTATGTATCGAATTATCTCCATCTATCCCGCTCATGAAAAATGTTTACAGACATGTTATGCACACAGCTGCGAGGCGCCTCATCTTACTATATGTAAACAACGTCAAAGAGGACAACCGCTATCATATAACAAGCCGCTTGGAAATGAACAATACCTTCTACACCAATCCCTCCCTCAAATCCCCAAGAATCGACCATCTTAAACTCGATGACCTGGAAGTTCCAATAGTCTCTCTTGAGCATGCAGTTCATGTGTTGTTCCCCGCTTATCGCTCTCCAGCTCATTCGCTAGCATTGGCGCCTCATACCCATCGTGTATCGCACTCGTGTCCTTTTCTCGATCCTGGTACTGTTCCTGCTTGATATCGTTCGGCAATTGTTTCTGCTTCCTGCGCCACCAAACAAGCACAGCAAGGCCGATCAGCGCAAGGACACCAAGCGCGACGCCCGCGCCTATGCCCGCTTTTGCTCCAGTACTAAGTCCGTTTGAACTTGTCAGACGTTCACTTGCTGGCGGCGGAGTTGCAGTCGACGCAGCGGCCGAGGATGTCGATATTGCTACAGTGGAAGTTGGCGAGGGCAAAGGCGATACGCCAACCGTAGCTGCAAGTTTGAACTTCACAGCCGCGTTATTGGTACAGCAACTCGCCGTCTCATCTGCGCCGCAGCACCACGTGCCGTCTGGACAATCTTGGAGGGTTCGAGAATCGCTGCGTGACTGTCGAGTTTAAATCAGCTGCGGTACAGTCGCTACAAAGAGGTGCTCTCACATAATCGTTTATGCAAACACCCTTCAGGCAGAAGGGACTGTCCCATGTGCGGTCGGTACAACCCGTGCGCCAGTACGTGGGTAACCTCCCCTTTGTCGCAGATTCGTATGTTCCCTTGCATAGGCCGTTTGGCTGGCATACATCGTTTGTCTGGTTCCAATCCGCGGGTTTATTCGTAGCGCAGCACGTCGAGGTAGTGCCTTCGACCTGGTTGCAAGGCTTGTATGCATCGCCCCAGAAGAGGGTTCCGTTCGCGTTGTAGCAGGGCATTTAAGTGATGTTTGCGAAACTTTGGAAAGCAGCGCGGGAGAGGTTGAGAGTTGGGAGGGAAGTCATGATCGCTGTGCCGCAGTCGGGGGCCCTACGAGATGATTGTCGTCCTGAGTGGTATGTAACAAAGCTTAGGTCCCGTTTCATCAAGCGTGTTCGGCTGCTACTTAAGTATGCCAAGAGGCACTAGTACACTAGCGCACTTGTAGTCGACAACTCAACCTTCACTTCCTCTTCCCCTTCTCTCCGCAACCAAAAGTACGTTCAATGGCAAAATAAGACGTCTTATATTAGAGTATATACACAAACCGTTTCCATATCGTACAAGCTCTGTGCTCGCAATTTCAGCACCTTGAATGCGCCGACGCCCATACGTACATGAAAGGGGGGCCCTGTATGTCAACAAACCTTAAAGCGTCGCCTACCAGCCCTACCCCAAGAATCATATCCCTACAGAACTACAAGAACATCGGGCCAATCTACTCACTGGAAGCTTGAAGCGTCCCGTACGCTTGTAATAATGCACAAGACAAAAGCTTTTGGTCCAATACCCTCGCCAGCATAGCAAATGAACAACACAACTTTCGTATATTCCCTGCGTGACAACCTCCTATCATCATGGAACGAAAAGATAATTTTACACGAAAATGGGTCTAGTTACGACGTCAGGCATCTACATCGAACACAATAGCAGAGCAGAGAAAGTGTATAAATAACGTCTATCAAAACCACCCCCAGCCGGACCACCTCTACCAGCCAAGCATATAACCTACAATTACTGGACCAACCCGTCCAACCCAACCCTCGCCTCCTATACCTTAATCCCCAACGCCCTAGCCCTCTCCTCAAACTCCTCATTTTTCTTCCTCTGCGCCTCCTTCTCCTCCTCCGCCTTGCGCAAATTCTCTCTCTCCAACTGATCCGGCCTGCGAAGGGCAATATCCTTGGGTCGATTATCGCTAAAGCCCCACTTGAGCGTTTTCTCAATGATCCAGCAGGCACCAAAGTCCAAGATCATGGTGCTGGTGATCATGTACTTGAAGTCGCTCGTAAAAGGCACGAGCTTAAGTTTGGTGTTGAGCTCCGGGATGAATTCAGTAGCGCAGGAGAAAGCGACGCCCGAGACGAGGACGAGGCCCCAGTACATGCCCTTGTTTTCGCGGATGGATTCGCGGAAGGGGCGGCCTTGGTAGTTAATTGCGAAGGTGGAGATTTGCTGGATGAGTTGGAGGAGGTAGATGGCGGAGTTGAGGAGGGAGGGTTCGAAGTCTTTTTCGAGATCGGGGTTGGGGTCCTTGGGCTCGACGCGTTGGACGTATTGCGAGACGTAGATAAGGGTGGCGATGTGGACGGCGAATTGGCCGAGGACGGAGCCGATGATGTAGGTGTTGAAGATGTTGTGTTGAGGTCGCTCTTTGGAGAGGGATTCGACGGTCTGGAAACTATTAGCCATGGGCTTCATTGATGACAATGTTGGGACATACCTTTGCGCGGGAGATGGATAAGAAACACACGCTCATCATCATACCCGAGATAGTGACTTGACCATCGCCAAACTTGATACCGTCAAGATACAATACTGACAAGCTGTATGCGGAGATCAAACAGTTGAGCGCCAGGATCTTGTACATTTGAATTGTAGCAACAAGCGTGCATCGACCCTGTCGAATGATGTTTGGAATGGCGACGACATTGGCAAGTTTCGAAGTGAAGGGAGCGGCGACAGAGGCATCGCCAAGCTTGATTGTTGGTGGCTCATTGCTCAGTTCGTCCAACTCGCCCATCATCATCTTCTCCTGCATCTGCGCCATCACGCCCTGCGCAGCTTGCTGCTTGCTGTTCCCTTGTGGCTGCGCCGGTACGACTGCTCCAGCTGATCCATTGGTAGCTCCCGCCGCCTCTGGAGGCGGCAAACCCTTCCTCTTGGCTTCTCGCTCCATCGCCGTGTTGTAGTGTGGATTTGTAGGTCCAGGTGGGTAGAGATGAGCGAGCAGGACCGGAACAGGTGGCTGGGGTTGGTTGAATCGCTTCATCAGATCGCATTGCTTTTGGTAGACAGCCTTCATGCTGGTGTTGCGGAAGTGTTCGCCAATCTTGTCAAGGTCCTCACGGGTACCATTGAGAAGGGCCACGCCGATGTGGGCTTGCTTGAGAGCACCGACGTCATTTGTACCATCACCACACATGAGCGTCGTGTAACCGCAGTCCTTGAGACCGAGAAGAATTTCTTCCTTCTGCTTCGGCGATACACGTGCGTAAACCCAGGCATGTTGTAGAATCTGCTTCCACCCAACTTGACCAGTAAACTTCGAGAGTGCGTATCCAGTGACACAGATGTCCTTGGTCTTAATGATTTCGGGATCCAGAGGACTTGAAGGGTCAACGGGGATGTTCATCTTGTCGTCCACGCTGCGCCACACAAGTTTCTCGCCAGTTTCGTCATTTTCAGGTGCATCGAGAATGTAAGTATCTCGATCAACGATTTCGACCTGCTTGGCGACATGGACAGCGGTCAGTGGGTTGTCACCAGTGATCATGACGACACGATGACTCGACTCGTTCAAAGCGCGAACAGACTCTTTGGCATCATCCTTGAGAGGACATTGGAGGA
The DNA here is from genome assembly GCA_010093685.1 of Ophiobolus disseminans. Lineage (NCBI taxonomy): Eukaryota > Fungi > Ascomycota > Dothideomycetes > Pleosporales > Phaeosphaeriaceae > Ophiobolus > Ophiobolus disseminans. The sequence goes on along the minus strand of MU006238.1, from coordinate 291,065 downwards.
CCAAGAAGCCGGCAAAGTGTAGGTCGCACTCGACCTGCTCACGTTTGAGATCGTTGATGCGATTTTGGCCCCACTCGCTTTCCTCTGATAGGAACTTGTAGGCAAGCGCAAGCACACGTCCACCGTTTCGGGTGAAGTGCTTGAAGGTCTCTTCGTATTGGGGTGGTGTGTTCACAAGCATCTTGCGGATCGTTTCGGGGGCGCCCTTTACACCAACAAATGTGCTTCGAACCTTCTTTCCGGTCTTGTTATTGTTAACGAGGACGGTAGCAACAGAGCTCTGGCGCTTCAGAGCAGACGAGAACTGGAAGCGGCGGCGGATCTGCACAAGCTCGGCGTGTGACTTTGCGGTGGTGGTGGCAGCAGTCAAAGTGTCCTTGATGCCAACTTTCCAGCCCAGGGACTGGAGCGTGGCCTTCTCCATAGGCTCACCGACCACGTCGCCCTCGTCAAGCTTCACCAGGGCATGCGCTGTGGCAAGAACCAAAGTTGTTTCAGTTCCAACGTCGGTCACCTTAGTGAGATCGACGTGGGCGCCATCGATACCGGTCTTGGCACCGTTCTGACCGAGAGAAAGACCGGCAATACCGTCAACAACCAAGTCCTCGCCCGTCAAAGTACCTGTCTTGTCGAAGCAGGCAACATCGACCTGTCCAGCGAACGGGATACGGAAAGGCTCGGTACAAAAGATAGCATATTTGCTCAAAGCTGCAAGACTGGTGTTGACGGCCAAGCTCAGCTCCATTGGGAGTTCAGGGGGTACGACACTGGTGACAATCAAAACACAATCGAGGAGAAGCTTATTGCGCTGGCGGTCCAGTCTGACACCTTCCTGCCAGACGTACCACGATGCGGCGACGGCGAAAACGGTAAGGAAGAGGATGAAGAGAAGAGCCTCGACATTGTTGGCGGAGACGCGTTCGGTGGCGTAGATCATGGTCCTGACGAGGCTGCCCTGGTTCGTCTCAAATCCAGTTTTAATGACTACTGCGATTGCACCCTTGTCCGGGGGCGGGGGTACGCCAGATGAGAGCTTCCTGATGGTGCCCATGTCGTCTTCAGCGTCGTTGCCGTGAGAGACCTGCAAGACCTTGGTACCACCCCAGAGGAAGGCGTTCCTGTCCAGACCCTCGGGGTCGAGGCGCGCATCACCAGGGCGCAGTTGTACTGATTCCTTGAGCACCGGGGTGCTCTCTCCAGAAAGCATGGCCTCGTTGACAATAGCAGAGCCTTCGAGGAGCAGCATGTCGCATGCCACGCCCGAGTCTTCCTTTGTCCTGCACGCGCTGACCACATCGCCGGGGAGCAGCTTGTCGCTGATGATCTCCTGCCACTTCTTCTGCCTGTATACCAGAATCTCGTACGGCTTGATGCTCATCCCGCGAAACTCGTTAAGGGTCCTCTGGCGCTGCCACACGACGGTGCTCTCGAACATGACCAGCATGAAGAGGGTGAAGAGCGAGTAGTACCAGTATTCGTCCAGCATCCACAGTCCAACGCAGAAGATCTGGAAGACGAAAAACGGCGCGACGGCATGTTCCTGGAACAGCTCCGTGAAGGACGGGACGGGGATGTCGAACGAGTTGTCGCCATAGTGTTGCTGCAGGCGCTCGATTTCGGCGGGCGAGGCCAGACCGTGTGTCTGCTGGAACTCTTTGAGCTGCGGCTTCGGTTCGGCGTCGAGGGGGTAGGCGAGTGGGGCAAAGGAGCCCTTCTCGGCGTCGTAGAGGAAACGTCGCTTCTGGAAGAGGAACGACAGATTCTGCTTTCCGCCCACGTTGTCGCGGAGGAGCGGCACAACCTCGGCTGCACCGGCGTTTGCGATGGGCTGCACCTTGATGAGCTGTGCGCTTCGTATGTCGCGGGCCGGAGTGGTGGTGAAGGCGCTTTTCAGGTTAACGTTCCACTTGGTCATGAGCCAGAAGAGCGATTGGAGCGTCAGGATGCCGGCGATCCAGACAAAGGTCCATTCCGAGGACTGGATATATGTCTCGTATCGCGTGGGCGAGAGATAAATGGCGGAGAAGGCGGGCCATAATATTAAAAACGGCCAAACGTATGTGTGCAGCTGCAGCGGCAGCGGGTGGTGCAAACTCGCCTGCTTGATCTGGGCGTTGTCGACAAGCGGCGCCATGGTTGAGGAGTCGAGTCGAGGTGGCCGTCGTAGAGTTGAAGAGCGCTGCGACTTTCTGTCGCCATCGCGCCGTGCAGTCGGGTCCCAAACCCCCGGTCGCCGCTGCCAAGCTTTCCTAGCGTCAGAGAACATTCACGAAGTGATTCTAGCGCAGCCTTCGTAAATTTGTAGACGTGTCCTTTCTGTCCACTAACCCTAGGCTACTAAAATTCGCCGCTTTCACAGCAACAGCATGCTGGAGAGGCGTGGCGTGTCATATCCCTCGAATAGACCACGTCCGTCAAATGAATCATACATACCGATACCAATCCGCTCGAAAGCAGGCAGTCGCTCATGATGCTTGAAAGGGTTAAGGCACTTGCGCAATACTAGCCATGTCTGCCTTATACCACTTCCAGATGTTGTCCCAATCTTTAGACAGTAGCAGTGCTCTGCATCGAGACCAATCTCTATTCTCAAGTCCAGCAGTATTTCCCACCTCGGCCCCTTATCTCGATGCAGTCGAGTTATCAGATCTTGGTACGCCCTGGGAGTCCTGCCGTTGGCACCCGTATATTGCCCGGAGTGGGTACGGCCACCCTCAATGGACTCGCTGCTCATCTCAACCTCAACCACTTCGGCCTGCAATCTGATGTATCCTCTTTGAACCTTCCCAAAAGCGTCGATCGAGGATGGAGGGCAGCTGTATTCGAGAATGTCGACATGTGACTCGAAAGAGAATTGATATCTCTCGTTAAAGAACCCGACTCCGCCATCGATTGATGCCCACGATCAGGACGGAGCACGCCAGTCTTTCGGCTTTGAGGCGCTTGGCGCACCAGTGACATACCAAAGCAAGCTATGAGGTAGTCGCTTGAGGCAACTTTCAGTTGCGTTTGGAACAGTCTTGCCAGGCCGGAAACGGCTGCTAATTTATCACCAGACACAGTCAGAACACGCTGTGTGTAACGTTCGATGAGTCGCTCCCATATCCAAAACTTTGCGTCCGAGGATGATCCTTCGAGAAAGCTGGTGATGTGGACGCTGTTGTGATCGTCGTAGTCCCGCGTTCGAGTGTGATTGATGAGACTGAAATCGGCATGCTTCCACAAGTCGTGTTGACCAATATGACCACACTCACACACACAGGTCGAGTTACATTCCCAAATCATCTCATGTTTGCCAAAATGTAGCAGGCGGTGTGGAAGAATACACTTTTGCATCGTCCAACCGCGCTGCCCCAGTTCGGAATCTCGGATGCTACCTTCGCGGGTCCTGAATTCCTTTTCCAGCTGACACGCGGCTCTGCTTTCCGTTGCGCGGCTCCGCGTGGTATGCTGCGCTTGCTTCCATGCCACGTTAAGATCGTCTGTAGGCAGAAAACAATCCGTACATGCACTCACGGCAGTAACGCAGATTAACAGTTGTGCATGGGTGTAAATGGACCCCATCTGCGGCGACTGCTCATACCAGTCTTTGGCGGCAGGATCATCTTGAATGATGCACAGAGCGTCCATCCAAAGATATGCTATCTTGAGATATCAGCATACAAGGAGCGCATCTTGGATGGTCTCGCAGCTGTCAGCATCAAACTCAATGAAGGGCATCACGAAGCCGTGAGAGAACGTACTTTGGGAAGCGCCTCGAGCGCGATGGCTTTGAAGTGTTGATCGACGTTACTCCGTTTTGTAACAAGGGTGCCTTTGCTAGGGCCCCAACAATTTGAAAGGGCTGCATAGGAAACAGTTTCGACTGGTTCTGCCAAATAAGGAGCATGGGACGTATCACCGACGCATATGAGTCGACGAGGTGTGAAAGCAGCTTCCATGGTCGCGCATGATGGATGACCACTGACGCAAACCCGCAACCAGTCACTTGCTATACTCATCATCTTTCTCGTCAATACAGAGACATCAAGAACATCGACTAATGACTGAGACGCTAGAAAACTGGTTAGCTACTTGGCTCTCCATTTGTTCGAGATGGGCTCATCTGGATATCGGATATGCAATACTTTACTGGTGGTAACAACCGGCTCAACAATGTAAAGGCTCTCTCGGACTCTAACACGCTCCAATTCTATTTAATAATAACCTTGGAAAGGGGTAGTAATCGGTAATGTGGCAAGTAGGGGCTATCAAACGCACGTAGCACTTCCAAGAACAGGCGACAGCTCTCGCACCCATACTTCGCAGCAGCGTTGACGTGATCAAGTGTTACGAGAGGCTTGTATGCCGGGCAGATTTTGATGCAGTCGTCTAATTCTGCCGCGTCAAACGGAGCGTCACCTACATGTTTGTTCAAAAAGACGCCACCCCAACAACGCGTCCCTCGCCTCGATCCTGCCGCCCCTCTGGAAACTGGTTTTCTAATTGCCCAACATGGCCTCCAAGTTCCAGTTCAAGTTCTTGCCCGAGTCGCTACCCAAGCTCACCTCTTCCGGCAACAACTACCCCGAGTGGCGCTCAGCATGGCAGATCGCGTTCTGCTACATGGAACTCTGGCCACTCATCAGCGGCAAGACCAAGTGACCAGCTGTGGAAGGCAACACCCAAAGCAAATGGGACGCAAATGACAACAAGGCCCTTGTCATGCTCATCTTGGCTGTGCACAGTGACTTGACCATGTCGGTCACCAGCTGCAACATGTCACCCGAGGCATAGGCCCATCTCACTAGTTGTTTTGACCGAAACACCGGCAACATGTCTATTGCCCTCTTCCGCAGCCTGACCAACCTCAGGTACAAAGATGGCAATGACCTCCGCCTCCACCTCAATGAAGTTCATCCACAATGGACCCGCATAGCCAACCGCTGCACGGCCTCGTCCTAGACCATAGCAAAAGCTATGACTAGGATCTTTGAGTCAGATGAAGTCAAAGGCTCCTTCTTCCTCTCAACATTGCTTGACACAATGGACACTATTATAGACAACCTGAGCACTTGCAACGTGACAACGTTCAAGGAAATCAAACCCAAGATCCTTGATGTGGCTGACAAACACACCCTTGATTCGACCGACTCAACCGCCTATGCCGCCAGGCAGATCGCCGCCCGCTCAAATCAGGGACCTCTGTCTACACGCCTGACCGCGACACCCACCGGCTCACAAGAATGTACATGGTGCTAGAAGCATAACCTAACCTTTATTGGTCATATCTACACCAACTGTAGGCAGCTCTAACAATACAAGGAGCAGCAAGCCAAGGACGGTAAGGGCAAGGACGGACAGGACAAGGGTAAGAGGGACTAGCCACGACAACCGCGCAACAGCGCAAAGCGACACAAGGGCAACTTGGCCGACGCTAACTCTGATTGGGACTCTGACAACAACGTCACTGAAGTCCACGCGTTCTCAGCAGCCGCACCCACCACCATCAACTTGATGGACAATGGCTCTGGAAACTGGCTTCCGGACTACCTAAGAACATCATTCAACTAGAACGGCAAACGCTCACACAAAGATGTAAGTGCACACACCGCAATCCCTCAACTCTCAGCTAACAACTTACTTGTTTGGCTGTTTGACACCGGTGCCTCACGGCATATGTCTGGCTGCTTGGATGACTTTGCCTCACTGGCCCCGGCCAAGGGCTTCATCAGGGGGGCTGGCGGCATCAAGCTACCCATTCAGGGCATTGGGCTTGTACAACTAAGGTGTTGGTTGCCTGATGGCTCCACTATGGTTAGTGAACTGACCAAGACTCTCTACAGTAGTGAACTTTACAATACCCGTCTTTTCTCCTGGACATCAGTCCGCCAACAATACTCTGTCTTGGGCCGCGCTGACAATATCCACCTGGTCAACAAACAAGGCCAAACAGCCTTATGGGCTAGGTATCAAGACAGCATCATGAGGTTCCAAACCATATCACCTTTAGCAGCTCAATCACCCAACGATGTCATGGCATCACAGGCCATTGAGTCAGTCAATGACTCACACGCTAGATTTGCCTCCTACGACAATTTCCGTTATTCCATGGGCCATCTTGTTGTCTGCAATCCCGACAGGATCTATGCTGACGGCCATCTTGTGCCACCAAAGCCCAGGGACTACAACTGTGACTTGTGCAGCTTGTCCAAGTCTACCCACACTTGTCCAATTACTGCCCTGCACAACCAACCAACAAAGCTGTTTGAAATCATCTATACTGGCCTCTCAGGCAAGTTTTCAAGATCCTCAATTGGTGGCGCACGGTACTACATCTCCTTCATAGAGGACTCTACTCGGTCAAGCTGGGTTGTCTTCCTCAAGCGCAAAGCTGACGCGCCTCAGGCAATCAAGGACTTCATTGCCTATGTCAACACCCAGTTCCGCGCGCGAGTGCAGCAAGTCACCGGTACAGAAGCCATTGGCTCGGTGATTGCTCAAATCAAGTTGGACAATGGCGGCGAATACACATTGGGGGACCTGAAGGCTTTCTTCAAACACCAAGGCATCATCCACAACCTGGTGCCACTATACCACCACGAGCTCAACGGAGTGCCTGAACGGTTCAACCGTATGATTACCCAAATGGCACGCACCATGATCCCCTCAGACGACCTGCTCTTCCTTTGGGCAGAGGCCATACAAACGGCCAACTACGTCAAGAACAGAGCACCCTACTCAGCCGACAAGCTCCACCGTACCCCATACAAACTGCTTCATGGGACAAAGCCCTCAGTCAGCCATCTCTACGTCTTTGGTGCCAACTGCTTTGTTCATGTCCTAGTTGAAGCTTGTCAACCAGGTACCAAGCTGCTCCACCGAGCGGAGAAAGGGCTTTTTGTTGGGTACGGTCACAACAACAAGACCTTGCACATCTATATTCCTCAGCGCAATGTTGTCATGGAGTCGCGCAACGTACGCGTCAAACCGGTCAAAAACAGGTTTTTGACACCACTGCTTGAACTGATTGATGCAGAACCCTCACTCAGTTCACCTGAGCCGGCTTTAGGGGACACAAAAGCCAATCGACAGTCAGCAACAACTAATGACCCGCCGTTGCACAACCTGTTGTCACACAAACAAACACCACCTACTTGCGCCGCTACGCCACAACAACCTCGAGTTGGGCCTTAACCACCGCCTGCCCCAACTACGTCCATGCGCACGCGACGAGACATACAGTTACCCGAACAGTACCGAGACGGCGCACAATCTGCCACAACAACTGACGCGTTGGCCACCCAAATCGAAGAGCTTGACAACAACGGTGAACCCATCACGTTAGCCCTGGCCGCCGCGGCCGATGAGGACACTCCTTGCACGTACAACGAAGCCATGACCAACTTGAATGCTCCCCTCTGGCAACCGCCCATACAACATGAGATCAAGGCTCATGAAGACAACGGCACATGGGAGTTGACTGAATTGATGGCTCTGCCACCTAAGGTCAAGCTAGTTGGCACACATTGGGTCATGGCAATCAAGAAGGACAAATGCGGCAATGTTGTCAAACAAAAGGCAAGGATAGTTGCCTAAGGTTTCTCTCAGCGCCCTGGTGTTGACTATGACGATACCTATTCACCCATCATCTGCTACAACAGTCTCCGGATGATCCTTATGATCAGCATCATGAATGGATGGTTGCTCCACCAAATCAACTTTGACGCAGCCTACCTGAATGGGGAGCTGCAACACGTCATATATGCCCGCTGTCCTCCTGGTGTCGGGCGACCTGGTCAAGTACTCCAGCTACTAAAGGCCCTGTACGGGCTCAAACAATCTGGCCGCAAATGGTACTCTGTACTGTCCACTTGGCTGACCCAAAAGGGCTTTTCACAAGCTTCATTTGATCCATGCGTCTTCATCTCTACTAACATGATCCTTGGCGTCTATGTGGACAACCTACTCATTGCTGGAACAACTGACGCAATAAACCGGTTTCTGGTCCACACCCGCGAGCGTTTTAAATTCAAGGACTTTGGTCAACCCAAGCTGCTGCTAGGCCTGGAGATCGACTACCTTGATGATGGGTCCGTCAAGCTGCACCAACGCACTTATGTTGAGGCTGTCCTCAGACGGTATGGACTAGCTGACTGCAATGGACAACTCACCCCTCTGGATCCAAACAGCTTTCCCCAACAATCTCTGCCGGATGAGCCAGTCAACCTGGAGTGCCAGAAGCTCCACTAGTCTATTGTTGGGTCAGTCAACTTCCTTGCAATGGTCAGCCAACCCAACCTCTTGTACGCTGTCAGCATGCTGGCTTTGTACAGCTCTAACCCATCAGACGACCATATTGCACTTGCCCAACAGCTCCTTTGATATGTTAGGCAAACGTCTAACCATGCCATTGAAGTGGGCCGACCCCAGACTTGCCGGTCCTAGCCTCATATTGTCATGTACGCTGATGCCTTCTTTAAATCCAACCCTAATAACGCAAAATCCTTCTCAGGCTACATAATGAAGGTCAATGGGTCAACCATGTCGTGGTCCTCAAAGCGACAATCCTGTGTTGCCTGGTCAACATGTGAAGCTGAATATATGGCCGCCTCACATGCCGCCAGCCACCTGGTCTAGGCTCGACACGCCTTGACCAAGCTAGCGGGAATTGTCCCAACGAGTGACCTGCTGGTCAACAACAAGCCAGCTGAGTTGCTCATCAAGGATAACAAGATCAGCAATTGTTTGAAACACATTGACGTTCATTACCAGTTTGTGCAAGAACATTATGCCAACAGCAACTATCATGTCCAGCACGTCCCATCTGGCAACAACCTGGCCGACCTGTGTACCAAGGCCCTTCCCCAACCGACGCTTGACCGACTGGGTCATCTCATCGGTCAAGCCGGCTGAACCTGTGTTCAGCTGACCCATCCCTTGTTGTGAGAAACTGGTTTCTGGTCAGGGGACTGATGGCTGCTTTGATTGAGGGGACTGTTGGAGTGGCAGTGGCCACTTGGCCAATCAGAAGCTGCAGAGGAGAAGCCACCTCAAGTGAGGTAGGCGTGACGGGCTAATATTTGGGTATATAGCTGCCTCTTTGGCCGAGATTAATTCATAACTTGTTAACTCAACTCATCTACTTCAACAAGTATACGTTTCAACATTAACGTCGTGCCTCTCTTACTGGCGTTTCGACAGTATCTTCTCCATAGCGCGCTGGTATCATTGACCGTCGGCCTTACAACTGGAGTATATGTATGCGAATGAAGCTGTTGTACGGGTGGGCGAAGAGGCTGATAGTCTTGAAATGCACGTGTTGCTGCGCCCACAGGGCTGAGCCCCATGTGACGTTCGTGGCTTGCAGTAGTGTATTGTAGCATCACACCCACCACCACATCATTGGTGCACACCAATTAGGTGGAATGTGGATAAGTAAGGCGCAAATGAGCACCTGTTGCTCAGGCCGAAGAGTCCAGTGGCTCCCGAGGTCATTATGATATTGTCGTGATTTAGTGGGTCAATATACCTAGGATGTGAGCGCGAATTTGAGCTGGCCAGTTCGACGGAAGCCTACCTACAAAGGAGCTCGTATTTGGTGATGCACTGACGAAACAAAAGACTATCTACCTTTATATCTTTATTAAGAATTTTTAAAGCCTTTATAGTGTTGTGAGGATATCTAGGCCTCTTATTTAAATTCTCGCAGCAGCTCGTAGTGCAACACTAATGACGAACTCCTTCGTAGAGACCTGTGGATGTAGACCTCGATCACGGCTCCCAGTCCAACGCTCGCAAACATGTCGCCAGCTCTATTACACCATGATTCGACATAACCAACACACTGCACCCCACTGAAACGCCGCCTCACCATCAGACGCACACTCCATTATATCACTACAAATTGCATCCACAGCCCCAACCTCCTCAACCCTACCTCCTCAACCCTACCTCCTCAACCCTACCTCCTCAACCCTACCTCCTC